>BNCR01000013.1:5816610-6293569 GCA_014656515.1 Oryzias celebensis
GGAGTCATTGAAATGTGTATTTTTGTGTTTTAAATAAAGTTTCTGGACTCTCACATGTGCGCCTCATTATTTAAAAAAAAAAAACTGTACTTGGTGGGCGTCTCCGCTCGTCTAATCAGAGGGGAGCAGCCGTTTAGACACTGACGCAGCCTTGTTGAGGCCCCGCCCACCCCGCTGCACGTCACAGGTTTTCTGGATAGAGCGAAAGCCCAAATCAACAGAGCGGTTCTAGCGTGGGGGGTTACTGCTGCACTTTGCCATCCATTAGAGATGCAGTTCAGCCTCGGGGCAGAGTTAGGAAGAGGAGGGGAGCAGCAGACAACAAAAAGGGACGTTTGCAGGGGTGAACGGCCTTGTGTTAAAGGCTGAGGTGATGTGTGTCAGTTTGACCATACAGATATGACTTCGGTCCATCTGCAGCACTTTAAATGTGAAGGAAGCTTTGAGGGACAAAGATAAAACTCCTGCTTCCACTGTTCAAACACGAGAAAGTTTAAAGCCTCTGCTTGAAGATGAAGCCTTAAAAATGTTGGTTTCTTCCTGTAAAAGTCCTCCATCTTTGTCACTTTGTCAGCTTGGCGGTGAGCTTTAACCGCACTTCCCTCAGGAAGACGCGGCTCAAATCCTCGCCAGCCTCTCGAGCGATCTGCGCCACCATCTGTCCTGCAGCTCCGATCACCATCTTCTGTGGACGTGAAAAACAGCACAAAGCGCAGGTTTCCTTCAGAGAAAGCTGGTTCAAAACACAGTCCCAGTTCTGTCTGAGTGCTTGATAAAACATTAAGCTCAACTTCACAGTCGCAGTTTCAGTCTAGTCATCAAATATGCAGAGCTCTGAAAGACAGCTGAAATATTCACAAGTTAAAAGGAAAACAGCAGGAGTTTGGAGGAAAATACAGAAATAAACAAACAAACAGCAGCGCAGGGCGCAGCTGTCATCAGCCTCCATGTGGACTCCGCTTCCTGAATCATTGAGGAGAAAACAAAACGCTGCCCAACAGACTCAGATCGTCTTGTTATAGAGATAACAGAATGCAGGGGGGGGGCACCAAATACTCCAAAGTGCTTTGAAATGGCAATACTAAAAACAATACTTAAGGCCAAATTTGAAGAAATGCTTTCATTTCTAGAGTGAGCTCACATTTATCTGCAACTCTATTTGCATTCTGGAACGATTGAACGAACTAACTGAGTTTTGTGTACAAACGCCGTGGTCAAGACGAGCACGATAAACAAGACAGTTACAGACCAACAGAAACGCCTCCTTCACATCACAGAGGAGGAAAAACTCCACATCAATAAAATGTCTTTGAGCAGAGAATGAGAAAAGCTACAAATCTCCACCTTAAAGACCCAACGAACATTTCTAGATGAAGTGTTCCCGGTGATCTTTTAATCATGATTACACCGTTTTAAACAGAGCGGCGGGGTTAATTAGAAATTCACCTCTGAGTTGTGGGCGGGACTGTCGACGCAGAGCAACCTCCCCCCCACTTCCCATCGCCCATCTGTCTATATGCTCTCCCACTTAACCTATAGCCTCCCCCCCCAAAAAACAATAATGCAAAATGGAACTGAAAACAATCAGCAAAAGACTGCAAAAGGTGAATCCCAATATGACATGGGAACACTGTACCCAGAAATGCTATTTTAAGCATAATTTTCTTTATATGTGCCCTCTATCATGAGAAAACACCACAGGAACATGTTAAAAATACAACTGTAATTCTAAAAGCTTTCACACGGATATTTAGAATCTCTCTCTAAGCGACGCTTTTCTTTAGGCTGTTGAAAGAAACCAAAAAAAGAAGAGAAATGTTCAAGCACCTACCATGTGAGTCTCTTTCTTAGTGTAAAGTTTCACAGAAATATCAACCTCTCCGTCCATTCCTTCTTGCCAGAGTTCAATTGTCTGAAATAAGATATCAAACTTGTAAAATACACACATTATAACCTTTAACACTCATCCAAAGTCTACCAGGCAAATCTTGACTCTTACCAGCCAAACATTTTTCAGGAAAAATCATTTGTGTCTTTCAAAGTAAAACAGTTATTCCCTTTATTTATCCTCTTGCAAAAACAAAACACTAATTATAATTGAAAGTGTAGTCTTATTTCAGGTTTTACAACATTACAGAAATGTAATGTTATTTTAAAAAAGACACTTCTAATCTAAACTTTTTTTAAAATAAAAACATAAATTTCTTTACAGCATCAACTATCTACAAACACAAACGAAGAAGTATTAATAATTGACCAATATGCACTGTTTATTCTTTTGTGAATCCATCCTGAAGGCAATATTTGGCACAAAACAGTCAAGTCTGTAGTTGACCTGCTGGGCGCTCAGGTTGTGGTTGTGGGCAACTTTGTCACTTACAGTCTGTTCTTTTTAAGATATTTTTAACATTATTTTTTAGATTTCTCAAGGAAGCATTTTGCACTCAATTTAAAAAAGAAGACCATTCTTTTTTATGGAATGCAATACACTTCCATGAAGATTAATATCCATAAACTAGTGATGAATAATAAAATAAAAAAGTTTTGTTAACGTCATGCACTGAAAAAACATGTATATATTGAAATATATTTGCCTTAAATTGTGTGTTCTTACAGATCAGTGTGTTGTAGTTGTGAGTTTTAGTCATTTCAAACAGTAACAATGACATGAAGCAACAAGTGAGTGTGTTGAGGCTGAGACCACTGTGAGCTAATGCTAGAAATCACCAGCGCACCTGAATGCAGCAATAGCGAGCTCTTAATGAAAGTGCAGAAATTCCATGCAGCCCTTGAATGCACCAGCTGCTGCGGCGAATGTGAGGATTAAATCTGAGCAATAAAGTCAGAATTAAATGTTTAAATCAACTCTGGGGTGGATGTTAATGGTGGCCAAGTGGCGAGGGAAGGCAGACGCCTGAAAGTCATGGTTGTGAGTTTGAGCCCCGTGTCAGAGATGAACAATGTCTCAATGTCCGCTCATGCCGGCTGCCTGCTGACACGTAACACGTCAACACGGCACGCCACGTTTTTGAGACAAATAAAATACATTTCAATTGGACACTTCTCTTTTATGCTCCCCAGCCACACAGAGTCGTAACATAAGGATGAAAGAGCCGCATGTGGCTCTGGAGCCGCGGGTTCTAGAGCTCCCTGAAGGAAGAACATCAGTCCAGCACACCGGTGTAGTGTGAGGAGATCACACAGCAGCTGTGTTATAGGCTGCTCACGGGTTGAAGGACACTAGAAAACGTTCAGCTTATAGGACATTGAACAAACTGAAGAGATGAGACAGAACCAAACTGACTCTATAAGGTCCACATCTAAAGCCTGATCAGGCGCTGGGACTGCAAGTGGTCGGCAGAACCAGCAGGTGCAGGTTGTGAGAGCCATAAAAGCTGGTGGTGTTGGTGTGCTGATTACAATCACCTGTGTGAAGGAATAGGGCACTTCCTGTGGCAGATACTCCAGGAGCTTTTCTCTGATGAGGTTGGTGCAGACTTCCTCTGGGCTCTGGTCGGTCAGAACCTGGCTGTGGTACTGCCATGCTCCAGGCTTGGCTGCAGCCATGAAGTAACTCTACAGGTGTGACCCAGATCATAAATGATGCTGTGGTTAACTGCAGTCCAACAGTTGATTAAGTTTTTTTCTTTTTAGCCTAAAGATCAGTGAATCTGTTCAACTCCAGATTTCTGAGCATGCTCAGTTCACTTTCAGTAAACAGCATGTTTGATGTTAGCATTCTTGACACTCCCATTTCATGGGAGTCTTTTAACATATTTCTTAAACAGATGCTGTTTTTAAATCTTCTTTAGGATCTGCTGACCTTCAGCGTCTCCACGTCTTCTCTGTCCACAGATGACAGCATGAACACATCCTTGAAATGAGGCCAGCCCTGCTGCTTCTTCAGCTTCTCTTTGCTCAGAGATGAACTCTGCTCTGCGTTGTCTTCAGGACTAGACCTGGAATCTCTCTCAGACCCTTTTTCTGCCCACGGAGGCTTGATAACCGGCCTGATCCGCATTCTGCGTCCGTTGACCACCCCACAGGTCAGATGGGCTGTGATATCCAAAAGTCTGTCCTTGGCTTTCACCAGGTCCACCTTAAAGGAAAAAAAACCCCATCTGAGTCACAAATGTTTGAAGCCGGGAGCAAACAAACTTCATTTAACTGTTTGCTGTTTATGGTTTTTTTGTCACAAACTCAATAAAAATGTTACTTCTGTCTGTTTGAGATGCAGTCAGTCCGGTGTGGTTTAACACCTGACCTAAAAAACACTAAAACAAAAGTAAAATAATGCGATGCAACCCAATTAAGGAAGGTAGTACTATTGAACCTACACATAAAGATTCACCCCAGAACATTTGACCAGCAGATTAGATTCAACCACAGAGGTGAAAATGTTTCATAACGTAAGAGTAAACATGTTTATTTTAATGGTCAAGTTGGTTGTTTTCACTAAATGTTGTGTAGAAGAGACCTAGTGGTTACCTGCAGAACTGTCCCGGTTCTCATTACTTGTGAAACTGGGGATGCTTAGATGAAATGTGAAAATGTTCAGTCTGAGCTATGTCTGGGCGATAAATTGATTTTGTCGATTCATTCAAACTATTTGTTTTATGTCTTCAGCGCTCTGATTCTTGGGCTTCCATTTTTCGGAGTAAAGTCAGCCTGTCTGTCTCTCCCGACGAGCAGACATGAAAACAAGCAAAGATAAGTGTCTTCTGCGAGGCAGAGGAAGAAAAAAACAACAAAAAAGCGAAGCATTATCGGAGTTAAAACGTAAACATAGATTATTTCCTAATACAGCAACAACAAGCCATGATTGAACAGTTCTGTGTGCAGGAAACTGCTGTTCTGCTTTAGACTACAGGTTTCCAATTATAACATTGGTAAACATCAGAAATAAAACTATTTTACAACTAAGCTCGTTAGTTGGCTGTCAAAAGCTTCTGCTATTTAGGACTGAGTCATAAAAACTTAACCGAGCACTTGAAATAATTTAATGATTTAAAATGTATTGCTTATGTGCTGTTATTTTCTTTGTCATTTTCTTCTTTTATTTGCTTTTCATTCAAAAAAAGTGAGTAAAGTCAGCAGCTGGTGCCTCATTTTTTAGGCAGTCAGAATCAAATGATCCCTCAAACATCTTTTGTTACAGGCAGCAAAAACAAATCTGCTGCTCACAGAAAAAGCTGATATCCATCCCAGAATGGAGGAGGTGATGCTGAGCCAGCGAAGTTAGCTGTCGGGGTGAAAAAACTATTTAAAAAAAACAAATACCTTGTTCAGGACAAGGATTGCTGGGATTTTTGGGTGCTGGGCCAAGCATTTCAGCACCTCCACGTCCAGCCTGGAGCACATCCATCTGTCTCCCGCATCCACCATGACGAGCACTGGAACAGACAAGGTTTGAATCCACCGCTCAAGTCAAAACACGGACGATGTCTCACAGAAAACACGCCGTACTCAGGTCTGCTTCTTTGACGCTGTTCCAGGGATCCACAAGCAAAGACTTCTCCAGCTGGTGTCTGTGCAGACAGAGCATCCATTCAGAGATTTCAGGAGACACTGAACATTCAAAGCTGGTGTAAATAGAGAAAAAGGAAACAGGAAAGACACCTTTTGGCCTTTGATGGAGTGGTGAGACCAGGGGTGTCCAGCAGAATCTACAATATGCCAGCAGAGGATTAACAACAGTGACCTCATATCATCAAATATTACGGCAGCAGGGAGTGAAAACGCTCGTACAATCTGTGTGTCGTTTTCCGTCAGGACACCCAGTGCTCGCGCCCGTGTGGTGTGCACCTTCTTGGACACAGCAAACACCTTTAGTGGGCGATAAGATCATCGGCTTGTCAGCATTATATCTTGCCGAGTTACATTGACGAGCAGGAAGTTTAGGAGGAAAACAAAGACCTTTCTGCCAAGGAGCTGGTTGGACAGCGTGGACTTGCCAGCGTTCGGAGCTCCGATCACAGCAACTTTTAAAACCTTTGGATCACGAGGCTGATCGGGGTGTCTCATCACCAAAGACAACTGCTCCCCTAAAACAGGAGAAAAGAATTTGTGAAAAAACTGACATGACTTTTTATTCACCCAGCTAAACACAAATCTCAAATGCTTACCTTTGTCTGCTGGAACCGAGGCAGGGAGACTGTAATCGCCGCTGTCTGCCGCTTTACCTCTCCTCAGCCTGCTGAGGAAGGCCTCTGATGTGATAAAACAGGCAGGAGTAAAGACCATTCCAGTCCTCCCTCTTCGGCTGCAGCCACCATTTCCTGAAAAGAAGAAGTTTTTTTTTTAATACGAAATAACAATAATAAATATAATACAAAACAGCGACTAAAACCACAACAGAAATATTTGCCATAAAAAAGGACTTTTAGCTTCAATTTCTGCAGTTCCTCAAAATTTTTAACGCAAGTTCAGTTTTTTTGTAAAACTATCTTCCACCGCAGGAAACCGTCTCTGTAATGCAGGAAGCAGAGGTGGTTTTCCCAATGTCAAACTGTAAGACCCACTCCAGTGAAAATCCTGTTTTTTGGTGTTCTTGCTACATGTTATTGTAGCATTTTTCTCATGATGGGGGACATTTATTTAAAAAATCATTTTAAAATTGCATTTCTGAGTATTTTTTTCCCCGAATTTTTGTAAAACGAGAAAATACTGCTTAAAAAGATTGCAGTTGCGATGTTAAAAAAAAAAAAAAAAACAACCTCTGGGCAGGCTGGGGATGGGAAGGGGGGATGGGGTTGCTCTGCACCAACAATCAACTCAGCTCTGCAGAAACTATGTCACAGAAAATAACTTTTTTTTTTGCTAAAAACACAATTATAATTAAAAGACCACTGGGAATGCTTTTACAACAGAACAAAAGATGATTGGAGTGGGAATTCAAACATCTAACAGTGAGAAATGCGCTACAATTATTTCATAACTTCCATGTTTTCAGTATCACAAATGGAAAAATGGTCTTATGCTGTTCATGACTTGGTTTATTGTCTGCTTGGACACCTTTTTTAATATATATTTTTTTTATTATAGTTAGTTAATGATGCATTTCACGTGAATCCTGAAATTTTATTCTGATATTCAGACAATTTCAAACTTTTAGTGACTAATATGAATGAAGAAAAAAGCTAAAACAATTATATGACACAAACATATGAACATAAAAGACTCTATGAAGATGTCAGAAAGACCACAATCATGCAGGGCACTGCAGTTGAAACTCTCTGTGCAATTACCCCAACATAAAAAGAGACAAAGAGAGGACAACCTCAGCAGAGGATTCCATCGTTTTTGCCACAAAAAGCACTGACGTTTTTGGGGAAATGATCTGTGGACTGATGGGACACAAGATGAACTTTTTGGGAAAGTTTTATACCTTTACAGCTGATATAAAAACCAAATTAAATCTGGTTGAGATTCTGTGAAACGACTTTTAACGCGAGTTTGATGATTGAAAACTCTTTAATTTGTCTGACAACCATGCAACAACAAGAGGATCCAAATTGCTCCACAGAGATAAAACTTACTATTTGCTGCAACCGTTTGATGGTAGTTGTTAATGAAAGGGGGATTTAAGGTTTAGAACGAACTTAAAGTCTTAAATGCTGTCATTTAGAACTTTATTTTCTATGACCTTCGTCTAATATTAACATTTTATTTGAAACACCTAAAAAGCAATACTTCTGTGAATCTATTTCATTTCTTCTCTTGAATAGCTTCAAATGAACTGGAAAAAGGGGTTGACTCATTCACATCCAGCAGGGTGACCCGGTGACCCGTACAGGGTGCGTTCACGCAGGGGAGGGCTCCATCCGTGACCCTCAAACAATTCAAGCTAAAGAATTGACTAAATGTAAATAAAAGTAGTTGAAATGGAAACTTTATGAAACATCTCAAACTAAAACAAAATGACCGCAAACGGAATGGTTTTTAGCGACTGACCCGCTGTTAGAAAACATGACGCGCTTGCGTGCAGAGCAGAGACGACGGTCCGCGCGGAGAGGAAGGAGCAGCTGCGGAAGAACCAACCGCACGTCCTGACGGCCATTGAACCTCCTGACAAAAGACGCGCTTTAATTCCACCTGTTATGTATATATGCTTCCATCAAAGAGCCACTTGTTTACGTTCACATGCTCTACATGGAGACGCCATGTTGCAACAACCAACGACGAACCACTTCCGCTTTACAGTCAGTTTGAGTCAAAACCACACTGCCCCCTAGTGACCAACATGTGCTGAAAAACAGAGAAAATATTTTGGAATTGTTGGCATTAAAAAAAGATCTAATAAAAAGTTGAAAAAAACTAGCATCATAAAAAAATTTTTGACGTTACTTTTTTTAAAACTTTTTTTTATTACATCTCACAGAAACAATATATAAAAGTGTTAAGAAATATTTAACTGCAAACATTTTTAAAGCAAAACATATTTGCACTTAACGTTTATAGAAAACTGAACGAATATTTAATACAAACCTTTATAAAAAATCATGACTATTACATTTCACAATTTACATTTTTTTCAACACATGTCAAAATTTCTGAAATAATTCCTGAAGTTTAGTGCATTCAGAGGGGCGAATCACTGACTTGATAATCCTGAGAGCTTTTTTATTCAAACCTGTTCAGTCATGAAGCCTGAAGTATTGAATCTGAACCATAAATTACTTGACATGGCATATGTATTTGATTGATTTAGAAAGCCAATTTCCAAAACCATTTCAGACAGATTCTCTCACTAGAGTAAAATTTTCCTTTTTAAAAGTTAAATAATAAATTACCATAAAAGTAAAGCAAATAAAGTCACAAGACATGGCCTAGTAAACCTGTGATGTTCTTCTAAGATAAAAATAATTAAATATTTATAACAATACTTTAAAAAACCTTATAGAAATAGTAAATTGTGAACAATTTCTGCAGGAAAACCTTTGTGTCCAACAGCATCCCCAAATTGGTAACCATTTGTCAGCAGCAGGTAGGACATTGTGGGGCTGATATCAGCCATCTGCAATTCCAAAACAGTTTCATCAATTTGCTAAAACACACCTGCTGACACGAGCAACCTGCAGTTTAAAATGGGATGCGGCACTCACAGGATTTTTTTGGTGAGGACGATGTTCTCTAGATTACTTTGTGAGCAGTGCTGCGCCTCTAAGCACAAATCAGATTGCGTGGAGCAGATTTTTCCTTTTGAGTACACAGAGCAGAGCTTTTCCCCAAGGGTGCTTGAAGCAAAGCATTGTGTAGGATATATTGAGCATCTGTGCTTAAAGCAATATGCCAATCTAAGGAAAACACTGACATGCTGTCATGCTTGCTCTCTTTCCAGAACCAATGCACAATGACAAGTTGATATGAGGACTTCATAAGCATGAGGTCTGAGATTAATCACCAGTATGGAAGGACACGGTTTGCATGTTGATTGATTACCGTAACATGTTGTTCTCATGCTGTATACCAAGAGCTGGCAGATCAGATGTCTCCCCATGGTCCATCAAACACAGTGGCTGTTTGTTAGTCCTTGAGGACTCGCTGGGTTTGGAGCAAACATCTCCACTGGGGAGAACGATGAAGGATATCAGGTAGCTAGCAATCTGTCATCATCAAACTCTAAAAGCTCAGAGGCAATAAAGGGGAAACAAAAATGGAGCTTTTAGCAGACACTTACTGCCAAATTCCAATTGAAACCAAAAGGATATTTGAGAATCAGAAATGTTTGAAGTTTCTCCACATCAGCCCAGCTTTCTGCTCAATTCATTCAAGGCCCTATTCCCCTCTGGGCTTTATTCATATGACCACTTAACATGGAAGTGCTCTGGAGCTGACTCTGTAATTGCATTAACTTCAGTCTTCAAAAGGAGAACATAAAAAAGAGAAGAAAGACAGAAAAGGGACCAAAAGGCTTTGCCCAGCTACAGCTGATAATGGGCTGTCATCCACTTTTCTTTTTGATGTGCAGTTGCCAGTATATTCAAATTCAACATGCTGATTGCTAATGCATTATTCAGTCTGATCTTTTTGAAGACCATGGTTTTGGTGTTTTTAACATGTTGTTTCAGCATTTTTCTCATTGTGGATATCACAGATGAACCATGTGAATCACAAACCATCAAAGGATTCACAGAAAAATACAAATATTTTTGAATCCATTGTGTTTAAACACTGATAAAATCCACTAAATTTTGAAATATCATTTTTTATAAGATACAGATAGTATAAATTATGATACGCTGGGTGATTTGGTAACATTCTGCTGACAGCAACGTTAGTTTAAGATGCAAAAAAGTCGATGTGAGTGTTCAAGAAAAAAAAGTGACATGCACTTAAACATGCTATAACTGTTTTATAAAAAATAAATTATTGACAAATTTCACATTTTTCAATACAGCAAGTAGTCCTTTAAAAAAACAAGTAATATTAGTTATTCTCACCACAAAGTTTTAAAAATTAGCAAAACACTTTTCCACCAAAAGGGTTTTTAAGATTTCATGGAAGCAGCCATTTTGAAATGAGCAGGAAAAGCCCTTCTACTGCCCCTAGTGGAACGATGATGAACTACAGAGCACAAAACATGGACCAAGTTCCATCAAATAGGTTTAAGCTCACTTTTAATCACGGTATTGAGATAGGGGTCTTAAAAATGTCTGTATCAAATATGATACAAACGATTACACAGGATTAAGATTAAAATTGCATCACCGAGTACTTTATTATACTCATTGTGAATCAGGAGCAGTTGAAAAAAAAGAGCTTATTTGTTTTGTTAAAAATACGCTGGGTGGGCCACAGTCTCCCTGCTCCCCTCCATTCTGATGCATCCACTTGCAGACAATTAGATCCATGAACGTCTTTGCTTTCCTTGTCTGAGCTGATATTTGGCTCAAAGCTGGACAGCTGAATAGCTCCAATATTGCTCGCCATTTTTGTTGTACCGGTAATGTTAGTTTTGGGTTGTAAGGGGCTGTACGCTAGCAGGAGAGAGTCCAAACAGATGGATGATGGGAAATGGAGGCAGGCTTACTCTGTGCCAACAGTTTCGCCCACAACTCAGAGGTGAATTTCTGATGAACTGCTGCACTGCAGAAACGATGTTCTAGAAAACAACATAGGTTTGTTTTATTTTGACTAAAAACAGCAAAGTCAGATTTAAATACCACTGGGAATGCTTTTAGAATAGATCAAAAGGTGATCTGAGTGGAACTTTAATGTTCATACTTTTTTTTCAGGTGAATCCGGTTCAAGCTCACCTCTACAGCAAGAACAACTGTCCATTCCTGCATCATTTTATAGAACTTTACAGTCATGAGGAATATCAAAGTATAAACACAAACCACGGGGTATGTCATTAGAGAGCAGAGGTGTGAAGCAACAGTCTGCCGGTGCGTCAGAGCATCCATCACTCCGTCGTTGTTGATTGCAGTGAGAAGTGGGATGCTGCACAGCCGGCTGGCTTTCCATGAAACAGCCACTCCTGAACTTTGTCGTGCTGATAACTCCAACAAAGGAAGGCTATTTGTGCAGAACCCCACTGATTAATGAATGTATGGATGCATTAGTGAAGAATGAGAGAGCAGCTGCGATTTTACTTCTACATTTTATGTGAGACCCTGAAGGTCCTTCGATTCAGCAATCACGACTTCACAACTCTCTGCCAGGGCCTCCATTTAAAATAGGTGATTTAGCTCCAAAACTACCCATATAGGTCACATTGATGCTCTGATTGTACAATCTCTGCCTCAGTGGGGGAGATAAGGGGGGAAAAAACTTTTATTCATTCTAGACTTGCAATCGATGGGTCTTGTCTGTGAAGTGGATCAATAATGCCTCCCTTTGAAATCATCAATCACGTCTGTGGTGAATTTAAAAAGCGCAATTAGGAACAGCGTTCTTAAACATCCCGGATTGGCGTCTTCTTTGGTAAGGAGAAAGACACCATTCTGCATCATTAACTTTGTATTATTGCCTGATGGAGCCCGCCGCTGCTACTTCCCCACCTGCTGAACTTACAGGCTGTGTGTGATTGGGCTTTCAGACCAAATTCTTCCCTTTTTCACTTGCTGATGAGAGAGGTGAAGCTTGCAGGCCAGAGTTAGTTCAAGTATTGCCATGAGTCTGGATTGTTCTGGAAGCAAAGAACAGTTTAATGATGTGCCACCCCAGAGATTATCGTCAAGCCGTGTCATTTTCTCCCAGACTATCTTATTTGATGATGTTCTAACATGACAAGACAATACACGGCCACGAGCGCCCATTTTCAAGCATAAGTCAAACCAATCTACAGTGTTGTCCATCTGTCTTCCTCTGGTAATAAAATTGTATCAATACTGCAGAGAGGGCAGGTGGGCGAATGTAATGGAGTAATTTATTTTAGTTGTCACAGAAAAATAAGTCTTTGATTAGGGAGCCACACACATCAGGCTACACAAATGGAACCTTTCATCAAACCACAAAGCATGAGACACTATTGACCAGCGCTCCCTCCAGTGACCTTTATCTTTCACAGCAAGATTCATAAGGCAATGCTCAGCCATGATCATGCAAACTGCCAAGGTTACGGAGATCAGGGCAACTCTTAAAACAGTCTATGTCAGGAATGCATATTGGAATTTAAAGAAAACGAGTCAGTGAATAATAGATTTCCTTTCAGAAAACTTTATGTCATTGATTCAGTGGAGTAAGGCAACATTCGTCTGAAATATCAGGGAGCTGAATCCACCAATGAGATGAAAAAATACATATATCAACACTAAGGGTACCACAATTCAAACCGAACAGTATTTAGCTGAATCGAATTGATGGGAAAGTGAATTGTTGCATTCCATCTGAATTCTTTGGTATATGTTTAAAAGTTTTGGGTTGAACCAATTGTAGGGAAACTGCTTCATTGCATCCCTAATGAACACAGACACACACACATACACAAATCTAAAAGCAATAATTTTTGAAAAAGTATTTGAATATTTACGTAAGAAATGTCACAATAAATGGAAAACTGAAAATATCTAAATTAATCTGTCTGAGACAAATTGTTAAGCAAATCAACTTAAACTATTAAAAATCGTTTCAGAATAAAACAAATTGATTATAATCGACATTGGAAACTATCATTTGGATTGAGACCCGCTAGGTTTATTTTACTATAATGTCAAAACGACCAAGTTCCATCACGGCTGACATCACACAAGTGATGGCAGCAGAAAATGATCCATCCATCATTACAGTTCAATGAAAAACAACAGTGGGCTGAACTTCATGAAACTAAAATGTGACTGGATTTGAAATTCATTCTTGTTTACTTGTTTATACACATATTTAATTTACAGTTGATTATCTTGCAAAAAAAATAAAAGTAATCTGGAAAAGTCCACCTGCACTGTTCAGTACCAGGTATTTATTTCTAAGTCACACTGGCTGAAGTTTTGGGTAAAGATAAAACAATTTTAGGTCAGTGAATCGGATTGTTCAAAATGAACCAATATCGACTATGAATCACATCAGCAAACACAAGTTATGGTATCGAATTGTTAAAAGGCATTGTTACAACTTAATTTACTTAATTTAATTACAACAGTCTCATATAATATGGTACCAATAACAAAAAATGTTAATATTAACCTAAGAAAATATGCATGAGAAAAAAGTGTAAATTAGTGACAATTAAACAACATATTTAAAAAGTATCATTTTTTAACTTTTTGATAGAGTAACCTCATCTATTGTAATTATTAAATAAAATACTGTTGATATTACTTTATGCAAAATAAACATTTGTTTACTTGAAATGTTCAGTGGTTTGAGTGAGCGGTGGTCAGATTCCCGTGCTCGTGGGTCGCGGTCGTGATCGGCGGCGCGGACTGTGCCTTTAAAACATTCGTGCGTCCTGCGCAGTCTGGAACAGCCGCAGCCAGGGCGCATGCGCCGGAAGTTGCTGCCGCAGACAGCAGCAGTGATTCGGGCAGCGCAGGGTAACGGGAGAATATCTGTCCGCTTTAAACCATGGCGACGTTCTGAACGATGCCTTTCGCCGACTTCCACGAAGAGTAAGTAGTTGCTTCTTCGTGGGCCGCTTGCAGCTCGGAAGCTTTCGGGATCTTGTTGAATATCTGCGTAGATTTCGGCTGGAGGCTGAGAAGGCAACAATGGACTGTGTATGAGCCTGTCTGGGCTAGCAAAGCTAACCAGCTGGCACTGACTGACAACCTGCAGGTTTAAAGCTTTGTTTATCTACTTTAAACACATTTGAACACTTTAAGAGGTACCTTTATTTTTAGCATAAAGAAGCATATCATTCAGCTTTCATTTGGACTAAACTGGTTACGTGTCCGAGCTTTTTAAGCTAGTTTTTTTTAGTGTAGCACAAACTGAATTAAGTAGAGACCGGTTTACTTGCCAAATTTCAGTCCGTATCACCGGCAGTTTGGCATTAAAGTGTTGGTTTGTTCCTAGAGGCGGTTAGCTTGAAGTAAAGGTTTTTTTTTATCAACAGCGCAGCATCATTCAGAGCAAGTTTTCCTGAATTGGTGACCCGCTGCTAGTTTATTTTTTTCCCCCTTCCGAGTCGGCTCTGCTTTCAGCGGCGGAGGACGGAGTTTGCACCTGCAGGAGCAAAAGTGTTAAAGGTGATAACAAAAGGTTGACGTCACCGGGCTCATCCTGATCCTGCCGCACAAGCTCGACCACCAAGAGGGGAGCAGGGGGAGCACTTTAGGGAGGAGGAGAAGAGTGTCCCTTTTCTGTTTTTTTTTTAAATTTGTTCCAGCGTGTCTGAAAGGAGAAGCTCTAACCAGATTTCTGGTGTCCTAAGGGCGCACTTAACTGATGGGATCGACGTGTCGCCCCGTCTGAAGCTGATCTTTACGAGGTGGAATGTTAATGTTGCCACAGCGTGTCGGTGTTGTCTTTAGCTTGCTCTCAGTCTGGCTTTTATTGATGTAATCGCACTGTAATGTCATGGAGCTTGACGGATTTGAGTAAAAAAGCAGCACCGCAGTGTGACTGACTGAGCTATGGAGGCTGTCCACATGGTAAGATGGAACAGATGGATTATTAGTGGGAAAATGAGCTGTTGTTTACCTTTGCACGCCTGTTTTGATGTAAAAGGTGGCATTAAAGAAAGCTTTCATCATTCCCCTCTTTATAAGAAAGGTGAAACTGTTAGATTTGTGGCAGCAGGGAGGATGTGCTCAGTAATATCCTGTGCTAACTCAAACAGATATTACTTAGCCCAAAAGCACAGTTTCGCAGTGCTCTAGATTTTCCAAACAGCAGATAATTAAATCTCAGACCTTGTTGTTGGAAAAACTAAAGGCTCGAGACTGAAATTATCCTGCAGTAGGAACCTGTTTTGCATTTGGGTGCTATGTTTCCCAGGACAATGAAGATTAATTAGGTCTTAACAGCAAATTACAGTGAGGCCTCTTCCTTCCTGCAAAATGCAGCCCAGCCATAATGACAGCAGTCTGACAAATACAGAGAGGAATCGGTGTAAAATGCTTCACATTCTTTGCGGCACAGAGGTTATCAATCCCTCATAATGCACACATTCATTTTGCACTCTCTCAGGCATTGATTTAGCTGTTTGCTTTTGGTGCCAAACTTGTGACTTTGCGTGTGTTCTCGAACACATGCTTCGGTTTCTATTTATGTCGGAACAGGACGTTTGTGTTTGTGCGCACTTATGAAGGCAGGCAGTCAGTTGGAGTGTCAGGAGCACCTGGTTCATTTGCTTATGTCACCCTGGTCAGCAATGCAGAAAATTGCTGTGTTCCAGCAAATTGAACTACCACTTGACAGCAGCACTTGAATGCATGTGTTAATTAGATATCTGCGTAGCTTTTCGGCCAGCCTCTCCTCCCCTGCCCATAAGTCATGTGCTGACTCTTTGACCTGTCATTGCAAATCCACAGCCTTTCCTGAAAGCAAACTGACACAAAAAACAAGCTTGCGTTTGTGTGTTTTTTTTTTCTTTCCTGTGCGCCATTGATAAACACACTTGAGCACATTGATCCGCATTGTGGAAAGAGATTAACCATTTTGCTTAAGATGACTCCTGCTTTCTTACAGCTGCTTTTAGATGCATTTTACAGGAAAAATAATGTCACCTCTCTTCATGCAGGATTGCTGGCTTCACGAGGCACACACAATCATTGTGTGTATTTTAAATGTTGCACAACATTTTTCATGTGACAGTCAAACGATATGAATCACAACATTAGGCTTGTTTTAGACAAGCAGTGATAAGAAGATAACATCAAAGCACAGCTTTACTTCTTCAAGACTACAGAGCATGACTGAATAAAAGATTACAGGGTACAAAGAGGGAGCTCCAGCAGCTTCTATGTTTCATCAGTTTTGGGGATTCACAGGCAACTAATTAAAATGTATTGATTTGTAACAGCCCTGATTCTCTTGATTGTTGACTGTGAAATCACTTGGCTAACGGGTGGAATTTTTTTTGATGATTTTGTGCGTTGGAATGAGCCACTTGGCTGATACTCATTTTAGGTTATTCAAAGCTGCTGATTTGCTGTAGCTTTTTAGTGATGTGCTTGAATTGGAAATGTGCTACCGCTTGCTCTCCCTCGTGCCATAAATTTGCTTCTTTCATATTTCAACAGCAGCCGGCGTATGCTAAATGTCTCCCAGGTGTTGTCTCTGTGTTCCCTGTACATAGCAGGTTTGCAGATTTCTTTTTCACCTAGTCATTTCAGACGTGCTGCATTCGTCGAATGTTTTCCATTTGCTAAATGAGGCTGCCAGCTACTTCCACTTTTCAGTTCTGCAGTCCCCGTTGCAGCTGTAAGCCAACACTCACCCACTCAGCCACCCACAAGTTGGAATAAAAGTCTCTGTGAGGACACCGGGTGTGTTTTCTGAGTGCAGTTTCAGACTCTTATTAGATGTTTGGTTGTGTGTTTGTGTGAGGGGGCAAAGTCAACAGCAGCCACATGAAGGCATGATGGTCTTCGGGATTCCAGAAAAGAGAGAGGCTGACCTACAGAGCTGAGGCTGAGCAGGTATTTACTTTGCTTCTTGAGGTTTGTTTTATTTTGACTACACTGCTTGCAGGCGATTGGCCTGATGTCAAGATGCACTTTGTGCCTTTGTTAGTCATATTCTTATGCTCAGATTTGCGTGGTAGCTGAAAGGGTAAATTAGAGCCTAGGGAGTGATGTTGCTAACACAGAACCACAGGGATTCCTGAACTTGTTATGTCTTTAGCTTGAGGCTAATCACGGTAAAATCTATGCCTCTTGGTGACATTTGCAGCCGTTAGTGCACAAACAAGACCTGGTCCGGGTGATCAGGCTTATCAGAGACACTGCAGATGACAGGCTTGTTTATCTGCCTCCATCTCACAGGAACAGCAGAAGAACTGGGCAGATACTGTTATCTGTTTATGGCATATGATAAGGTCGCCTCATTCAGATCACTGACCCTCCACCGGCTGTATCCACTCGATGCACCAAATTTTCTGTTAAAAGAGATTGCTAAATAAGCCCAACAGCACTCTTAAGTAATCCTAATAGAAAGCATTTGCATGTGCTGTAGTTTTCCAAAGTCCATGCCAGTTGCACACATATCAGGACCTCATTAGCCATCAGCCGAGAGGCTCAGAGTCTGATTCTGTCTGTAGGGTCATAAGGACGCCATAGCCAAGTTCCAGTAAAGCTGTAGAGGATATCAAGTGGAGGGAGGCAGGGTGAGAGTGAGCTTCAAGTGTCATAGATGGTGCAGCCATGAGATAAGGCTGGCCTTCAAGAGGATTAGAGTAGGAGATGTTACATTTTGTCGGCTAATTGGGCTTTATTTTGAATATTTCAGAGCATTCATTAAAACCTAAATTAGGGAGGTGTTAACACTCTGCAGGGTGAGTGCGTATGTGGGACACTGAATGATTGTTTTTTTTTTTTTTTTTTCACGGTTGCTATAGCAACATCAGCAATTCAATTCATGTCATAATTTGTGTTTGCCGATACATTTCGTTGTCTATCTTGGTTCATTTTGAACAATCCGATTCCCTGACCTACAATGGATTCTGGAAATTTTTAGCCAAAACTTCAACCAGTGTGAATCGGAGATAAAAACCTGGTACTGAACAGTGCAGGTGAAGTTTTCCAGATTACTTTTATTTTTTTTTGCAAGATAATCAAGTATAAAATAAATATGTGTACAAACAAACAAACAAACAAGTAAACATGAATTAATGTGAAGTCCATTCTTATTTTAGTTTGATAAAGTTCAGCCCACTGTTATTTTTCCACATCAAAAAGAATACAAAGAGGACTTTAGTGGAACATTCTACCACACTGGTCACAAATTCAAAGTGTTTCTACACGTTGGACTGTAATGATGGTTGCTGCATCACATGTTTGTTTCCACTGTGATGGACTTTGATCATTTTTACGTTATTGTAAAATAAACCTATCATGTCTCAAACCAAATTATATTTTCCAAGATAGATTATAATTGATTTATTTATTTTGAAATGATTTTATAATGGTATAGCCAGGTTGTTTTGATTAACAACCTGCCTCAGACAGACTAAGTTGGATCAAAGGAGTATAAATTAATCAATTAATTGTTACACACCTATTATTTATTTTAAAAGTTATTGACAAATCTGGGACTTGTCCCCTTTGCAGGGCCCATAAACCTAAAGAGGATCTTGGTCTGAGGTTGTAGGGTTGGCTGGGATGTCATGATCTGTGTTGGGGAGGGATGAGGGCTGAGCTGAGAGAGAGCTGTTGTTGGAGAGCGGTCAGTGCAAGGCACTTTGCCATGACCCTCCTTATTTTATCATGGATTACACCACTTCTCCAGGCCTCAATGAGCGGGTGTCTTTTTCTGTGTGTGAGCAGTGTAGTGGAGAGCAGAGCTCAGAATGGGGTCCTTTATAACCTTTATAACCCTCTGGTTGTGTTTGCGGCCATTGTTGGCTGCAGTGAATGGTATCTCCGTGCCTTGAAAAGTAACCAGATGACATTCTTCCTGTTGTTCAAAAGGGTCCCAGGTTCTGTTGTGAAAAGCGGCTGAATGGATAGGCAAAGCCTGTGACCTTCAGAGGCTAATCTCTGGCACGTCATTCATTGCCTGTCTGAAGCAAGCACACCTCACTCACAGATGGCAACATGCAGGTTCAAGCAATGTAGGAATTCTTCAAAAGTTACTCCCCAAAAACACTTGTTGGAGTTTTAATGGGCCTTGTTAGGGATAAAAGCTCTGAACTGAATCATCATTTCAGACAGGCAGTGTGTCCGACACCTACAACGTCCAAACCTGTGGGATCAGCAGCCCTTCTGCACTGGATGCTAAAATGCCATGGTTGCTGTAAAAGCAGTAGGGGATGTAATGCACTCACTGATTCAGTAAACACGGCCACAGCTTTCAGACCATCGAGCATTGTTTACGTCTCCTCCTCTCTGCTGTACTTGCTGTCTCCAGCCTGCTGTGTTTCCTGGAATTTGCAGAGATGCAGTTGTCTCCCTGCAGGGGGTTGTTGTCTATAATCACAGTACATACTTTAGCGATGTCATCTGCGTAAACTAAGTTGCAATCACACTGTCATGCTATATTCTCCTGATATGTTCTTTAAGATTATCTTGTGAAGATTTCATTCTTTTCTTATTTTCCCACTAGTTCCACTGTCAACGTTTAATACAATATGTTCAATCTTTTCATGATAACTGTTGAGTTTCTCATAATCAAAGGGTTGTTTGTACAGGGAATATAGTTGTCTATGGTTAACCAATAAAAACAATTTCCAAAACGCTATAAAACTGTAATTGTTCAAATAGGTTAAGAACGTTTTAGAGACCTTTCATGATGTTCCTGTTTCTAACTACAAATCTTGTTTTTTTCAAAATAACCAAATCACTGAGTAAGAGTATTTTTCAGTATGACTTTGCTACGGTTGTTCTGTCTCGCTTTCCTAAATATGACTTAGCACATTTATTCAACATATAAACCAAAATCTCAATCAAAAAATTTCAGATCATGACTAGGCAAGCTTGCAGAAAGGGTCACTTTTTTATTTTGAAGATACTCACTCAAAAGATTATTTTCTAAAGAGCTACTCAAATTAAAATGTGTTTTTAACATGTTCTTGTGGTCTTTTTCTGATGGACATATATTAAGAAAATGAAGTTTAAAATTGCATTTCTGAATGTTTCTTTATTCAAATAGTTGTAAATTAGGAGAAGACAAAAGAATGCATTTAAAAAGGATTTTATTTGTGACATAGAAAAGACGCTGGATGGGCCACAAGCTCCGTTCTTCGCTGTATTTTGATCCATCCACTTGTAGACAACTAGATCCATGTACGTCTTTGTTTTCCTCCTCTGAGCCAGTCTCTGAATCAAAACTGTGCAGCTGGTTAGCTTTAACATTGCTCACTGTTTGTTTTGCAACGGTAATGTTAGATTGGAGGTGTGAAGGGCTATAAGCTAGCAGGAAAGCGTCTAAACAGAGCTCTCGGTTACGAGTGACGGCAAGTGGGAGTGTGGGGTTTGTCCATGTCAAAGATCCCACCTATAACTCTTCTAATAAGCTACTGCTGCTCTGCAGATACTTTGTCCTAGAAAGTGGCTCAGGTTTTTGTTTTTATTTGGTTAATAACCACATAATCACAATTCAAAGATCACGGAATTATTTTGAAATAGAAAGTTGATTGGAGTGGATTTTTGTGGAGCTGTGTGGATGACAGAGGGGTTTCTTATTCTGAATGGATACTTATAACAGGCTGCAGTTGATGCAGTTTACTTTGCTGGACGTAAACACAAATGTGGAGGTTTTGTTGGATAAACAATGTGGGATTTGATTAGGATAAAATGAAAAAGATGATGAAATGTGAATTTACTTGTAAATGTTGGAAAAATACTTCACCTTTTTAAAATTTGTGGCAACTTTAAAAAAAAAAATCTATTCTTAACTCAACTACATTTTGGTAGGTGCTTCTTTTTTAATGATTCTTTTTTTGTAAAAAGAAATGCATAAATGGGTAGACGAGGTGAGGTAAAAAAATATTTTTACATGGCTCTCCAGCTTGCAGATGATTGATGTTTTTGCTGGAAAAGAAACTGCTTGACCAAATGAGCAGGCTTCATTAGGACGCCTATTCTCAGGAAGCAGGCCTATTAAAAACAGCTTTATTTTTCTACTCATCCCTTGTTAAAACTTTACCACCTAATCTTAGGGTCACATCTCTTTCAAAAAGTTGAACACCTTTTTTTTAGGTGCTTGTTGAGTGGTGCACTGACTCTGGGGGAAAAAACTGCCGCCCTGTTTTAGGGTCTCTTCTGTCACATGTTTTGTAATGTTAAATGACGGGCATGCCATTATTTCATACCGTTTGCAGCCACGTGACCATTATGTTTGGCATATTTGCTGCTTGCGTTCATGCCCGCATAAAAAAGTCAAGGTTGTTTACAAAAGAAGCATTGGATTAGAAAAGGAAAATATCAAGTTTTTTTTCTGCCGCTGAGGTAGAGGGAGAAGCAAAGTAGGAAGGGTGGGTCATAGTATCAAAGATATAATTGAAAGTACTTGTGTGTAAAATAGTTCCAAGGCAGGTCAAGTTGATGTATGATGGGGGGACATCCGTCTTGTTGTGCATCTGATGTTTCAGGGTCTCTTTGCGACGGTTTGGCTGTACTGCATGTCGGCTTTCTGTAATTAATAACCAGCAGCCCCCTCACTCATCAGGAGACCAGGTGCTGCTTAGAACGACTCTGGCACTAAAACGCAGCAGATTTACTGCTTGCACTGTAGTTCCACTGTTGTTGGGATGAGCTCACATATGTCGTCGGTGTGCCTCTTACTGCGTGCATCTTTGCAGTCTGTGTACATGTAAACACACCATCAGAGACCCTAAACAAAGAGATTAATTTTAATGATGCTCAGCTGATGGATTGCTTGTTGGTGAAGGATGTGGTTCATTTAGTCCACTTTGCGTCAAGCACCATTATAGAATTTGCGTTGTGTGCTGTTTAGCAGGGCTCGCTGCCTTGACAGATTGCCACCCTGATGGGGAGATTTACCCAGCAAGCACCGCCAACGACAGTGACACCATCATTAGGCTTTGATCAGCTGCAGTCTGCAGGGGAAAGCACAGAGAGTAATATTCTTGATCTAATTACTGGGAGACATTTCAGGCAGCGTAATGTGTGATTTAACCTCTTGTCAGAGGCTATAAAAGGAAGCTGGGTTAATCTTCATTGCAACCTCTTTTCCACACAGGGGACAGTGCTTTTAAATTTCCTTTTCCCATGACCCCTGTAAAAACCAGAATGACAGTGATGTATGCTAAATCACTAATGTAGGCCCGCTTCTTGAATTCTCTGCATGGAAGAGTTCTTTAACCTTTGCATGTTAGCAACAGCTGCTATATAGAAACTATGCTTTTGACATCAACATACAAACACTGTCCTTTAGGCTTTTGTGTACTTATGACAAAGGAGTTCTTTTCCTCTTCTGTCATTTTGCTTTACTTTTTTTCTGTCTCATCTCCACCCACATGCTGCAGTGTGATGAGTATAGAGGACTTGATTGAACAAATAGATTGTAAGTGGAGTCAAGGGGTTTGGGTTAATCAGTCAAACACAGTTGAATTATTCTTGAACTAGAAGGGATAAGTTTTGCTTGCTTTGGGACCCCATTCCCCCAAATGCTAGCTGCGTTAAAGACCGCCAGAGCCACATCGGTTAGAAAACATGCATTTGGTTTCAGGGTTGGTAAGCATTTGGAGTTTGACTTAATACTGGTTCTTTGGCACCAACTCTCAAAGGTGATTCTCAGCAAACATCAGTGCTTGGGTGAGACAGAATGCAGAACTACTTGACTTTTGTTACATAGGTGTTAGGGTTGTGTTTACACAACCATAAGAAGAAAGGGGAAACTAAACTTTCCATTTCATTACAGCCATGGATGGATTTAACAAAAAGAAATAATGAAGTTGATTTGCACATGAAAACTGTTTTTTCCTGACATTCCTAAAAATCTGTTCCTGATTCTCAACAATCTGAATTAAGAAATACTCAGAAATGCAATTTGAATCTTAATTTTCTTTATCTATGCCCTCTATCACATGAAATAAGCCTCATGTTAAAAACACCAACAACACAATTTTTATTGGAGTGTGTCTTAAACATTTTTTTTAATTTGTTGCTGAAACAGCCGGCTACGACCTGTTGTAGCAAACTATGGATTAGCTGAGTAATAAATTAAGCAAAACCATTTTATCCCTGAACTAGCACTGGTTCTTATCAGGTAGGAAAACCCTAACATATGACAGCCCCTCTCAGCATGTTCCATTGCCTCTAAATGAATCCACCTTCTCTTTGTTACACAGCACAAAAGGAACGATGATTAAGCTAATTAAATGTATACCTTTCTATTTGTGGCCTTTTTTGGTAATGGATTTCACTGGATCTTCACTTACACTTCCCTAAAGGTTTCCAGGTTCTCTAAATTCCTTTCAATTCTTCAAAAAACATTTTAAAGGAAAGAAAACAACTCTTTATCAAAACAAACTCTCTTATTTTTACAGGACAACTTACTGTTCATTTTCTTTTCTCTTTTTAGCTGAAATCTGATCACAGCGGTTGGAACTGGTTTAGATTAGTTTCATTCAAAGCATTTAAATTCAAAGCAAATAAGGTCTTCTGTAATTAAAACTTACATCTGCTTTTAGGTTTTGCATTCATAGCATACTATGTTTTTCAAGACTGAAATATAAGGAGTAAGTGGTTTGTGTCAGTTTTCTGAAGCCAGTTTTTCTTCTCCGTGCTCGTCATTCAAGATGTTTCTGAAAACAGGTAATGAAGGGGAATTAACAAGCCTGACAGTTGAGGGACACGACCAGAAATATAATTCAAGAGCTGAAGATTTGACCATCTCTTGTGTGTTGGATTTAATTCAGTTTATAATTAAAGCACCAGTTCACTACTAAGGTTATCTCAAAGTGTTTCATAAAATCAAAAATCCTCCACATTTATGCTCTAATAATTGTCATTGCAGATGTTATTATCCAGTTTGGTCCAGATCATTCAAAAAAAGTCATTTTTTTCTTAACTTTAAAATACCAGCCTAAATAAGTGACCTATAATTTACATTGAAGGATTCTTTGTGTAATTTTAAGCATATATTAAACAATATGGTTCAGAAGATTGTTCTTTCACCTTTCTAGACCTGAGGTAATATTACAGCTCTACAAACGGTCACAGGGCCTCAGTTCAGCAGAATTAACTATTGTGGTAATATGACCCAAAATGAGATGTCCAGGCATGTGGACGCCAGGTCTCAAAATGTTAATCTAAAATTGAAACTGTTTTAAAAAAAGTTTTCAAACGAACTTGAACATTTAATATTTTGTGATGAAGTAGAACCTTTAACACTGAAGCTTTTGAGAATTGACATGACATGCTGTCTAACAAGCCAGCTTCCCTGGTGAAGTCACTTGGCTCCAGCTACTTTTGTTTTCAAGTGTGCTTCAAACAGGAAGTGAACGTTTCCCAACAATGTTGGAATTTTACTGTCCAGTTCAAAACTCTGCCCAAGCCTCCGAAGGTTTTTGGTGGCGTTCTCTTTTAGTCATGTTTGTGCTACTCCTATTGCATCTGTTCAGTATTATGTGGCAATGCTGTTTCATTTTAAGTGCTGTGTGTTTCCTTTTTTTCTGCCTGCTTTCCTCTGAGCAGATAACCCAGTACCCTGTTATCTCTCACTCCTTTTGCCCCAGAGGGCAGTATGAGGGGGTAGATTGCTTTGCTCTGAAGAGACCCCAATTAGCAGGACCGGCAAGCCTGCTGAAGGTCACTTCCAGAGCTTTGGTGTACGAAAAGGGAGGCCGTGCTGGCCAGTGGTAGGTCTGACAGTGCTGAAGCTCTCAGCTGAACTCAGGAAATATTCTGCCCCTTCATAACCTCCTACAGTCCACATACCCTGTTTTTTTTTCCACTGCTGTGCTTGCAGAAAAGTTGCTGAGGATTTTAGTAAAGGTCAAATGTTCTGTGCAGATTGTCATAGCATACTGTGACCATATCTGAGAGATACATTTGTCATTAGCTCCAAAGTCCCTCACTTCATCAACCCGTGTCTGGTGTCGGCTATCTCAGCCTGATTGATGGCTCTGTCCTTATTGCAGAGAACTGGGGTCGATGGCAAAAAATTTGCTGCCGGGTGCATTAATGCTGTGTTCAATGGCACAGACCTTTGAGCAAGCCTCATCAGTCTTGACTCATTGGATGGCCACAGGAGATCTGTATAAGCAGGCGTGATGCAAGAAGGAAAGAGGGAGAGATTGAGGGAAGAAAAAAGTTTTATCTGCTGGCTTAACTCTATTACTCGTATGACCTTGTCTCATCGATAGCCGGCCAGACAGAAGTAATGAAGATTTAGAGTTGAAGTCGGAAGTAGCCACACAGAAAAAAATTCAGTATCAAGACATCTTTGACTGCCAGTGGATACCTGTTACCTAATGCTACACCCTGAAAAATGCACTGAAAAATGTATAGTAAATAGTAAGATGGTACATATGTATTGTTTTTAAGTCAGGAGGCCAAATGATTATTTACAACAAGTGAGTTAAGTCAAACCAACACCTGTTGCAAACAGTCAGGAGTGGGTAAGGCAGGCATGACTGAAAGCACAGAAGATTGGTCTCTTAACAACCCAACTGTTGGTGTTTTAAACATGTTCTTTTGGCATTTTTCTCATGATCGAGGACATATTTAAAATTGCATTCATAAATATTTCTTTATTCAAATTGTTGTAATCAGGAGCAGATGAAAAAATGATGTTTGAAAAAGAGTAAATACGCTGGGTGTGCCACAAGCTCCCTTCTCGATTCCATTCCATTTAAAAAATATATGTTTTGGCTAAAAACAGCATAATCATGATTAAAAAAACACCACTGGAGACACTTTTACTATAGATCAAAAGATGATCAGAGTGGAACTTGAAAGAGTTGCCATATTTGGAATGTTTTGCAGGACATAACTGTAAATGTTTTTGCTTTTATTCTACCCAGGGCTATTGTCAGATTGCAAATTTAAGCAACTAAATCAGCAATTTAGGACTTAAAAGTGGAATTTTCCCACTTGCTCTGAAAGTGTAATTTCTCCTTTTTGTACATTGACCAGCACCTGTGTGGGAGGGAAAAACTGGCTCCATGACACCAGTACACACCAGGCTTGTGCGTAGGCTCACATTTAGACAGATGGACGGCCCTTTGAGCTTAGGAAGCCGCAGGTTCCCATGCTGTCACAGAGGTGAGATGTTTGCCGAGGCTGTGTTTGCCCTGCTCTCCAGACTTGCCGCCTGGCTGCCCTCCATTGCAACTCCGTCTCCACTGGCAAAGGAGCTGAGAGCGTTGATATGTATACAGACCAAAGAGAGGCTGCAAATGTTGTATGTAGTGCTAAAATGTAAAATACTTTCTTCTGACTTCTTTTCCCAGACCAGTCAAAGGGTAAAACTAGATACTATACCCATCTTCCACAACAAGCAGACATGAAAACGGCAGCAAGCAAAGAGGAGCTTGTTCCGCAAGTCAGAGAGAGCTGTACACAATCGCACGCCATGTGTAAAGCACCCCCCAACCCCCATAACGTTTGTACACTTCTCCGTGTAGAGTTTGTCTGATGAAGCAGCGGGACGTGCGTCAATTTTTAACAGGATCCTGTAAGAACTAAAGGATTAACCTTCTGGACTTACAGCAGCAAGAGAGAGTTTAATAAAAGTGTTGATTTGGAGAGAGCAGTGCTGTTACTCACCGATGCTACGATGTTATGATTCTAATGATACTATGCTAAAGAGCTGTTCTGTGTCCCCTGTTTGTGACCAGAACTGGCTTCATGTCAGACAATATTTTTACGGAGAGGACTTTAAGACTTGGCTGATAAATACAACATTAATTCACAGGTCGTTCATAAAAACTGTTTTCAAAATAATAGACATAAATCCACTGTGAATGAAACTTTATTAGCATGTTCCTAACATTACAGAGGTGGTGTTTGAGCTGAAGGAAGCCCATTCCTTCTTCCCCATGTGAGAGCGCTGCGTCTTTATTTTCAATGACATAATAGTAAGAATCTAAAACATCATGTTCTCAAGCAGTTCTTTGTTATGATTTCATATAAAAATGAATCACCTTGAGGCAGAATTGGGGGGGGGGGGGGGGGGGGGTTCTGTCAATCTACCCCCCCTCTTGTAAATCTGTCCTTGTTTTCTCAGCATGTTTTAACTTGAGTTTAAAGTTTATAGTTAGATGACATAGATGACATCTTTTGTGATGGAAAAGAAAACACTTCATAGACCGTTTGAAAATGCCCAAAGCAGAGAAATCAATAAGAGTCACCTAAAACAGTTGTTTTTGTCTTGTGTTTTAACTATGTTGTGACTTCCTTTCTGTTTGCATTCAGCATAATAGGATTTTTTTAAATGACATCTATGGTTTCAAATAATGTAATAATTTGTCTGGTTAAAATATTATTGGCTGGTGAGTCAATAATTACGTTTTGACCACTGGGGTTGTGACTTAAAACTATGAGCATCAAACCACACACAGAAATATCTACCTGAAGGCTGTAGCTGCCAAAAGTGGGAGTACGACAAATTTGTTTCAACACCTGAATGTGAACACCTCAAGTAGCTGTAGCTCACAAAACATCTGCTGCATTGATCTACAAACACTTTAACAGCTTGCATTTAGTTGAACTTTGTGTTTGAGTGGATTTCCAAAAAAGATGTTAAAATAAAATATTTTTTGTTAAATACATTCTATCATTTGTAATTTTGTTAAAGAAAGTAAAAGGAGGGAGAAATAAAAATCGAAAATTGAATTTGGTTTGAAAAAATCTGAGATTTTGTCTTTTGGCCATGACGCCCCGCCCTATTGGACTTTTTGGAGGTCAGGCTGGCATGGAGGTTGCTGACCTTACAACACACACATGGACCAATTCAGTTTTAGTTCACAACTTAAAATAAACAAACTAGGAAAGTGTGACAAATTTTCATGCAACATCAGGGTTTATATTTTATCCCCACATGCTGCATATCAGCTGGTCAAGATCTTTGTTTATCACCCATTTGTCCTATTTATTATGCTATACTGCTCACATGTTGGAAGATGTTTAGAATAATGGCACGGTGGAAAAATCTCTCACAAAAGGCCAGTGTAAACCTGGATTCTGTTTTTGTGTGTTAAGCCCTTTTAGGATAATTTGTGAGAGTCAGCGAGCGCACAGTTCTGCCTAGAAGAGGGAAAACTGTGCGCTGTGCTGGGTCAATAAAGTAGGTCTGAGTGAGACAAATACAGACTTGGGTTTTTCCTGCAGGGGAAAAAACACCAGCATGTATTAATTAGGGCTTTTGTAGTTTGCTTTGCATGCACTCCATGCACTGTATGCGTGTGCATGAGAGAGCGAGCGATGGGCGAACAGCTGCATTGATTTGTTGTTGTTTGAGTACTCGGAGCAGAAATGTAAGCCGTGGGAACACCTGGAAAATTGGAGAGGAGGCGGCAGCGGCGATGTCAACTCTGCCGCTGGCTCTGAACCAGGCATATGTGCACGCACAAACTTGCACATCACACATGTGTGAGGGCAGCCTGGGATCCCAATCAGCAGCACTTAACAAAGCTTTTCTCTTTCTCCCTTTAATCGCAGGCTCAATTTGTCACTGTGGTGTCGAATTTCTGATAAGCGCTTCGCCTGAGAGAGGCGAGACGGGTGTGGGGGGTGGTGGGGGTGGGGGGGGGTGGGGGGGCTCAAAATGGATGCACCTGCTAACAAATGAAATCAAACCACTCCATCTTCATTTCCCCTTTTTCCACCAGCTGGAACAATGCTACCTCACTTTAGCTCTCAGCACATTGAGTTATTTCCCACTAAGCAGGAAGATGGCTTGCTGCTCTTACAGTAAAATAGTGAGTAGAAGCTCTGAGGTCTTCTACCTCTAAAATATAGCAGTGGCTAATGTCTGTCAGTAAATAAACTTTAGGAAATTTGTCCCGCAAGTGTGATCATTTCTATGTAGAACAAATGTTATAGTTATAGATCGGCAATCTTTTAAATGCACATTGCACTCACTGTAGAGATTTGCTGGTCTAACTGTTATAACAAGGATGCTGAGGCATCACAGAACAGATAAAAGAAACAGTGTTTATCTCGCCTGAATGCCATGATCACCAAGGTGCTGACAGTTTATACGTTTGATTAAACACCACCTTTGTGTTAGAATTATTATTTTATTTAGGTGTTTAGAACTAGTTCAATCACCAAATAAATTCTCTACAGACAATTTTAAAAAAATGTTTGTTTTTTCTCCCTTGTTTTTTTTTTTACCCTTGAGTTGTTCAGAGTTGTCATTTCTGATAGTAGCTTGACTTATTCCTGCCTGAATAATGCCCAGCTGCCGGCTGTGGTCTCGATGGAATTGCCGTAGATAAATAAATAACTAGACTGACATTCGCCGCTTTGCATCGCCTCTGTTTTGGCAGGCCATCCACACCAGATTTTCTGTCAGGTGTAAACATGTCTGTCAAACTGCACAGTCAGGGGCTGCACGAGCATCTTGGCATTCTCGATTGCACTGGCTGTGTTTTCTGCAAACTTGACCTAGGCTAAACTTGATTTGATGGAGCTTTTCCCAACGTATTTATGTGTAGTGTAAAGCTGGCTTTAAACTTTAGCTGTTTAAGTGGTTGTTATCTGGTTGTGACCATGAGTGTTCTGTGAAAATGAGGCCAGAGGGGGACATTCACTGCTTGACCATTGCTACCAGTTCCAATCATATCAGCTGTTGCTCTTGTTTAAAAAGGCTCCAAATATGACAGAAGAAGTGGAGAGAGAGTTTTCTTTTAGTTGTATTGCTTCTCTTTCTGACTGCAGGACCCTTTTTTCTGGATCTTTATAAGAATGCAGTCAATCCAGTTGTGGACTTTGCAGTATTCTAGTGGCGTGCTGTTTTGCTGCCTTCCCCCTACACTCCCTCACTTCACTTCAGGGAACTGTCAATTTTTCATCACTCAGTTATGAAGCATTCGCCCTGCCTCCCGGTCTTTTCGCTTATTCTAAAGAAGTATCTGTCTTCTCTCTTTCCCACACTACTGGCACAGATTCCTCGCTTGACAGTTTTACCTCTGACAATCTAGCAATTTGGAAACCACCATTGAACTGACTTTCAATTTTGCTGCTAGCTGGGTTTGGCTTGGTTGACTTCTCTTCATTTTTTTCACTCAGTGCTTGCAATCACAGTCGTCCTCCATCCGGATCCTTTCTCTTGTGGCTTGAGATAATACCCTGCACTGCTTCCTGACAAAAGTCAACTGGCCATCCTAATCCCTGGGGTTACTGGGATTTATTGGCGGACACAGTGAACCAGCCTAACATGCTCCCAGCCTTCGGCAACTCTGTGTTTCTACAACTGTGGTATATAACTCTTAATGGGCTACTAAAGGCCACACCAAACAGTCTCTTCTTCTTAACGTGCTCTGAGCCCAGGCTTTTTCCTACTCCTCCTTTGTGCAGAATGCTCTAGCTTGGTATTGAAGAATAAAAAAGCCATTCTAATCTCCTGCCCCGTTTTCTTTTTTATCCTATTCAGACGCTCGGCTTGCGAAGAAAAGTGATTTCACTCCATGTCCCTGAGAGAATCAACACAGTGAAGTTCTATTGAATTTCTGCTTCAGTGTTATTTTTCTTGGCTCTATTTCAGACTTGTAACCTGGGGGTAAACATGCAATTAAAATACCAGCTATCTGATGTCTTCTGCTACCTTCACTTCATCTGCTGTAAGAGCCTCCCATCCACACACAATAAACTCTCCTCTTTTAAATTTACTCCATAAATGATAGAAAAAACAGGAAATAATTAATTGACCTATATTTTGTATTTTGTATTTCTTTTTGCCATTTTTAATTAATATTCTGTTTCATGCTCCTAATGAGCTTGTGTGATATCTGTGGGTGAAAGTTGGAAATAATTCTCTTCTTGGGAGCGAATACTTTTCTTCATTTTAGTTTCAGTTGTGGAAAATGATTTCAACTAAACATTTTCTGAAGAAATGTAGCTGCTTGGTATCATTTTTCTGTCTCCTGCACTTTTCCTTTGATTTTTTTCACTCTTTTTTTTTTTTTTATTAACCACCAAATGACATTTTTTCTCCTCCACTGAGGAATGAAAAGAAAATATATGTCAGCTTTTATGGGAACAATTTGACACATGACACAAGCCATGCGCATCACTTGCTCAAGTTTAGGTTTGTTTGTTGACTTTTATTTGTCTGTTATGAAACTGACACAGTTATTCACACACTTTTATTGCAGCTCTATAAGTAGCTGGTGCAGACTTGCTGAGTCATGTGGGCCCTGGTTAAGACTCGGAGAGCTCTGTGATATTCTTCTGGATCGTGAGACGCCTGGCTTAACTCCATCAAACCGACCCCTATGCAGTGGGTTTTGCAAGACACTGCATACTCATCTCCATCTCCACACATGCTTGTCTTTAAGCTATTAGCTTATTGTGATGGGTTGGGTTTGACTGAGCTAAACCACCTATCTGGTGTTCAGAGGTCAGTCAGGACTCTGGTCGGTCACGTGCTGATGATGACTTGCAAGTCCCCATCTGGATCTAAGGATGTCAGATGCAATCATCCAGCCTCTGATACAAATTTAGAATATGGTTAAAAGCCTCTGCTGGGGTGTGTGCGCCTTTTTAGGAAATGTGTGTTTGGGGACAGGTTTGAGTTGCACTATGGTAACTGGTTCAGATTGTCTACTCACCTGCACTCTGACCAGACATGTGAACCCTGGTCCCTTGAAAGCGAGGGTCTCGTCTACATGATGATGAGTAAAAAAGGGCAGAATAGAAATGGAAAGATTAAAGTTCCACTCTAATCAACTTTTGATCTATTTTCAAAGTGTTCTTAGTGGTCTTTTAATTAGGATTTTACAGTTTTTATCCAAAATCAAAAACCTGTGTCGTTTCCTTAAACATAGTTTCTGCAGAGCGGCAGGAGTTCATTAGAAATTCACCTCTTAGTTGTGGGTGCAGAGTAAGCCCGCCTCCATTTCCATCTGTTGACATGCTTTTCTGCTAGCTTACAGCCCCTCACAACCCCTACCGAACATTAGTAGTGCAACAAAAATGGTGAGCAGTATTGGAGCTGTCCAGTAGTAAAATTTTGAGACAGATGTCAGCTCAGATGAGGAAAACCAAGACGTTCATGGATCTATTAATCTACAAGTGGGTGCATCAGAATGAGGCGGAACAGGGAGTTTGTGGCTTGCCAACTACAAGCTTTCTAAATGTCTTTTTTTCATATCTGTTCCTGATTCCTGATGATTTGAAAAATGAGATACTGCAATTTTAATCTTAATTTTATTTTTTTATATGTTCTTCTTCATGAGAAAAATGCTAGAGAACATGTTAAAAACACCAAAAACATTATTTTAATTGGAGTTGATCTTTAAATGACTTAAGCCCTGTGAAAAGGTTTCACAAAACAAAGTAGCGGGACTTAAACAATTGTAGAATATCAAAGAATAAGTTCAGCAGAGGAAATACTGTATAAAAAGGAGGTGCAGATACGTCTTACTGCTATTTTATCTGATTTAAATTTTTATTTTCAAGTGTTAAAATAGTAGAACAATATAATAGAGGAAAAAACTCTCAAAATGGATATTTCTAACCCATTTCAGGTTTTAAGAATTGATTAGAAAATAAATAAAAATAAACTTCTTCACAGTGTGTTACTCATAATTATAATGAGACGCATTTGCCATTAAATATACAGTAACACACGAGTCACATTAGATGCATTAAATGTAACGAAAATCAGTTAAAACTGAGTAGTTTGATTTCTTGCTTGAAACGGAGTGGAAAGACATAAATCTATATAATTCCACCTCCATTTAATCGTTTTAACTAGAACTAGCCAGTACCAGCTGATTTTCTTCGTACCCTGCCTTAGATTGGCAGTATCGCCCTCTAGTGAACGTTATTTGGAGCTTATAGAAAATTCTTGGCAGTTTTTCTGTTTTTGGTTCACTTTTGAGAGCACTGGATGTGAACGCGAAACAAACCAGATAAAGGTGTAAAATGTATTTGCATTATCTGCCCATTGGAACCAAGTCTGCAGGATTATCCTTGTGTGAAAGCAGCCTTGGTGCATTTGAAGTCTCTATGGCAGCGCTGCAGATAAGCGAGTCAGTAGACGTCAGGCTTATGTCTGTCGGGTTTCATCTCCTCCTGCTCTGCTCTGTAAAGCAGAGTGTCAGCTTGTGCATTACCATAGGCTGACCTTTGCCGCCGCACTCCCCACTCCACAGTTTTTTGACATTCAGGGGCGCCGTGGGGAAAGCAAGAGGGGGCTGGCCTGTAGGCTGTTTTTTGCCTGTAGCGCATTGACATGTGATCTAACAAATATTCTGATGGTAGGTTTTACTTTACATTGTTTTAGTCTTCCCTCACTGTTTTTGCTTTAAAAAGATACTGCTCTAACTATTATAAAGTTTTCCTCACCTCATATCTGCTTGTTGTCAGAGAGATCACCGTTATCTTTGTTTGAAATCAACTTGAGAAATGAGGGAGAGAAGACTAAAAATCTTGCCTGCTGACATCAAGGCGTCGTGTACCTAAAATCCTTCCAAGGCCGAAGGGAAAAGAATAACATATCAGCCCAATTAAAGTTAATGCATGGTGACACTGAATCGAGGGCAGGGATTGCTGCCATATGGCAGTCCAGGCTGTAAATCAGAAAGCAGGGAAAGGGGAGGAGGATGAGGGAGTGGGAGGCATAGTAACGAAAAAAAGTGATGCAGCATCAACCAGACGGAGCTTTTCCCTGATTCTCAGAACCATCTCCACCACATTCAGCTTACCACCCACAAATACCACCCCCCGCCACACTGTCCCCGCAGCACCACAAGTTACAACGCCCTCAGGTATCTGCGTCTTACTGGCAGCTTCATTAAACCTTGTTTTTTCTTTCCTTCCCCTGAGAGGATTTAAATGAGCTGTCATCCTGACCTTTTTGAGGTCCTGCTTTTCAAAGCATGTTCAGCCCCCTGCTGCCCCGAACTCGCCACCCGTTGTAATTTTTTTTTATATCCTACCTGCTCTTCCCTCCTGCTTTGTCACTCTTTCTTCCACTTGTCTCTTCTCTCTTCAGGGGGTAAGATACTTTTAAGCCGTCACCCTGCGGCAAACACCCATGCCAAGGTTGTTTTGTGTGTAATTGCCTTTCTGGTAGAAGCTGTTTGTCTGTGCACACTTGCAGCCCTCCTCTGATGCCGCACAGCAAATGGGGAGGGCATGGACTTTGCAGACTTAAATTCCTCCCTGAGTGTTCTACAGTGCTGATTAAGCAGGCATCTGTGGTGTTTTGAATCCAGCAGTAAGCCAAGTGGAACATGCTAACTGTTCTATCTTTTAGTGTCCAGCCTTTGCAGGAGCTTAAAGAGCCACTCAGATGAAAATTATGTTTTTGGTGTTGTTTCAATGTTCATGTGGCACTTTTTGTCTTGATGGAGGAGATGTGTAAAGAAAATAAGGAATAAAAATGTATTTCTGAGCAGACAGAAAATATGCAGTTGGGGAAAAAATCTTATATCTGTATATCTTCCAATAATGGCCACTCGCTAATAGACTCTGGTCTCCAATAAAAGCCGGGTCTAACAGGTGTTAGTTGTAATAGACGCCGGTCGCTAATAACGGCAGGGCTCCTATAAGAACCGACAACCCCCCCTCTACCCCCTCCCCCACCCCTGCCCGCCTCCCTCGTAAGTTCGTTCTGAGACAGGCAGAGGGTGGGGGCTGGGTGTCTGTAGCATTCATTCAGCGCAGCATGGCTCACAATATTTTGGCTCAAACCATTTTGTTGAAACTTTTGGAATATACCAAAGAACTTTCTGGTGAGGAATCTAAACCACATTTTGGGATGAATAATAAACATATCAGAGGATGTTGCAAGCAGATGATGAAAGCGCAAAGGAGCAAGACGGCTGCAGGAAGAAAAGGAGCAAACCCATTTCCTAGTGTTTAAAGTGGATCAATCCCTGGATTCTCCTGAACTTCATTCTTTTTCTTACCCCACTGGATCCCTTTCGGGGCAGCGAGATTTCTGGAACCGTCCCGTCTGCTGCTGTTGGACGAAGGCGGCACACTTAAGAGCTGTAGCTCGCTATGCGGCTGCCGGGAGGAGCTGGCAGCCTGACAGAGAGCCAGCGCAGGATGAGAAAGCAGTCTGCTCGGGCTTCCTGAACTTTAGTTTCATTGACGCTTCAAAAGAGGTACCCTCATTTTATTTTATCGGTTTAATGTGGGACAGAAAGACGTCAAACTCCGTAAGATAGAGAGGAAACACCAGGAAGCAGCCGTTCATACACAGTGGAGAGAAGCTCTCGGTAGCTTGTGGGAAATTTTAAATGTTTTCATGAACCCAAACATTGAGGCATGATCTATGATTTTTTTTGTATAGCTTTTCAAAATAAATCAACCTGATCTCTTAACATCATCCATGTATTTTATGCGAGTAAATGAGATGAACACAGAGATCACTCCATGTAGCTAACATGCTAAAAATATTAGCTGCTAGTTCCGTGTAGCTAACGGCTTAAAACATTAGCTGCTAGCTCCACGTATCAACTCTGGGGTGAATCCTAAACAGCAGAAAGGCTGCAGAATGAAAGAAAAAGAGCACGCTTGGTTTCTGGTGAGCAGAGAAAGCAGAAACAAATAAGAACTGTTTTGAACATGGATTACTGAACAAAAGAAAAGGTGCTCGTGTCTCCAGGAAAATGATCGGCATTAAATTGAAGGGGATTTTTGATACGGAGATTGGTGTTTACAGCCAGTGTGAATCAGAACAGAATAAAATGTTCTCATCATTTCTATTAATCTTGAAATGTTCATCTGTTTTCTGCATTTTGTAATCAAATTTTATGCAAAATGAACCCATTAACCATCACAATTCTGTTTGTGATGGAATAAATGCCGGTCTACAATAGATACTGGTCTCTAATAAACGCCGGGTTGGCCAACATTTTTTAAATTAATGCCCCGGAAGATGTACAGTGTTTGTGATGAGGAAAACGCGCTGAGCGGGCCATAAGCTCCCTGCTCCGCTTCATTCCGATGTATCTATTTCTAGACGAATGGATCCATGTACTTCGTTCTCCTTTTCTGAGCTGGTATCTGGCTTAAAACTGCACAACTGCATAGCTCTAATATTGCTTGCCATTATTTGCTGCACCGGTAATGTTAAGTTGGATTTGTGAGGGGCTGTAAGCTAGCAGTAGAGAGTCCAAACAGATGGACAAAGGTAAGGAGGGGCGAGCTTATTCTGCATCAACAGTCCCACTCACATAAATCCTGAAGCAAATTTCTAATGAACTCCTATCACTGTCTTAGAAAACGTCAGTTTTTTGATTCAGGCTTAAAAAAACATAATCATAAATTAAGTAATCACTGGGAACGCTTTTAAAAAAAAAAGTCAGGTGTTTTATACACATTTTCTCTCACCCATCAACCACAATCGAGGGCTCTTTGAAGACTGACACATTCATTGTACTTTTCTTTTTAGTTTAATGGTGTTTTTTTTTTTTACATGATCTGCAGGTGTAGGACCCAACCAGATTGCTAACCCACAGGAGGTAGACGTTGATTTGAGGGTTAGTCCCTCGAGCCCAGCCTGCTCCGTTTTACTTCAGCTGTTTGATGTATAATTGAAGTTTTTATTGGCATCAAATGTCACCTTACCTGATGCTGCAGGTGTGAATCAGTTTCCAATTGAAAGCTAAATGTGTCTACCACAGCTCTGTGCCTTCAGGGACCAGCTACAGGGTCTTATTAGTCCAGACCCGGCTTCTGTATCGCCACGCACCATGTGCTGCCCCGCAGTCATGTCTGACCTCTCTCTGTTTTCTATTCTTTCTGCAGTGTGAGGAGAAGTGTGTCCCATGTTGCATTAGTGTCTGTGTGAAATGCTGGCCTGTCTGCCAGGGCCAGGTGACCTCCCCCTCCAGCTTCTCCCCCACACGCAGATGAACACTGGACTTCTGAAATGTAAGTACTGACCTCGCACAACCTGCACCTCGGCTCAGCTATTCAATTTTTACTGACCGTTCTCTCGCGCTGACCCATCCTCCTGCAGTGTTAGAGAAAAGGTTTCTGCTTTTCTAGAACCACAGATCTGCCTTCAGGGAAATTTAGAGCGAAAAGCACCATTAATGTGCTGATGAACACTGATCTGGCTGCTTGCTTCCATGTGCTTACACCACCATCATCTCCATCAAGTGTTTGACACAACCATCTCGCCTCCTTTTTACAATTAGGAAGAGTTAGTTACTGTCAGACTGGCAGACAGATTGCGGATGAATGGGTTTGCCCCAGTGATCCTGTAATATAAGATGCAGTCTGTTGTCCTGGTTTAACAGACTTGTCAGTTCTTGCCAGTTGAAGTCAATGTGTTTGAGTTTTACAACTTAACTGCTGAAAAAGTGAAGAATTGTGAGGACCAGCAGAACACTTTAAAAGTGGAGGTCAGCTATCACCACAGAGAGCTGAGTCTCACTGAACAGAAATAGGAAGAAGCTGGTCTTTCACTTTTCACTGACTCTTAACACATTTCATGTCCAAAGTTTCCAGCCGATGCCAAGTGACGTCCTTTAGTTTGGCATTTACTTTAGTGTTGAATAGTGTCCGATCAGTTGTTCATCTTTAGCCTCATCAGTCTCAAAAAATCTTCTTCTGCCCTTACCTTCCCGAGTGGAGACTCCTCCCCAGCCTGACCCATTTCGGCATGTTTTTTGTGTTGTTGTTGTGAAATGTCCCTGCTCATCAAGACTGTAATTTCAGAATCACAGTAATCAGTCAACCCCCAGGAGATCAGCGAGTGTGAGGGAGTCTGCTAAGTGCCAGCGTCTGTTGCCTCCCTCAGGCAGGCCTGTGACATGGTGCAGCCATCAAGCAGACTACGCCTCACGCTAAGACACATTAGAGCACAAGGCACAACCAGAGTTCAATTTGTTTTCTGTCCAACGCTGTAATCCATTTAGGTGATGGAGTATGCTTCCCATTGCATGGCCATTCCTGGAAGTGTAATTTCAATCCACTTTTTCCTCTTATCAGTCCCTCATAATGCATTTCCTTTTCATCTGTTCTTCAAACAGACACTGTGTTACATCAAAAGCCGCAGATCCGTATTTCATTTGGAGGTAATTATTTTATCTCAGAGCCAGTAAAAAATGCTGTTTGTTCTCAGGTTGCTGATCATAGTCCAGATCAGTGCCTGGATGTTAGCAGTCTGTGCAGAATTTAACAGGCTTTTGACTGCAAGACTCCATCCATCCATACATCCCATGTTCCTGATTTGGTGATGAGGTTGCTGGAGCCTACCCTACATTCTCACATTCACATCTGAAGCTATGGACACACCAAGCATGTGACGAGGCTTCTTCTCCTTTTTTTCTTTCTACTGTTTACCAGCGCACGTCCCCAACTAAGAACAGTAGCAGTTTAAGACCCCCAGGCAAACAATAACATGGGGCCCTCGGCAGCAGTTGTATTATATCCCGCAGCAGTCCCTGACTGCAGGGGCCATATTGTTTTTACCTTTGTAAACAGTTCTGCACCTTTCAGTCAAAATGTGACCCCTGCCACATGCGCGAAAAGTCACCAAAATTTAAACACCTAATGAAAGATCTAAATGTTGGGATCCATTTAACGAAATCAACGTAACTTTATCGGGGATATCCAAAGAAAGTTTTGAAATTATTATGGGATGGCCACACGAACTTCGGTTTTATATTAGGAATGTGGGCGTGGCTAGCAAATGACCTTGGTTGCTAAGGAAACTAAAATGTTTACTTTGGCGATTCTCCTGAAACTTATGTCGATCTTTTCGGTATCACTAGGCGATCAAAAGATAAAGTAGTTTCTTTGGTGAACCAACAGAAAAGCCGCCATATTTTGCTTTTTACATCAACTTTTAAAATTCAACTCAGACCAGCTTTCAACAAAAAGAAGATGGGGGGTTGGGGTGGGGTGGGGGTTCAAGAGTACGTTGTGGCTGCTTAGCAACTAAAGTCAAATAACTTCCTTAGTTGTACACTTTTAGACAACATTAATGTCAAGAATCCAAATGTTCTGAGAAGCATTTAAAAGCTGAAGTCATATCTAAATGTTAAAGACATGTATTTTATATACATTATTTTACTTGGAGTAAAAAAAAAACATTACATTTTTTGAATACCCTAATATATTAATCACTCACTTCCTAATTGGAACAAATTATGGTTTTTTGTCTTTACTTTAATATATCGGATTTTACTAAAGATGGCAAAAGAAACAAAAATACCTCAACGAAGGAACAAAACGATAGCCTACCCATATGGAGTAGTATAAAAAAATACAGAAAGATTTTCTAAGTTACCATTTTCTGACTTTCCCTTGGCCTTTCCTCTTCTTTTGTCTCTTTTCTCATTCTTGCCTTTATTTACCTTCTTTTTAATTTCCTTCGCTCTGATCTTCTTTGTTTTTTGTCTGTCATTCAGCACTTTTGGAAGTATGGGAACAGATTACTTGCTTTCTCTTTGTCTTTTCGTCTTTTTGGAGCTTCTTGGAAAAAAATTAACAAATAAAAAAAAGCTTTGAATAATCATTTATTCTCTGCCAAAAACCTGTTGTTAATATAACATTTTCCAAGTATGAACTAAAGGAAATATCACCTGAGATTGCTCCAAAAAGTATTTTCTGCAGCGCCAACAGTAAAAAAAATCCCCTTCTCCAAAATGTTAGTATTCTAAAACAATGATGTATTATTCTCCTGCCTTGATTGGAATATTCTATAGCTGCAGAAGGACAGATTTTCGCATTATCAGTCTTATGCCATTTCAATGATTTGGGTTGTTTTTTAATGACTGAGTTGAATTATGACACTTTTAAGTGTTCAACTCTCTGCCCCCAGAGTGGGTGGGTGGGTGGGGGGTCAGGCGATCACCTACCTTTGCCTAATGCTAAGTCCACCCCTGTCTAAGAGGCTTGGTGCAAAATGTCAAAACAGCGCAAATATCACAACTCTAGCTCCAGGCGTTTTTCTTTTACAGCTCTATTCTGATATATAGAAGATTTGGTGTCATAACTCTTGCCAGGCACAAACCGCAATTATTCATTTCTCCTCCATGATTAATTTTCAAATGGTTTTCAAACTTCCCTAAATTTAAGGGGTCGCCATCTATACGTCATTACCAAATTTGAGTCCCTGATTGGTTAATGTTCAATCTGGTTTAACTTTCAATGCAAGTTCAGTGGGTACGCGTTTGGATTGTATGTGGAGCCTGAAAATGGTCGAAGAAACCTGCAAAGCTAACTGTACAAAGCTTCACACTGAAGCTTGAAATGTGGATTTGAGCCAGTTAACTGTGCTAAAAAGGTATCACAAAAACAGTTTCAAATCTGTCTTGAGATCAATAACTAATTTGTTAATTATCTTCTCTAAGAAATCGGAATCTGTTGAAAAAAATCTTTGCATGCAACTTTTCTTGATCAGCAGGCTGGTTTCCTGTAATGTGTAAATGTGAGGACAAAATCTAAATGCAGTTTAATATGAGGAGAAATAATAAACTAAAATTAGGTTACAAAAGTCCCATTCCTGAAAGTGATTTTTTTCTGTTTGTGTCTTCTTACATACCAAACATACTGTCTTTTTAAATCTGAAGGATCTTTTCAGTATTTCTTTAAAAGTTGTATTGGTGTACCATCAACATCATTTTACTGTAAAGGTGCAGAAACCCGAAAAGAAACTCAAATCACGTCTAATTTGACGTGAAGACCTCAGATCTAAATTCCTGCTCATGTGCGAAAACTGCTGTTTGTAGCAGCATGAGCATCTGCTCCCTGCTGCTCAATAAAAACAGTAGTTTGAATAAAAGAAACCCTAATTAGTGCCTGCTGACTGTGCACTTGTGTTCCAATCAGTTTGCTAGCAGCAGGATAATTAGTGTTCGGCCAGAGTGGCCCTTTTTCTGCAGCTTCCTCACTACGAACGTGCCTTGCAGGAGATCTTGGAGATGATGTGCTCCTTGCCATTGGCAGCCACTTACAAACTTCGCTCATATTCCTCATTAACCTTACATTTATCTTTAAACTCTAACTAATCTAGGTATTATGGTTGAGGTTGAAATGCTAATAAGATACATTTGCTTACTGGAACTCATGTTCAGCTGCTGACAGAAGTTATTATCAGATCTGAGTTTCATTTCTACTGCTCTACTTTTACTGCTCATTTTTGGGAGATAAAGACTCATATTTTTTAAACTGATGATTTTTCTTATTTTTTGTATTATAAATGTTAGTTTGAGAACAGTTTTTTTAAACAGATTTGGAAATAGCTTTTTTTAAGGGATTGTACAGTTTTGCTTAAGTAAATGCTTGTTTACTGGCCTTGGATAATTTCAGGCTCACAGCCACAGCTGGAGACCTGTTAGAATGTAAATACATTATTTGATGGGACTGCCCTGGAACAGTCAAGGCAGCTTCATACTCTATAAAAAGTGAAACAGTGTCTTCCACTACCAATAGTTATAGAAAATGTTATACAGATTTGTCTCATGACCCCAAATATCGAGGCGTTTGCAGCTTTATTTTGTTTAGCACCCTACCATAGATGGTCTCATCTGCGGTTTCACATCTATTGTGTGGTTGGGGGTGAATACATAAGGTGGAGTGATGTGCATGCGAGGAATTATGAGAGAAACCCTAGATTTATAAGACCTATCCAGTTTGACTTTTAATTTCTTTACCTTTAACAACATTTTACAAGCAATTTCTGCAATGTTGTCACTGTGCTATTTACAATGAGTAGCATTTGTGCGATATTCTGAGGACTTCTTTGTGGAGTCAAAGGGATACAAACCAATGACTCGTGGTGTCACAGCTGTGTCTGTAAGACAAAATGTCCTGTTTCTCATGGAAATAAACAGCTTTTAGAGCCATTTAGGCCTCCAGCAGACACGTCCTCTTTTCAGATGTTGCAATTCAATTTTATGCTTTGTTTCAGGGTCTAGAGTGTAAAAGTAATGCATAGACTAACTCTCACCTTGACGTGTGTGATAGAAGTTCTGCATAGATAAAAGACCCACTCCAATAAAAAGTGTCTTTTTTTTGTGTTTTTAGCATGTTCTTGTAGCATTTTCTAATTATAGAGGACCTTTTTCAAAACTAGTTTTTGTTTTCTGTTCTCATTCAGGGCCAGGCACTGTATGCTTACCGTGGGGCAAAAAACTACTTAGTCAGCCACCAATGGTGTAAGTTCTCCCTCTTAAAAAGATGAGAGAGGCCTGTAATTTTCATCATAGGTATACCTCAACTATGATAGACCAAAATGAGAAAAAAAATCCAGAAAATCACATTGTCTGATTTTTAAAGAATTTATTTGCAAGTTATGGTGGAACATAAGTATTTGGTCACACAAAAGTTAAACTCAATACTTTGTTTTATACCCTTTGTGGGCAATGACAGCAGTCAAATGTTTTCTGTAAGTCTTCACAAGGTTTTCACAAACTGTTGCTGGTATTTTGGCCCATTCCTCCATGCAGATCTCCTCTAGAGCAGTGATGTTTTGGGGTCAGACTTTCAACTCCCTCCAAAGATTTTCTATGGGGTTGAGATCTGGAGACTGGCTAGCTCACTCCAGGAATTTGAAATGCTTCTTATGAAGCATCTCATTCATTACCTGGGCAGCGTGTTTGGGATCGCTGAAAGACCCAGCTGTGTTTCATCTTCAATGCCCTTGATGATGGAATGAGGTTTTCACTGAAAAACTGCCAATACACGGCCCCATTCATTCTTTCCTTTACACAGATCAGTTATTCTGATCCATTTGCTGAAAAACAGCAACTCTAACCCCATATTTCCATCCCTGTGCTTTACTGTAGGTATGGTGTTCTTTAGATGCAACTCAGCATTTTTTCTCCTCCAAACACGACAAGTAGAATTCTTACCAGAAAGTTCTATTTTGTTTTCATCTGACTGTAGGACATTGTCTTAATCTTCTTCTGGATCATCCCAATGCTCTCTTGCAAACTTTAGACGGGCCTGCACATGTACTGGCTTTAGCAGGGAGATATCAAGGCTTTTGCAGCTTTTTTTTTTTTTTGGTTCAGCATACCTGAATTTGAGTTTCCTTGGCGGCATAGTGTATTACTGGTGGTATTCCTTTGTTACTTTGGTCCCAGCTCGCTACAGGTCATTCACTTGGTCCCCCCGTGTGGTTCTAGGATTTTTGCTCACTGTTCTATTGATAATTTTGACCCCACAGGGTGAGATCTTGTGGGGAGCCCCAGATGGAGGGAGATTATCAGTGATCTTGTGTGTCTTCCGTTTACCAGTAAATGCTCCCACATATGATTTCTTCACACCAATCTGCTAACCTATTGCAGCTTCAGTCATCCCAGCCTGGGACAGGTCAACAATTTTATTTCTGGTGTCCTTAGACAGCTCTTTGGTCTTGGCTATAGTGGAGTTTGGAGTGTGACTGTTTGAGGTTGTGGACGGGTGTCTTTTATATAAATAACGAGTTTAAACAGGGGCCAATAATACAGGTAACGAGTGGAGGACACAGGATCCACTTACAGAAGAAGTTACAGGTCTGTGAGAGCCAGAAATATTGCTTGTTTGTAGGTGAATAAATACTTATTTTCCAACATAATTTGCAAAGAAATTCTTTAAAAATCACCAATGGGAATTTCTATCTTTTTATTTTGTCTCTCATTATTGAGATATATCTATGATGAAATTTACCGGCATCTCTTATTTTTCCAAGTGGGAGAACTTGCACAATTGGTGGCTGACTAAATACTTTTTGGCCCCACTGTATGTTCAGATCAGTCACTTGTGTCCAGAGCAACCACAGTACAGCTTTGGAGTAGAAAATAGCCGTTAGTCTGCTAAAGCTGCTAATCTGAAGTGTGTGATGCTGAAAGGATCCAATAAAAGTAGCTCCTGCATTACAGGACGGTACATGTCCATTACGTTAGGTAATGTAATTAAAGCCACAAGCGGCATTGTATGGTCTGCAGGCACCACCTCTCCTCGCTCGCACCTCCCTTTTGACTTGCCCTTTCTCTGGCTGAGCAGCGGCAACACACCCCTCACCCTCCACTTTTGCCCCTGTCACCCTGGTTAGAACTGTAGGGGGGGGGTCGTTCACTATGCCCAAAACTAATCCTCACCAGGTACTAGGTGCGTGCAAATTTTAGTGAGTTTTTGAGTTTGTGCAAGAGCGAACAAAGAAGAATTGCGAAAACAATCTGGTCCTTGCAGTCCAGAATTGCTGCGGTAGATGAAGAGTGTTCGGTCCTAATGTAGAAATGCTGAAAGATCACTTCAGTTCGTACCGTCCGTTGTGTGTATATGTATCCCTATGCTTTCCACAGAAACTGTCCATACTTTTTCCAATACTACTTACGGTAATCCCTTTTGGGGATTTTGGATGAGGAAGAAAAAATAGCTCCACGACATCATATCCTGCCAAAAGGACAACGACCACAGAACTAGAAAACTGGCTCTTGATTGTTCCTGTAAAAGCCAATGGGTTGTGTGACCACATTGAAGCACTCATCTGTTTATTCATTAACTGCATTGGTGGAAACAGTGAGGTTGCTTTAGAGTTGACAGATTGGCAGCCACCTGCCAGTAAGTTAGTCTGCAATATTATGTTCAAAAATTATCTTCTCTTGCAGAAAAATCTGTAACAGTAAGCTTAATTGACGCTCTCATTTTTATCTGGAAGATTGTTGGCAATAAAGCTGAAAGAACAGAGCTTTAAACTGTATGTATACATGTGAAAGTGGACTCACTAAGAGACCTCTGTGACCAGTCAAATCACCCCACCATGCCCAACGTGGTAACCAATGACCGTATTTGAGAATTTGACCGATTGAGTGTGAAATCGCACATAAAACATTACTTACTTCCTTCTCTGACCAAATGAAGTAAATTCAGTCACCAATTGGACATCGCTCTGTTACAACCAGATGACATCAATAAGTAGTGATTAGTCTGAGTCAATGTTTTTATTGCAACCACTCTCGCCAATCAGGAGTGAGTTTGTTATAAGGCCACACCCCTACATTGAAAGCAGGCTACACAAAATCTATCAGATGTCTTGAATGTTTGAGGTGGGGGACATGGCCACCACATGTTTTATTGAGGCACCTGATTAGTCCGTTTTTAACTTGAATAAATTGAAGAAGAAAAAAATAGGATTATCAAGAACGTGTTATATAGAGCAAGAATGGTTATTCTGACAAAAACAATGACTGAGTAATCGCTGTTTTTTTCTCTATAGAAGTTTTGGGATTTTGGATTTTTGGAACCGGTGGGTACTTCCTGTTAGGAACATGAGGGGGAGGGATCACCTAGTCTAGTTGGTAGTCAATGAATCGTGCCAACATGACAATGGAAAGTTTAAGGTGTGATGTGCATCCACACTACTTGTTATTTAGCTTATAAAAGTGAAAAAATATTGTGAATCACAATATTTAAGATTGTTTTATTTAAAAGGCAAAATCGGGTAAGGCTGTTTTAACATCACTGTGACTCACCCTGAGACAATCAGACCATCTATGCTGTCATGAGCAGAAGATGTGAGTCCTGTTCCTTCCACCTGCAGTCCTCCAACAACAACATTTCATACATGTTTCACCAGAGTTTAAGAAAATAAAAGCCATAGACTTTATATTTTTAGGTCCATTACTGTCACATTTGGAAACATTATTTCCTACAAAATCATTAATCATTTCTTGTGGGTGACACGTGAAAACAATCTATGTGCTCGTGCTCATTTATCTGCATTTGATTAGCCTGGCATTTATTTAAGCGACAGACATTGGGTCTCAATGATGGCGGGTGTCAAGCTCCAGCTCCTTGGCCCAGACCCTTGCATTAATGAGGCTGTCATCAGCAGGCTAAACACTTAGTTACAGCCTCCCCCCGTGTGCAGCACCAGACCAGCCCCCGCACATAACTGCCCATTGTTTCCTGCTCAGATATAAAGCAGGAATTAATTAGCCAGTTGGCACAAGTCTTGGTGCTGCCGTGTCAGAGGCTCTGTTCAGCTCTCTGCCTCATCCCATAAGCCCAGTCTGAATGCTGAGAAACTGAGCACAACAACCACCACCATATGTGACAGAGCCTTGCCCAAATTTCTGGTATTTCAGATTATGTCTTCACTCGATAGGAAAAATACCCATCTATTATGGTGCAAAGTCTGATTCACCTGAGCAGAAAACCTCCTAGTCAGGCGGTGAGAATAAAATTGAGCTCAGAGTTCTGTTAGTACAACAACGCTCGCCTCAGATCGTTTCAAAGTATGAAGAGCTGATTGAAGGTAAAAGACCCAGATAGCCGTGCCATAACACTTTCTATGAAAAGTTACAAGCAATTAACTTGTCTCTGCCGAAACACAGGAACATAAGAATCTCACACAAGCCAACACCTAAATGAAGCAGTCTCACATGAACAAACAGGAAAGCATGTTCCTATTGTCACTTTGTTAAATTTAGACACTGTGCTTAGCAGGTGTAACAAATGGCTTCGAGCTGAGACCTGGGAGGTATTCCTGCAGATTAGAAACGTTGCTTCTGTGCCTGATTGCTTGTCTGCTGTCATGGAGCTCTGCTCTGCATCCTTTTTTTCCCTCCCCATATCAGCCACAGGGGACCATCCCTGCCGTTCTTATTCTTTGTTTAGTTTGTGATTCATTCCAACATTCCAACCTTTAGATGCTCACTTATTTTTGGCCTTTGTGCGTCAATTAAAGCCAGTAAAAGCTCTTGGCCTCAAAGCCGCCAACCAATAACACTTAACCGGGTTTTTTTTTCATATATGTTCACCACAATAATTCCGTGGAGAAGGCATTTTTCCTTGTCCACATGAGACGGGCGCTCAGAGGAAAATGGGGAGATATGAAATATAAAAGCTCTTTCCAGATCAGCTCTTCCACTTAGCTGCTCAGATTTCCACTGATGTGTTCTTTTGTGCCATATGCACTTCTAACTGGATTAAGATGTCTCTTTTAATGCCCCCGCCTTCTCTCCTTCACCCTTCACTTTTCTCCATTCTGTCTCCTCTTCCTCTCTCTGTCTCGATCTGTCCTGTCCTCCCCCCAGGGGACACCATACAAAGGATGAGATCCGCTCCGTTTCCAACCCCTGCAGAATTAGATGCATATGCTAAAAAGGTTGCCAACAACCCGCTGACCATCAAGATTTTCCCCAACAGCATCAAGGTCCCCCAGCGAAACCACGTGCGCCGTACCATCAATGGGCTGGACACATCAGGCCAGCGCTACAGCCCTTACCCTTCCTCTCAGGCCGGCACCAAAACTGGACTCCTCGCCATCGTCAAGGTGCCCACAGTCAAGGGCATCCTTAAAGACTTTGACGGCAGCCGGGCTCGCTTGCATCCTGAGGTCATTATGAACCCTCCTGCAGGATCCTTTCAAGTGGCTTCAACCAGCACTTTAAACCACCACCCACCTCTGCCCAGCCTGCCCCAGCACTGCTTACCCCTCCAGGACCTGCCTCAGACTTTACATATGACCGTTCCTCAGCAGCAAGCTCACTTCCAGAGTCTCAGACACCCTCCCCCTTTGGCCCAGCATCCTCAGGGCCTAACTAGACTCCAGGCTATGCCTCAGCACCCAGCCCTTGGCCAACCTCAAGCCCCCCCTGCCGTCATGCTTCAGCAGCAGCCCCTTCAGCAGCAGCCTGGCCTGCAGGGGGGCAAGAAGTTGCCTGATGGCGACGCACCACCGAACGTTACTGTCTCTACCTCAACCATTCCACTCTCCATGGCTGCTGGACCTCTCCTGGGCCGTCAGGCAGACCTGAGCGCCATTGTGCATCAACTAAACCAGTTCTGCCAAGCTCGGGCCCAGGGTGCAGGGGCCACCTCCATGTGCGAGGGCCAGATTGCTAACCCCAGCCCTATCAGTCGGAATCTGCTCATCAGTGCATGTTCCAGGGTGACTATGCACAGTAACCCTGCCACGCCGGGCTTCCCCCCACCCAACTGCATTATAGCTTCTCAAGAAAAAGCTGCAGCCCCAATGGGAGCCCACCCTGCACTTAGTGTGGCTGCAATGAACCATTTGCCTTCTAGCCACACTGATCTCAAGCAGCAGCAGCAGCACATGCAGCAGCATCTTTATCCACAGCAACAACACAACGCACAGCAGCAGAAGATGCGCTCGTGGAAACAGCAGCAGTTGGCTCTAGCGCCCCAGATGCAGAACGGTGGGGTGCATCTCCCCAAGCAGCCTTCCAGAGACCCATCCTTTCTTTATAAGGGCATAGGCTACCCTGCAGAGGCGTGTGTGGGTCAGCCTTACTCAATGAAACCTCCTGTGGAGAGGCCCACCCCCTCCCCTCCTGTTAACAACAATATGCCCAGCTCCATGACCCACTACACCAATGGCCACTACTTCCAGTCGCATGTTTGGAACAGCAGCATCCTCCCCACACCCAACAGTGACAGCTCCGGGTCTCAGGACATAACTATGTCATTCCATGGTGCAGGCCCAGGAGGGTGTACCACACAAGACTGTGGGCCCCCTGGGGCTCCCCATTACAGGCTTGGAACAAGCTCCTTCACCCCCTCCTCCACCCAGGCTAATCTGATGCAAACTGCAGATTACTTGGGTGGGGACTTCCAGACACCCTACTTCCGCGATCAGAATCTAGGGTTAATAGGTAAGATGCACAGGCCTGCTCTGAGCAGGGTGGGTCCAGAGGTTGGGGATGGCAGAATCGCTCTCCTCCAGCATCCAGGGTACAGATAAGCTATGGCCGTGTCTCCTCAGATGTTTCCAAGCCCTTTTTTTGTTTAGTTTTCTGAGAGGAAACACATCAACACAACCCTGCTGATAACCTAAAGGACAGCTAGTGTTAAAGAAGGTAAAATAATATATAAAATGCAGAATTACCGTTTTTGTCCCCCTCTTTTTTTTGGTTTATTTTCATCTTGCAAGTGATCAATTGCCATATTGACAACATTTACCTATAACTTGAGGTAACTTTTGTGTATAATGTGCCCTGCTTTGTCCTCCATCATGGTTTTTTGTGCCTGGATCTTAACAGATGATTTATTTCTGCAGCAGACGTGGCACCAAATGTTCCCTCACTGACAAACTACAACACCAATCGTGGGATAAACTTCTTCTGTCATTTTTTTATTTTTTTATTTTTTTTTTTTTTTAGTGGGGCCATTTTCAAGCTTTGCGGCTATGACTAGTTTTACTTGGCTACACTTTGGAGGTAACGCTAAGAGAAAAAAAATAAAACAAAAATCTCTGCAGGACCTGGTCTTATTTTTGAGCAAAGACAGCGTGCACATCTCAACAGAAGTTTTATTCTGTTAACATTTATTTATTTGTATAATAGGAATACTAAAGCATAACTCTGTCACTACGGGAATCATGTAATCAGGTTCTTTTTGTACATTGCAATGTTCTAGCGATGAGCGGCTGTGTTGAAAAGACAATGCTCTGCTCGAAATGCTGCAATGAAATCAGGTGTCGACGTTCTGAAATCAAGAAATATGAACTCTCCTACCTTAAAATGGCCAAAGTCAGGTTCCACGAGGACACACCAGTATGAAGCTGTGCCATTTTATATTTGATTGCTTTTGTGTCAAATGTATTACTTGAATGTTGAGTCTGTTTTGCAGGTATTTAAAGGGATTTTTTGGTGAGGAAATGAAGAAATACGTGAAGTTTTGAGTCCTGACAGGGGGGGTTTCCAGTGTGTTTGCTACTGATTCTAACGAACCAAATTGATCACTTGCAAGATCTCCTGGAAGTAAAGAAAACAGACTTTTGAGTTCAAAGTGAAACAGCAAATGCATTGTTTAATTCTGTTGTACACTGGCTTACCTACTAGACTACTGTAATTTTAAAGGTTAATGATTGTGTGTGAAAGTGTGCGGCTGCATTTCAGGGTGGATGTGCGATTGTTGGTGTGTAAAATAACACAATGACACCTTTGTTTTCTTCACTGAATTCTCTAACAGCCCTTAAAAAGCCTTAAATGTTCGGTCCTTGGACTTTCCTAAGAAAATGAGCATGGTTTTAATTAAAAAAATAAAAAACCCAAATAACAAGACTGGATGGGATAAGTGGAAACTGCAATTTGTTTTTTTCATTTTGGTTTAGTTTGTTTTTGTATTTGTTTCATGAAAAGCAATTTTCTTTGATATTCTTTTATAAGTTAAGGCAAAAACAAGAGGAATATTTCGTAATTAAGGTTTTCGCACTGCATAGTCTCAGACCCGTATGTTTTTTTTTTCCCATTTCAAAGCTTTAGTTTGCAGTTGTAACTTTATGATACTTGATCTGCTTGGTATTTAATTTTTTTCTTGTACTTTTGCTGTGAAAACGAAAGAAAGTTCACATGCCTTTTTGTGTCATTCTGGATGACAGATGAGGGGCAAGAGAGTGAGAGTTGTGTTACTCTTTTTGTAATATTGTAATAATAAAATAAAGTTCTAATTTATGCTTTGAGGAGAGTCTGAGCTCTTTGCTTTTGTGCATCACTTTACACTCGTTTTTGCTAACCTCACTCCTCCTTTTTTCTCCTTTATTTCAGCTGGGTGGATCATTATTCACACAACCGTCTTCTAAATGATGCGAGAACACATTTGACTGCTTTAAAAGGCCTCTCTAAAGCGCAGATCTTTCTAGACTGTGACGGCAAATGCTGAAGGAGGCGATTGCTGCTCCAATAGCTGTGCTTTCATCCCATTTATCCAGGCTTCCTCTTGCTACATTGCTGGAGAAGGTGGAGTAGAGAAAGCAAGCTGTGAAGTCTGCAGCTTTTGCAGGCTGCAGTAGATTTAGCTTGTCTGACTGTGATGAAAATGGGCTTTGTATAAAGGCCAAGCGGCAGGAGGGCAGGATCAGCACCTCCCTGATCACGATTACTCTGACGATTGAGAGCGATGCCAAAGGTGCAGGCAGGTGACAAAACATCTGGCTCAGACGCAGAAAAACTCTGGAGGAGCTCCTCGATTAAATTGATTAAATGTAAATGACCTCAAGATTCAGCTCATTGCATTTTTTCAAATTCCTTTTCTTTTTGTGCAACGTGGTAGAGGTTTTTATTTTGAAGGAACGCAAGGAGGCTCTAAACAGGAAGTTACCACTCATGTTTTGAAGGCTGCATACTCCTCGAAAAATGGTTAAGAAAAGTTAGTTTTACAAACGAAGATGTACTCTATCCTTTAGCACATGGTTGATGAGGGAACAAGGTTAGTAACAGTTTATGTTGTAGAAATGTCTTCTTTGTTTTCACATTATTTTACGTTTTTGGCTCATTGTATTTTGCCCAGTAGATGGGACTGGGATGCCAGGCTAATGCTTTCACAGTTTAAAATGTACAGTAATCGTTTTATGCTTATACAAAACGAACAGAATTTTATTGTTTAATATGTTTATTACAATAGTTATTGAATTTGCACTCAAATGTTAGGATTGTCGAAGTAATAAATTAAGTAATGGTGGAAAGTTTTTAAGTTTAGACAGTTTATAGAAAGTAATAAATACAGTGAGAAGGTACAAATGGTGAATGTAAACACTGTAAGAGAAATATGTATTTTTTTGTAGCTCTTAAGGTGTGTTCGCTCACACATACGGTGTAATATAAGGTTGTGAATCATCAGTTAAAGAGGTCATCTTAAAACTGGGATGCTGCAGTAAGAGCTTGCCCTGAAGCAGTGTCTTCAGTCACGAGGTCCCAGAAAGAGCCGCTCCAGCACAGCTTTGTCACTGCAACGCCATCCAAGGTCAACTGGGATTTGGTGGTCCACGCCATCACTTCAGAGTTCAGATCACATGGAGGACTATGAAGTAAGTGAGGAAGACAACCTTCACCACTCTTCTCGTCAGAGAAAAGGCACAGAAAGGATGCAGATGTATCAGGACGAGTGGATTTTCACTCCTGTATCATCCCGCTCCCAGACCAAAATTTTACAAATAATCCTGTCCTGTCTTGCTCCCGGTAATCTGACTCCCACTCCTGTTCAAAATAATCCTGCTCCCTTATATTTTTGTCTTTTTGTAATTTGGAAAAAAAGTTATGTAGTTGTAATTTTAATGTGACGTTATTGGGTTTAATTTGTAGGGCAAATTACATTGTACTTTTTAATAAGCTGCATATGACCATCACACTCAACCATCATACTTTTTTCCCCTCTGACTTCCCTACCAGCTTTCTGAACATAACAGAAGAGTCTTTCATCTTTATTCTTCTGTGGATGCCATTTTTTTCTGTCATCAAACTCGCCATGGTTATAATCTCTGCCGTCAATTTACGACTGCTGAACTTTAGATTTATGGAAGCAATTGGGACTCATCTTTTAAAATAAAAGCCTATATCGGAAATGCTTTTTTTCATTTTCAAAATACAGCTGCCTCCATTGACTCAAAAATAAAATGAAAACTCAATCTTTTTCTTCTTCATCGCCGCTCATTCTGTCACTTAATTAAAATGACAAAGAAAAGGACATTTGACATTTCATTTTCAAAAACTTCTTTAGCAAATGTGTACCAAAATTCAGGCAGAAATATCTAATTTGAAAATTAAAATGGATTACAGAAATGCTTTTTCCTTTTCACAATGTAACTGCATCAATTGACTCATAAATAAAATAGAAAAATCAATCTTCCAAAATACTTTTTCATTTTCTACTTCAACACCGCTCATTCTGTGATGTAATCAAAGAGATAATGCAAAGGGGAATTGCTTTTTGGTTTTCACATTCACGCACAATGTGTCTCATATGACTTCCAGCTGGCAGTTTCTGTCGGTGCTCAATCTCTGCGTAATTGATGCTACCGGCCATCGACATGGCGATCTCAAACGGGTGTGCACAATTCTTGTTGGAATTAGCTTCCCAGTTGGAGTTACAGTTTCAGAGTGTGATGCACATGACAGAATTGAGCAGGTTTTAGAGAGCTTGGCTGAACGCTCTGACACCAATGTAAACAAAGTTTGTTGTGGCCAACTTGCTCTCAGTCCTTCAGCAACTGGAGGGGGTCGCGCATGGAAGGGGACGACCAGTCATCCATATCCCTTTCCATGCAACAAATCTTTCAATCGCATGTACATCTGCAATCCAACTTGGTGAACTTCATCTATTGCAGGTTATATATGGAACAAAACATGCAACAAATATCTTTCAATTGCATGGAGCGCTGAACCTTTAGTCACGCCTCGTGCTGCGACCCACCGCTGCCTGGAGAGAATGGGTCATAACGAGGGAGGCTGAATGGTGGTTTTCCCTGTTCAAGCCTCTCAGCGCTCTCTCTGGCAGGTGCTTCCAGCACGAGAGGTGTCTCCGCTTGCACAAGGTCACCCACGCGCAGAGCGCCATGCTCGTGGCTGACTCTCCCTGAGGCGCCGTCCGCAGACAACACGGGCACATCAGTGACGACCAAACAATCTACACCCATCTCCACCAAGCTACTCACCAGCAGGTCAAGTATGGGTGTAGAAAAACAGACAAATTGCATTTACAGCACATATCTAGTTGATGTAAGGTTGGATGAGCAATGGAAATGCTCCAAACCAAAGCCGGACGCCATGGTTTACCCCTTTACAGGATTGCGCGGTGGCACACAGACACAGGAGAGAAGGACATGTCAGCGCAACACGCACCACTGTCAAGAACAGCGGACACCGGGCGGCCACATAGCCTAAAACCCAAAGAAAAATCCCAGTTGGCCACATGGCCGTTTATTTTGGTGACAGGTATTAACAAAAACAAAAGAAACAGAAATGTTCACTGGCTGACACCAAAACACAACAAGTTCTTAGACAGCAACCAAAAACCACAAGATGCTCATTCCAGCAAAAGGGAAAAAACTAGAATGAAACAAAGGAGGGAGAAACCAGAGGCTTTCACAGGCTTGGCCAGGCAGACAGCAGGGGCAGGCTGAGATTCTAATTCCTCTCAGGAATTCAGCCGCCACTGGAGCAGAGGTTCCTGGGAGCATTTGAGCTTCCCTCCCAGCATGGTGATTGGTGGAGGGTTATTACCTCCATCAGCTCTGCCAGAGGGGTGGGGTCAGCAGCAGTTGAGGAACTGGACCTCTGCAAGAGCTGAGACTCAAAGAAGGGCACATAGAGACACACATACAGTACACTAACACGCAGACAAGACCAAGGGCCATAACGGTCACGTTTATAGAAGAACTACCGTCACCAATCATGAGTGAGCTCGTTTAAAATCCATACCCCTTCAACTGGAGAATCTGTCAATCAAACATTTGAGGTGGAGAGAGGGGTTGAGATGTCCATAGTTTTGACAATCTATGAGACAAATAGATCTGTGAACGGTCAATACTGGAGCTGGCTGGTCACAATATTGCTGCCATTTTTGTTGCACCAACGATTTTAGATTGGGGTTGTGAGGGGATGTAAGCTAGCAGGAGAGAATATAAATAAAGATTTTATTGGATATCAGTGGAGGGTTACTTCCACGCCAACAATCCCACCCACAACTCAGAGGTAAATTTCTAAAGAACTCCTGCTGCTCTGCAGAAACTATGTCCTAGAAAACGACTCAGGTTTTTTGCTTTTGGCTAAAAACAGCAGAATCATAATTTAAAAGACCACTTGGAACACTGAAAATAGGTTAAAAGATTATTAAAGTGAGACTTTAAAGTGCTTCACTAATCTGAAGTTTGAACTAAAAAAGAAAAACATATAAAAGCTTTTTTGATTATTACAGAGTAATATTATTACCCAGTATTACTTCATAGGTGTCTTCTGAAATGAAATATTCTTTGACAGCAGCAGATATTTTTAAGTCTACCTTTAATGTTTTCTGTTGAAGTGACAAACAAATGTCATCATTCAATCAACAAACAATCATTTTTATTTCAGGTATGTTACCCCTGCACACACATACAGGAAGGAGCCTTTTAAAGTCGCTGAAATTATGTTTTTTTGTTCTAAGAAGGGCTGGGCGCACCGGTGCAACCGTGGATTTTTTTAGGCGCACCGTTGAAAAATCCAGTCGCACATGCGACCAAATTGGTCGCCCTCTAGAGCCCCGTTATGAGGCCATGCCCCACATTAAAGGCTTAAGCATTCTCAACGATTGGAGAACCAAAAACTTGTTCAAAAGCTGCCGGACTGGGCAGTTGCGAGGTAGCAAGGAATCGTCAAGCTACTCGGGTCATGAAGGAGTGGTGAGTTTCCAAGTTTCAAGGACTTTGTTCAGTTCATGTCATCTGAAGCAGAGATTGTGTGCAATCCATGCACTCCGCTAGTCAGATACAACTGCAGGTAAAAAAAAAAGGGACAGAAGGCCAGCATGTAACGTTTTGCATACACAGACAACAACAGAAACTGACAGATCAAAACAGAAAAGATCCCACGTGTCTCCACGTCTTTAACTATGACAAGGAAAAACAAGTGACAAGTCCAAATGAGAGCACTACAGAGCAGGCTGCAACCACACTCTCTCTCAACGCTAAAACTAACAAGCAATGTGTGAGCATCTCCATGAATGTACCAGTTTGGGTTTCCTCAGAGCTCCATCTAGGTACAGAACAGCTTGCCTATGCACTTTTAGACACCCAAAGTGACACTGTTCGTTGAGCAAGATATTTTCAACAGTCTCAAAGCCAAATCCCACTCCAGTCAGGTTGAAGTTAAGTCATGCTTTGTAAAGTTGCTGTTATGACAAGTAAATGTGTCTCAGGTCTCAAAATTCAAGTGGAAACTTCATGAATGAGGTCACACAAAATAGTGACGCTGAAGAAGCGCATGGTGAGGAAAAGGAAGGAGAAAAATGGTATTTTCTCCACCATTGGGTATATCAACCCCGAAAACCAGACAAGCTCAGAGTTGTCTTTGATGCCTCAGGGAAGTACAAAGAAAGCAGCCTCAATGATCATTTGCTATCAGGCTCAGATCTGCTAATTAATCTATAATAATCTAATGCGGTGTTCTACTCAGATTCACAAGGCATCAAGTAGCATTGTTGTGTGACTTTGAGAAAATGTTCCACCAGTTTCATGTGTATGAAGGTGACAGAAACTAGTTTAGGTTTCTATGGTGGAAAAGTGGCAACCTAAGCACTGAGCCACAAGAGTTTAGAATAAAAGTGCATCTCTTCGGTGCCTCAACCTCAACAGGATGCGTCAATTATGGCTTAAAGCATCTTGCCAAGTTGAATGAGGCTGTGTTTCCTCTGGCTTCACAGGTCATCATGAAGGATTTCTACGTAGATGACGGAGTAACAAGCACCGCAAGCATTAAGGAGGCCATTCAGTTGGCAACAGAGGTTCAAATGCTATGTGCATCCAGTGGCCTCAGACTGCACAAGTTTGTAAGTAACACAAAAACTGTGTTGGAAAGTATTCCTCAATCTGAATGTGCAACAGCAAAGCAAGACTGATCTAGCCTTTAATGACTCTTAACCTGGAAAGAGCACTAGGCATACACTGGCACATTGACTAGACTAGACTAAACCCAGAGTGGGACAGCTGGAAAAATAACTTGGTAAATGTAGAGAAAATTCCACACTGTTCAGTTCCCAAAGACTTTGATTACATAGTTAAAACTGAGCTGCATAATTTTTCTATTTCTTGCTTCTATGGATGTGGTCAATTTTCATAAACAGTATGAGTCACACAAACAAAGAATGTAATGTATACTGTGCTTTAGTTACAACAAAAATCAAGTTGCCCCAATTAATGTCACAACAATACCAAGACACTGATCTGACAGCTGATGTTGTCTCTACTACTGTAAGTAATATGCTAAAGAATGAGCTTGGGTTGTCATAGGTTGATAAGTATTTCTAGAGTGTAAATGACCTCAAGATTCAACCCATTACTCTTTTTTTAATACCCTTTCTTTTTGTACAACGTGGTCGTGACTTTAATTTTGAAGGAACGCAAGGCGGCTCTAAACAGGAAGTTACCACTCAAACTAATGTTTTGAAGGCTGCATAACCCTCATGTCTGCGAAAAATGGTTCAGAAAAGTTAGTTTAATAAATGAAGATTTACTCTATCCTTTAGCGCCTGGTTTATGAGGGAACAAGGTTAGTAACAGTTTATGTTGTAGAAATGTGTTTTTTTGTTTTCACATTTTTTTTATGTTTTGTTATGTTTATGTTATGTTCAAAAAAAGAACATAATTTTATTGTTAAATAAGTTTTTTTTACAATACACAGTAAATTAATTTGCATTTTAATTAAGTAATGGGGAAGCGTTTTGAAGTTTAGGAAGTTTATAGAAAGTAATAAATACAGTTACAAGGTACAAATGGTGAATGTAAACACTGTAAGACATCTAATATGTATTGTTATTTATTAGTATTTTTTGTAGCTCTTACAGTGTGTTTACACACACATGGTGTAATAAAAGGTTGTGAACCATCAGGTTAAGAAACCATCTGTTCAACTGGTATGCTACAGGATTTCATTGACATTATCAACACATATTATACTTTAAAACACATCTGTACACATGAATCCCTGATCAGGAAAATCAAATTCCTATGGTGATTAACTAAGAGAAATTGAAATGTAACCAGGATTTGACACGTGGAAGACTTAGTTTGGTAGGTACGCTTCTTGAAAAATTGAGCTGGATTGGTGCGTTTGGATCTGGATGGCTCATTACTCATGTCAGCTAAACTGAGCTTCCTCGGTGAACCATTTTACTGCCTCAGACAGTCAGGGTGCTCATCTCTGTTGACTCAGATCTCTGCCGCCGCCTGCTGCCCTCCAGGATCAAGCCTCTCCAGCTCCTCCCTGTGGAGAAAAAAGGAAAAGTTAACAGACCTGAAATGACTTCTGGGGATGAAATAAATCAGAGTTCATGTGCCTCTGGGGCTTCTGGTCAGGTTGTTTTCAGAACCGGGCTGCAGGGAGCGGTCGTAGTATCCGGGATCTTCATCGATTTTGCTGATGTCAGCGTTCCATTTGTTCCAGTTGACTTCCTCCAGTCTGAGACAAGAGGACACGTGTTGTGAATGAGTGTCTGAAGATTCGCACATCAGTCAAGGGTCAGCAAAAGGAGACTGGAGCGGATCAGCTGATCCTGCTCACACAGTTTTAGGATAAATTAACTCAGCCAGGCAAACCTTTGACCCTGTTTTCCAAGTAATTGCACCTGGTGTTTGGACATTCTGTTCTTTCTGAAGATCTTTCAGCATTGTTAACTAGAGTAGACACAAGGTAAGGATACCAAAACAATAGAGCCAGCCTTTAAAATAGCCAATCAGGTCTTGTAAATAAGTATTGTTTGTAAGAAAGATGGGATTTTTTATTGAGCTAAAGGAAGCATTCTGAAGCAACATTTTAAGAACTAAAAACCGTGAGGAACCCTCAATATTACTACTAGTAAGTAACTTTAAATTAATTGTGCAGAAGCTTGAAGTTGTGTTCTTAAGAAGCAATTCAAATCAGGTTTTATGTCACAGTCATACTAAAGAAATACAGAACCACTGTGACATGTCTTTTACAACGTTTCCCATTCAGATAGAAACATGTCATAATTGGATCTAAACGTTGGTTGTGACCATTTTCCCGTTTCAGCTGATGAAACCTGACCAGCTGACTCTGCACTTCTGTTTCACACTTCACATGAAAAAAAAGTTTGAATTTGCTTACTTTACAATTTGGAAGAACTCACTGCACATACAGACAGGGACAATAAAAGCATATCTTATATCATGATATCTGACAACAAAAATGCACCAGTCATTGTTAAATGAAAGATACTTAAATATTTAGAAAAAAAACTATAATTGTTAGTGATTTTGAAAAGTATTTTTTGCTTTCAACCCTTTCTTTAATCATTAGTAGGCCTACATTTACCTTTTCAGGAGTGTGTTATTTCTGGAGTGGGTTACCACATCTTACATTTACCTGTCCGAGTAATTTTTATTTTTTCTAAACTATATTACACACAAATTCATGATACATTCACAGTGCTCGCAGAAGTACAGTCTTTATCTTTTACGTCCCCTAGGGACAGATACAGATATGCACTGACAAACTGATCTGCAGTTAAGAGAGTAACACAAGTATTGGTTGGAAACCACAGATACCAACAGATTTATGTTGGTAAAAAGGTATGAAATCAATTGAGAAGTAAATAATCAGTTTCTGTCAAATGCAGTCTGCTTCTCTTCCTGTTTTGTTCTTTATATATGATGTAAACAAAAATAATCACAATCTTGCTTTTACCAAATCGAGTCGATTCCAATTGGCTGAAGGTGACCCTCAGTGAGGGATGTGCTCACTAACATATAATAACTCTTTGTTTCACTTTCACATCATTTCAAAAATACCTGAATAAATTAATATGAGATACATTTTAACCACAAAGAACAATACTGTCTAAAAGACCCAATATCCAGGTTTGAATGTTTGAATTTGTTATGTTGACTCATTAGATTTAGCAAGCATTCACGTTTCGCCCACACATCAGTGTGGGAGAAACGTGATGTGATGTGAACAAGATTCATTATTTTATGGTAGTAACTGTAAAAAGGACATTTAGAATTACTCAAATTCACCAGCAAATTTCAAGCTCTTTTTTAAGGAAATATTTCTCTTTTCTTCTTGATTTGTATATTTTTTTAAGCGAGATTCATTTACCAGGGTTTTTGCATATTTTGCATAAGCCAAAAATTAATAAGAAAAATAAAATGTCTTTGAAATTCCATATGCCTTTTTTATAACTCATGCAGTTTCATTTTTACGTACATAGATTATCCTCTTCTTTAGTCCTTAAATCAAAGTGATTTTCAAATGGAGATTTTTCTATTTACATGTGAAGGATCTAAACTGCTGCTTCTTTTTGCTTATTTTTTGTAAAGTTTAAGTTCTAGTGACACTATAGTTATTAGACTGAAAAGTAGCTAAAATTCAATTCATCCATCTATTTATTTTCAGAACCCACTGAATCCCATTCAAGGTCACAGGGTTGCTGGAGCCTGTTCCTGATACTGTTGGGTAAAGGTGAGGTACACCTTTGACAGGATGCTAGTCTGTTGCTGGGAGATACACTCACATTCACACCTAGGAGAAATTTACAGATATCAATGAACCCATGAAGCATGTTTTCTGACTGTGGGAGAAAGCCCACAAAAGCACGAGGAGAAAATGCAAACTCCACACAGAAAGAAGCCAACTGGGATTTGAACCAGAGCCATCTCACTTTGAGGCAAGAGCACGAACCACTACACCCTCTGCAGCCTTCAATACTCTCTTTTTACCTTAATTGCGACTAAATGAACAGAATCATTTGGTACTTACAGGTGTAATAAATAGCAAGTGTTACTACATTTATGTCTGAACTTTTTTGGTTAGCTAATATGGAGAAAAAGAAACTGTTGAAACTAAAACATGTATTTAAAACAATAAATGTCAATCTCTCCTAAGTTCAAGCATCAAAGCGTTTTTCAGAAATGTACATATTTTTTGATTCATACACTTTAAATAATTTGTTTCAGCTTTTTAGTGGTGCTGTTGTTTATTGAACACCTTGAATATCTAAGGCCAGAATAACCTAATTTTGTTATAACAAATTATTACAAAATTTAAGTCTCCTCAAGCAGACAAACCTGAAACACCAGCGCTGTTCATTTCCAAGAGCAGTGCTAAATTTCTTCTCCACGCCACAGCGCAGCCTCTTCCTCAGACTGTAGGGCAGCCTCTTCTCCATGTCCAAGATAGTGACGGCTCTCTAAAAACAACCACAGTGCTTCCTTAACCTTCTGCAGCTGTCAGTACAGTACATACACCTACAGAATCACTGATCACCCACTTGAAGCCTCCAGATGCAGGCGCTCTCCTTGGTAATGTTCTCAACGGTGCGGTTCATAAGGGCTATGAGCATGTTGAGCAGCAGTATGTAGGTGAGAATGATGTAGCCGATAAGGAGCAAATAGAAAACCTCCCTGTACTCAAAGGCCTGGGAAAATTCCATGTCACCCATGCCTATCGTGAACTTGAAGAGCTCTAGTAAGGTGAAGGAGAAGCTTTTGTAGGAGGGTATGACACAGTTTCCACCAGGAGCTTCAGTGGTAAAAAGACTCCTGCCCTTTGAAACGTTTTGGGGTTTTTCAGGAGGCACATTAAGCAGAGTCACTACCGCTGTGATGGGAGACAGGAAGCAATTAACAAACAGCATTTGACCACAGCAAGTCAATGACAAGATGAATGAAAAAAATACCTGCAGAAAATCCAAAGAGAAAAACTACGTAGACAAAAAGAAAGCGCAGGATGTCGCTAACAATCATCTGCAAGAAAAACAGATGCCTTCAGACCACAAATCTCTTCTGTTTTGCCTGGAGGGGGATACTGCAAGCATCAGCTACCTTTTGTATCATGACACTGTAGATGCCCATGTGCTGGTAACCTCTGGAGAAGTAAAGGACGTTCACCCAGCTGAGAGCGAGGCACAACACCAGAAAGCAGACGTGCTCGTTCCTTCCAGCCACATACAGCCCAGCGAAACACAGGTAGAAGAGGCCCTGCACAAAACTTTCAACACACAAACTGCAGTGAGTCTGAAAAAGAGTGGAAACTCGTGACCTGGATTTCAAATATTCTGAGTCCTTTTTCCAATCCTCTCAACACCACAGAATGCTGAGTTTTTCTAAGTTTGTGTTTTTCCCTTAAGGACATTAACCCATCGGTGCAATTGGCACTAAAATGAGAACAATAGCCACAGTTTTGAAATAAAATCTCAAAAACGTTCTGTTTTAACATTTATTAATTTTCAATCAAAATGAAAGGGTGTTTTTGACCAGATTCCATGGTATTACTTTCTCCAATGAGGTGGATTACCAAAATACTCCACGCATTTGCACCAGGTCCAGCCCTTTTGTCAAATTTTAGAACCCCTTTGTGGCCATGAGTCACAAAAAAAACTCTGATCCTGATGCTGAATCACAAACAAGACATTACCTCAATTGAGACACAAAATAGTTAAAACTTTAGATGTAAGACATGGCACTTTGAAATGTTTTATGTTAGTATGTAGACACATTTTAAATGTCTAAGTAAAAGGATTTTTGTCAAAAATGAGGTAGGACCAACTATGCCCTCTGGAAAGAGCCTCTCCCATCTGAGAATGAAGGCAACCTGCAAATTAATTTGCAGCAAATAAAAACAATCAAAGCAATTTTTACACAAAATACCAACAACCTCAGAATCACATAAAGTAAGGATGACCAGAAATGAATTAAACACCCACTCCAATATCTTTTGATCTATTTTTCAAAAGCATTCCCAGAGGTCTTTTAATTACAGTTCTGCCATTTTTAGCCAAAATGTAAAAATGGTCATCAGGACATATTTTATGCAGAGCAACAGGAGTTCATTTGAAATTCACCTCTGAGTTGTGGGTGGGAGTCTTAGCACAGCGCAACCCCGCCCCCTTCTCCTCCTGTTTGCTGAGAGACAGCTCTCTACCTTACAGTGTCTAACACCCCCAACCTAACATTATCAGTGCAACAAAAATGACGATCAATGTTGGAGTTATCCAGCCGTACAGTTTGGAGCCAGATTCCAGCTCAGATGAGGAAAACAAAGACATACATGGATTTAGATGCAAGTGAATGCATCAGAATGGAGCAAGCAGGGAGCTTGTGGCCTGCTGATTGTGCTTCTACATTACAATTACAAGGTTTTGCAAACACCATTTTTGCATCTGCACCTGATTCACAGTGATTGGAATGAAGAAATACTCAGAAATGCAGTTTCAAGCTTATTTTTTTTTTTCAGATATGTCCGCCATCGTGAGAAAAATGCTACAAGAATATGTTAAAAACACATTAGATAAAAAACACCACGTTAGAGAAAAACAAAAAACTTACAATAGAATCTCGTAGTATCCATCAATCAGCAGAGTGGTCAGATTTGGCCGTTTTCTCTTCATGTCGGTAATCTGGAAATTTAAACAGAAGTTTCATACATCACTATCCACAGAGTGGCACGATTACCCACAAAATATCAGTGATGTCTCCTTACCCCTGTTATTAAGAGAAATACATTTGCTAGAAGTGTCAACACTAGACCTGAGGCGAACAAGTAGTCATTGTGGTCTTTTAAAGTAAAGGGAAACTGTGAAACCCAAAAAAAGACTTTAGAACCAGACAATTTTACATAAAAGTAAAGATCTTTTCATCTTTAATATAAACAGTTTACCTCACTGTATTCTGCAGTGCTTCTGATATAGTGGGCCACGATGGTGAAGATGATCAGATACAGACAGTAGACCAGGAAGTTAATGAAAAATATTCCACCAGCAAACTTCTTCCACTTTGCCTGCAGTAGCTGGTACAATGGCTCTGTCTGGAGCATCTCATGTCGATTCTGAGAGGAGGAAAGACACGTTTCAGTGCAGGACACCGGCATCATCTGCTCCGGCTGGTTTCATAGTGTTGCAACTCACAGGAATGTCAGTGCCATAGATCAGTATCTCCAGAAGGGAGTTGTTCTCACAGGAGTCCACTGAAGCCAGGTCGTACAGGGAGCAATGTACAGGTCCATAAACCCACTCAGTGAATTTACGGGACAAATGCTTGATGTTGCTCTCATGAAACTCTCGTTTCAAAATGTGTGAAAATAGCTGCAGAACAGAATAGGTCCCTTTATGAGAACATTCTTTTTCTGCAAAGGTCAAACTATTGACTGCATATGAGAACTGGACTGGGTGACCCCTCCTCCCTGACATTCCAAACAGGAATTGTGGGCTGGTTCCAAGAAGCCAAATTCCCATAAACTTCTATATAGTGATAAACAGCTGTTACTCAGTCATTTTATCTGCCAGAATAACCATTCTTGCTGTCAACAGGGGGAAAAAATGGTGACGGAAGTGACTGCATTTCATTGGAACCAGAAGTAAGACATTTTCTATGGGTCACACTCACTCAGTCCAGTTCTTTTATACAGTCAGTGGTGAAAACTCAAAAACGCATTAACTTCACTGGAAACATCAAGGAACTCAAGGCCCAGCTAAACAAAACATTTTGATTTCAGAACAAGTGCTTAGACAAACTTAGGCTTTTGTTTCTGTACTATTTTTCATATCTATTCACTGTTTATATTCCTGTAACATTTTACCCCAATCTTGCCGGTTTTTGCAGCCATTAGGAGAGGTGATAGCCCTTTGTTGTTCACGATGTCCTCCAGCTTCTTTTTTGGATGCAGTTGAGCTGCGATCTTGATGATACGATCGTACATGCTGGTTATGAACTCTGTGTTCTCCTTTGAGTTGTCAGCCACCGCAACCAGGGCATGGAGCACAGTGTTGCCACGGGAGTCCTTCTGCTCAGGATCTGCTCTTTGAATCTCATTCTTCAGTAGGTAGTCTACCATATCAGGCTGGTTTGTGCAGGCTGCCAGAGACAGAGGCAGCTCACCTGGAGACAGACCTCATGGCATTAATTCTTCATTTGAGTATAGTCACTCTTACAAGAAGCTGATCCACTTTCAGTCCGATTTAAAGTACCTCATATGTTTTAGAAGTTAGATGATCCAAAAATCATGGCTTTTGACTTTTTGCCTCTGGTTATGCTGTTTTTGGCCAAAATCAATAACCTTTGTCGTTTTCTGTGACATAGTTTCTGCAGAGCGAAAGGTCATTAAAAATTTACTTCTGCTGTGGGCGGGACTTGTGGCGTTGTGCATCCCTGTCGACCTTTCCCTCCCCATTGCTGAGAGCTCTATGTTTAAACGCTCACCTGCCAGCTTACATTCCTTCAAACCCCATAACCTAACATTGGCGTAGCAAAAAAAAAAAAGAACAATATTAGAGCTATCCAGATGTACAATTTTGAGCCAGATACCAGCTCGAACAAGAAAAACAAAGACATGCATGGATCAAGTCGTCTGCAAGTGAATGCATCAGAAGGGAGCATATTTTCTATATCACAAATTCACTCTTTGTTTAAACTGCATTTTTCGTTCCGATTCACAATGATTTGAATAAAGAAATATTCAGAAATGCAATTTTAAGCAGAATTTTCTTTATATGTGTCCTCCACCATCACAAGAAACTGTTAAAAATGCCAAAACCACCATTTTCACTGGGTCTTTGAAAGTGCGTACAGTGGGGATCAAAAGTTTGGGCACCCCAGGTAAAATGTTATATTATTGTGCATAAAGAACCCAAGGAAAGATTGAAAAATATCATAAAGGCATCAGTTTACAGGTAAGACATTATTTTAATATGTAAAAAACATTATGCTTTTTTTCCCATCATTTACCCTTTCAAAATAACAGAAAACAAAATAATGGCGTGAGCAAAAGTTTGGACTCCCTGCAGAGTTAGTACCTTGTACTGCCTCCCTTGACAAGTATCACAGTTTGTACACGCTTTTTGTAGCCAGCCAGAGTCTCTCAATTCTTGTTTGAGGTTTCTTCATCCATTCTTTTTTACAAAAGTCTTCCAGTTCTTTGAGATTTTTGGGATGTCTGTTACACACTGCTCTTTTCAAGTCTTTCCATAGATTTTCAATGATGTTGAGGTCAGGTGATTGAGAAAGCCACTGCAAAGTTTATGCCTCTTAATGTAAGGCAGCGTAGATGTAGAGGTGTGTTTAGGTTCATTATACATTTGTAGAAGCCATCCTCTCTTCAACTTTAAGTTTTTCACAAATGACATCAAGTTTGTGTCGAAGATTTTCTGACATTTCATGGAATTAAAACTCACTCTACTGAGAGCTACGGTATAATATTGTGGGAAAAAATGAATCCACCATATCAATTTCACTGCATAAAATGACATTGAAGCTTCAGTGAGCTTGTTCATGGCTGTGGGTTGCCTCAAATCTCGCAACCAACGAGATTTGGTCGCAACTTACGAGATTTGGTCGCGACCCACAAGACTTGAGTTGCAACCAACAAGATTTGAGTCAGGTGTGCCACTGGAAGTAGGTCGGGGCTGTTTGCAGCGCCTGCTTTCTCTCAGGTACCGGCTAGATATAGTTGGGCTCACCTCTACACACAGTCCTAACAGTTCTGAAACTCAGTTCTTCGAGAGGGGTCGGACTCTCCACTCTACTACCATTCTGGAGTTGCACATGGTGAGAGGCGGCAGGCTGGGGTAAAGATACTCATGAGCCCCCAGCTCAACCGCCAAGTGTTGGAGTTCACCCCGGTGGGCGAGAGAGTCATATCTCTTCGCCCTCCAATGGGGGACAGGTCTCTGACTGTGCTGTTAGCTTACGGGCTGAACAGCAGTTCAGAGTACCTGACTTTCTTGGTGTCTCTCGAAGGGGTACTGGAAAGTGCCCCGACGAGGGACTCAATTGTTCTCCTGGCGAACGTCAATGCCCATGTGGACAATGACAGTGGCACCGAAAGGGGCATGATTGGCAGGAACAGCTTTACTGATCTGAACCCAAGTGGTGTTTTGCTGTTGGACTTCTGTGCTCGTCATAGTTTGTCCATAACAAACATCATGTTTGAGCACAAGGGTGTCCATCAATACACGTGGCATCAGGACACCCTCGGCAGAAAAACTATGATCGACTTATTAGTCGTTCCAGGTGACCTTCGGCTGTGTGTCTTGGATACTGTCGGATACTGTCTACTGATCACTACCTGGTGGTGAGTTGGATTCGTTGGAGGGGAAGGAGGCTGGAAATACTTGGCAGATCTAAATGTACTGGGTTTGTTGGGAATGTCTAGCTGAGCCCTCCATCACGGAAGTCTTTAACTCCCAAATCCGGGAGAGCTTAAAAACAAGTACTGAGGGAGGCGGGTGACCTTGAGTCTGAATGGAATATGTTCTCCACCTCCATTGTCTTTGCTGCTGTGTGGAGCTGTGGTCGCAAGTCTCTGGTGCCTGTCATGGCAGCAACCCCGAACCCTGTTGTGGACACCGGAAGTAAGGATGCATTGAAGCTGAAGGTCTCAGGTCTGGCTGGCTTGTGGGACTCCAGAGGCAGCTGACAGTTATTGGCAGTCTAAGCGAGCTGCAGCCCAGGCTGTTGTGGAGGCAAAAACTTGGTCCTCGGAGGAGTTTGGGGAGTCCGTGGAGAAGGACTATCGATTGGCCTTGAAGAGATTCTGGCAAACAATCCAGCACCTCAGGAGGGGAAAGCAATTTTCTCTCTCTTGAGGAAACAGAGGCTGAGGACTTTGGGGTGGGGCTATCCATCACCCGAGCTGAAGTCACCGAGGTAATCAACAAGCTCCTCGGTGGCAAGGCTCCGGGAGTGGATGAGGTCCCCCATGAGTACCTCAAGTCTCTGAATGCTGTGGGAGTGTTATGGCTGACATGTCTCTGCAGCATTGCGTGGCAGTCAAGAACTGTATCACTGGACTGGTAGAGAGGAGTGGCGATACCCCTTCTCAAGAAGGAGGACCGGAGGGTGTGTTCCAACTACTGGGAAATCACACTCCTCAGCCTCCCTGGGAAAGTCTTTGCCAGGGTACTGGAGAGGAGAGTCCGGCCGATAGTTGAACACAATGCAGTTTCCTTCCTTGTCGTGGAAGTGTGAACCAGCTCTACACCCGCTTTAGAGTGTTGGAAGGTTTGTGGGAGTTCGCTCATTCCGCCCATATGTGTTTTGTGGATTTGGAGAAGGTGTTCAATTGTGTCCCTCGTGGTGTCCTGTGGAGGGTGCTCTGGGAGTATGGGGTCCTTGGAGCCTTTCTCTGGGCTGTTCAGTCTCTGTATGACCAGAGCAGGAGCTTGGTTCGCATAGCTAGCAGTATGTCAGACCTGTTCCTGGTGCATGTTGGACTCCATCAGGGCCGCCCTTTATCACCAGTTCTGCTCATAGTCTTATTGGAGAGAATGTATAGGTTGAGCCAGGGGCTGGAGAAGGGTCTGGTTTGGGAACTACAGGATTTCCTCTCTGCTCTTTACAGATGACAGTGTCCTGTTGGCTTCATTAAGCCAGAACCTCCAGCGTTGGGGTGGTTTCTGGATGACTGTGAAGCGGCTGGGATGAGGGTTAGCGCTGCCAAGTATGAGGCCATAGCTCTTGACTGGTGAAAGGTAGTTTGCCCTCTCTAGGTGGGTGGAGTGCTCCTTCCCCAGGTGGAGGAGTTTAAGTATCTTGGAGTCTTGTTCACGAGTGAGGGAAGATTAGCACGTGAGATCGAAAGGCGGATTGGTGGGGCGTCCACTGATTATGCGGTCGCTGTATCAGTCTGTTGTGGTGAAGAGAGAACTAAGCCAGAAAGCAAAGCTCTCAATTTACAGTTCCAGTACTCACCTATAGTCATGAGCTCTGGGTCATGACCGAAAGACAAGCAGCTGAAATGAGCTTCCTCTGTAGGGTGGCTGGGCGCTCCCTAAGCGATAGTGTGATGATTCTGTGCTTTAGTTTGGGTTTGTTATGTTTACCCATCTTCTAAGTTGCCCTTGCCAGTCACACCAGTTTTATGTTCATGATTCGCAGCTGTCTTCATTTCAGTTAATTACTCTCAGCCTATATACTGTAAGTGTCTGGTTTTCAGTTACTGCTTGTCAGGTCATCTGCTCTGCTTTGTTTTGTCACTTCTTTGGTTCTCCATGATTTTGTCATGTTTCAGTTTATTTATTAAATGATTTGATTTTCCGCCACCAAGTCTGGTCTCCTGCATTTGGGTACTACACCACCACTACTCAGATAAGGGTGACAGATAAGGGGGAGAAGCTCGGTCACCTGGGAGGAGCTCGGAGTAGAGCCACTGCTCCTTCACATCGAGAGGAGCCAGTCACAACTTACTTGAGCTAAACAAAACCAAAACTGAGGTTTTTGTCTTTAGAACTAAAGAGAAATGGTTGGAGGTCGTGACAGAGCTTCAGTCTATTTTTCTAAAAACCACCAACCAGTCAGAACATTGGGTGTAGTGATGGACACAAAACTACATTTTGATAAACAAAATAAGGCAATCACAAAATCAGATGACTGTGATCTTAAGAATGTTTCGAGGATGAAAGATCTAAGCAGGGCCTGGAAAAACGAGTTCATGCGTTCATCTTTTTTTTAACTTGACTACTCTAACTGTTTTTATGGAACTACCAGAAATACCAATCAGGAAACTGCAGCTGATTCAGAACTCTGCTGCTTGGGTTTTTCACAAGGACCTAAAAGTAGATCACTTTAGTCATGTTCTAAGGTCTTTACATTGGCTGGCAGCCAGAGGATAGACTTTAAGGTTATGCTTCTGGTTTATAAAGCTTTAAATGGTCAAAACAAATCACGGAGAAGCAGTATTCACTTTCTATGCTCCACAGATCTGGAACAGACTTCCAGAAAGCCTTAGATCTGCTGAAAGAGTCACTTTAGTTAAATCCAAGTTAAAGACCCACCTGTTCTCAGCTGAATTTGCTTAGTTTGTATTCAAAAGTTTACATCCATAATATTTATCTTTGATTGATTTGAATTCAGTTCTTTTTTACTTTCTTTACTCTTATTTTAATGACCACCCTGACTATTTCTTTTGATTGTTTTTTATGTTTTATCTAGAGCACTTTGAACTGTACATCACATACGCTATTCAAATAAACGTGCCTTACCATAAATTCATACGTGTTGTCTGCTCTACTTCTGTTTTCTAGGACTGGTGTTATGGTTTGACTGATCCTTGTCTCTCTGTCACCCTCTCCTGGTCATTGCTGATATTGCTGTCCTGTCACCTCTTCAGCTGGGCAAGAGCAATCAACCCTCTGTGGTGATGTTGGCACAGCCCAATTTTATGTTATGACAAAGCTTTTACTGCCAGTGATGTGAATCAAGCTTTTTCCCTGCTTTAACAGCCCATAATGGCAGACCAATTTTCCCAACACTCCCAGACCACTACCACCTACACAGAATATCCTTTAATACATGGTTGTTGGTCACAAAACTAATATGAATGTGATGTGCTAACTTTCATGAACCCCAGCAGCTAGGATAGAAAGCCTCCACTGGTTCTGAAGTTCCACTATCAATCAGACTACATCATACCAGAGAGCCTGAGGTGCTACAATATACTTGTAATTTCAGCATTTCCTTTGGTCTCTTTAGAGAATATCACTGTAGTTTGCCAATCCAGAGGTAGTGTGCCTGATTTCCATGCAGTGTTGCAGAGATGTGTCAACCAAGACAATCCGCCAACATCCAGAGGCTAAAAAAACTCAGAAATTGACCCCCTTGCTACTTAGGCATTTTTAGCAATTTTATGGACGCGCTGGTCGGCCCATCAAATCCACAGGCTTTGCTGTCCCAGAAAAAAAACAGGATTGCTTCCTCTTGTCCAACAACAAACCGTCTTTATCTTGACATTCTCAAACTAACTTGTGGAATCCACTGCCAAGTTTGAGGTCTCCTGCCACAGCAAAAACCAGCGACTTTAGTTTGAGTGACTAATGGGAGTGTGAACCAAAGCTCACTCAGATACGATGTCCCACTTCTAGTTTGGAATTAAAGCTGAAGTTCCTGGTTCGATTTTATGCCAGTGAACCAGGTCCAGTCGGAGTGTTTAAAACAGCGGTCCCCAAACTTTTTCTTGTGAGGGCCACATAACTTCTTCTCTGATGTGGGGCTGGGGTCAGTTTGTTGGCTAAAACAAAAAGTGTAACAGTGACAGGATGTGCCTAAATGTAAAAAATTATGTTTTTTCTAGAAAGTCACACATGACCAAATTTTAATAATCATTTTCTGTTATCTTAACAGAAAAAAAATACCAGAAAAATTCAAAAATTAAACCAATAAAAAGGCTATCCTCTGGAGGGCTGGATCTCCTCATACATCTCAAAGTTTGTGCAAACTTCACAAAAGTGATGGGAATTCTTGATCTTTCATTTCATTTCATTTTTCATTTATAAAGCACCTTTCATCACCAGCCAAGGAGGCCCAAAGGGCTGTACACGAGAAAAACAGAATACATTATGTAGTCAAACAGCACAGAAGGCAAAGAGAAAGACTAAGTACAGAGATTAAAACCAACATAACAAAAAAAGATAAGAAAAGGTAACTAGGCAGATACAACAGCCCTGTAGTGGAGGAGCAGTTTGGCTTTAAAACTCTCCAAGATTGTAACCTCTCTGATAGATGGTGGTAATTGATTCCACAGTTTGGGAGCCAACACAGCAAAGGCGCGGTCCCACCGAAACTTACATTTGCTTCTCGGAACCAGAAACAAAAACTGGTCCACAGAGCGCAGGGACTTACGGGAGGAATATTTTAAAAGCAGATTAGAAAGGTAAAACGGTACTATGCCTGCCAATGACTTAAAAGCAAAAACAAGAATTGTCATAAAAATCATATATTGTAGAGGCAGCTAGTTCAGTGAGACCAGGATCTTCTTAGCGATCTGAGTCTTTTGGCTTCCAACAGGCTCTTCAGGTCATTTTGTTGTTTTGTTTCATTTTTTATCAATAACTGTATAAAATTATGCACAAAATGAAGAACTAATGTGAATTTTTTATACCTATAAGTATAAAATAACTATTTTTCGTTTTAGATAAATACACAAAATAAATGATAAAATAAAAAACAATTATTTACTAATCAACTTTTAAAGGGAAACAACCTAAAACACAAATTAAACCGTGCAAATCAAATAGAAAAAGAAGATTTGCAATCGTGGTAAATGTTGGTATTTAGAAATACCAAATGTTTCAGCTTTATGAAGCTGATCTGGTTTCTTCTGACAGTAGTGATCTGTCCTTTTCTAAAGAACGTTGTTCTCAGGTGTCTGTACAGGTTGGTTGTGGAGTCGGTGAAGGTACCAGATATACTCGGCCTGTCAAAACGACTCGGGGTCCTGTGACTGATTATGACATCACGCTATTTTATTGGCTGTTAAGTTGGCACGATGGCGTGTAAGACAGTTATTGGCCCATACAATTCGATAATGATAATTAGGATAGCCGTAACTTACAGTTATTCGTGAGAAACACGGATGACTTGTAGATCGAAATGTCTCACTACATTGTACAAGGGAATTATCATAGCCTCACCCTCACTTCAAATAATAATTTGTTTTTTAGTGCTTTCAACGTGTTTTAAAAGGGAAATATAAACTTTGCAATCATAACTGTTAAACCTGATGAGTTCTGTAATTCCACAGTGTGGAATTTGATGAATGCTTAGGACTGTAGGCCGCTGCTTTTGATTATAGTTATCAATATGACAATGTTTTCTTCTGAGATAAAAAAAATAAATAAAACTGACATTTGGGCCAATTAAATCAGACTGCAAATAATAAATAAATATTGTTCTTTATACAGTCATACATTTACTCATATTGGAAAAATACGTTTATTTTGCCAAAAATCTCCTATTAATACATTAACAGAACAGATCTGTCAATGTTTTAAAGTACAGTTTACATTTGGTGTAACAAATAACAATGTCAGACACAACAAACAATTATGTCAGACACACCTTAAAATTAAAAATGCCATTATTAGTTATGAATAAAAACAACTTTAGGTTACAAAAGGAAACGTAAAATGAAAACAATAATATTATGAGCCAGAGAAGATCTCAATGCTGCATAGTTTGTCTAAGTAGTGTTACCGTAGGGTGACGTCATCATTAGTCGAAGGACCCTGAGCCGCTCTGACAGGCCCAGTAGATCTGGTACCTACACATAGGTACCAGATCTGGTACCTACACATAGGTACCAGATCTGGTACCTACACATAGGTACCAGATCTGGTACCTACACATAGGTACCAGATCTGGTACCTACACATAGGTACCAGATCTGGTACCTACACATAGGTACCAGATCTGGTACCTACACATAGGTACCAGATCTGGTACCTACACATAGGTACCAGATCTACTAAAAATAATAAGCCAAATTCTTTCGTCTTCTGCTGCAGCAGGACATGTGTATCCATTACTTTGTCACCAGTGCAGTGTTACCCCATTTTTTTCCCAGGGGTTATGTTCTAAAAATAACTCATGAATGTGAAATCAGCGAATTAGGATGACATAAGTAAAATTCTTCACAGCACACTTTACACTTTTCTCACACAAACATGAACATTTTCATACTTTTCTCTCGCTTGTTTAAACTCTCTAAGTTCAAAACTTAATAGAAAAATAAGTCCAGTTTTACAGAATGAAAACAAAGATCTGATCGCAATGCAAGATGTATGTAGATCTGGAGAGATGTTCAGGAGATGCGATACAGAGGAGACTGATTGACAAGGTCTCCAGCCAATCAGGACACAGAACAGTGTGCACTGCTTAAAAAGAAGTCACTCAGACTGCAAAAGGTGAACTGTGATGGAGAAAAAGAACACTGTAGCCTATTCTAGCCACAGACTAATACCGTAATACTGTAATACCATCGCAAATTATATTGTTTTGCCCTGCAAACAATTCTGAGCGTTATCTTCCATGCTGTCTAGTGGTTTTGAACTTAGCCTGTTTTCTTGTTTTCCTGTTTCACTCCTTGTCCTTGACTCCTGCCTGGCCTTGACCTTGTTTTTTGTATTTGCCCATACCTTATTAAACGTCCTGCCTACATATGGATCTAAACCTCCGCCTTCTTTTCACATTATGATGTGAATCGAATTGTATCTAAAATCCTAGCTTCTGCCTATTAGATCATATCGAACTGCCTTCTAATCCAACGTTCCACCTGGATTAATTAAAATCACAGAAATCTGCTCATGAGTTTGCATTGGTGTCAGCCACCAGGCTTCATTACCATCAACACATAACAAGGACATCATCTGAGCATCAACCGCCTTTATCTTAAATTATATTCATAGCAGAAACTAGCTTTAGAAAATACCTCCTAAACCCTTACTATAGTATGGAAATTTGATTTTCAACTGGCACAACAGTTAAGAGACCTAATAATTGAAGAAAGCTGATAGTAAACGGGTTACTTAACAAATCAGCTTGATTCCTTGTAAAAATCACCATGAACCTTCTGCATATCACCCTTCTTAGCACAGTGAGTCATCCAGTTGCGTTGAGAACTGCCTCGTGAGACAGCAGATACTCACCAAAGTAGAAGTGTGGCCCATCATGTGGTTGGAAGAACTTTCCGGAGGCTTTGGCATGAACATCTGCGTGACTGCTGACCAGCAGCTGCACATAGGGAATACTCCTTCTCTCTATAGCCACATGCAGAGCTGTCTGACCTGTCATGAGATTGAATATGACTCTTTTAAGTTAAAGTCCCACTCCAATCATCTTTTGATCTATTGTAAAATCCTTCTCAGTGGATTTTTAAATATGATTGTGCTATAATAAAAAAACTATGTGCCATTGTCTAGGACAGTTTTCTACAGAGCAGCAGGAGTTAATTAGAAATTGGCCTCTGGGTTGTGGGCGGGACTGCTGATGTGGAGAACCCCTCCCCTCTTCCCTTCCCCATTGCTGACAGGTCAGAGGAGGGAGCTTGTGACCAGCTCAGCGTAATTTCTACCTCACAAAATCAGCTCTTTTTCAAAGAGCATTTTTTTTGTCTGCCTGTTTCACAGCGATTTGAAAAAAGAAAAACAAAAAATATGATTTTGACCTAATTTTTCCCGCCCCATGACCCCAAAAGGGAAAAAAAACGGTACAGAAAATGAATGAATGAATTAATTTTCTTTACACACGTCCTCCAGCATTAGAAGAATGCCACAAGAACATATTATAAACACCAAAAATACAATTTTCATCGGAGTGGGTCTTTAAATAAACATAGTGCTGCCTGTGAAGACTTGATTTATTAGTAGGTTTACCTTTGTAGTAGTTACTGGTATGGGCTGCATTCACAAATTTCTCAAGGTCACCAATATTTTTTGCAGTGTTGATGAATAAGTTGATCGTCTCATTTTTGCCATCTTTGAGATGCATCAGAGCTTTAATCAGAGGAGTTTTACCATAGGACTGATCTGTAAAAGGACAAATACATCATGAAGCAATTATTTTGGCGGTAAGTATATTTTTGTAGTTGTAGTTTGTGTAGGCTGCAGTCACAAACTCATTAACCCTTTAAAGTCCACTCTATCAGAGTTGACAGGAAACTCACATTTTTTTGGAACTAAGATGTTTTTTAAACCATTTGATAAAACACAAAAAATTGTGACATCATTTTTTTGAGATTTAGATAGTACTGACTTTCATCCGTTGGTTGATTTAGTAAGTTTTGCTCACAATAATGTTAGTTTAAGATGTCAAAACATTGACATGAGAGTTCAGGGGGAAAAAAAGCACCTTATTTGCCCACTGTCACAAAATCAGATCCACACTTTTTAACATGCTGTAACTAAAGACAGTTTTGTATCATTTTAGTTGTAATTAAAAAAAGGAATAACAATAGATGAGTTATTCTCACAATAAAGTTTGAAAAATAGCAAAGCACTTTCCCGCCAAAAATGTTTTGAGATTCCATGGTGGCAGCCATGTTGAATTGAGCAGGAAAAGCCCTTCTACTGCCCCTAGTGGAATGATAATCCACTAAAGGACAGGAAACATGAACATGAACATGAAGTTATAAATTATGGGTTTATTAGGAAAGTTTGGATCATGCTAATGAGATATAGGTCACAGAAATGCATGTATCAAACCGGACATTATGCAAGGTTAAAATCCCCAAAGCTCGTTGCATTGTTGATATAGATTAGCAGTCTGATTTTAGAAGCATCTCCTTTGTCACAAGGGTTCGAACACTTACAGAGGGAGTCAGACAGATTCTTCATATTCACACGCAGATAATCCTCCAGGCCCACAAGTTTTTGAACATCACCACTTGCTGCTGCCTCAAACAATAAGTCCCTGGTGAACCTGGTGTCCGTCTTATTCTGCTTCTTACCTCGAGCCAGTCTAAATTTTACAAACAGAAAAGTGGATTCAGCTCATTCTGGGTAAAAACTGCTTCACAATCCATTGCATTTAACACCAAACAGTATCACTGCAGCCGCTGCTCTGAGAAGTGAATGAAGCCAAAAATCATTAAATCCCTGCTTGGAGTGGCTTACTTGTCAAATCCTAAATTAAATCTGAGTTGAGGTGCAGGCTTTTCCTTCTCCTCTTGATAATCCGTGTCCATAGGGGGCTCTGCATTGCCATGGCCCCGAAGGAAATCAACACCCTTATTTGAGGATTTGTCCTGCAGCAGCTCTTCCCTCGTTCTGTCATCTGTTTCCAGGCTGAGTCCAAACATCTCCAACTTCTTCATCTTCACCTCTAAGATCTATTTAAAACTGTGCAAAAAGGTCAATCAAAAGTTCTCCATCAACTAAAACAGCATCAAACCTAAGCTTGTTTTCAAATCCTCACACTTGGGTCAATGTGTCATGCATTGCTCTGATTAACGCTTAGAGTTTGTCTGCGGGCTGCAGCAGTTTCACACCACTACGGCTCCAGTGACGGACATATTTTCAGACATGTGACCCCCCACCCCCATGACTAGTGTATTTACAATTTCATAACAACAGCAGACACAGAGCACTTACTCCTCTGCTGGGATCCTACTCTTGAGTTAATTTGAACACATTTTCTTCATCTTAGTAAAGGAAACCCAAACTAAAGAGCCTAAAAAACAATTTTTGTAGAACATAATTTCAGCAAATCACTTAAAGTTGTGAAGTCAATTCAAAGTGTGAAATATTTGGAATGGATGTAACTAAACAAAAATCACGCTGACTTCTTGTAGGCTTACTGTGGAGCCCCTAAAGGGTATGGTTCCCCTTTTCAGTGAAAAAAATGAGGAATTTGTGACACAGAGGAAAACTCTGTGACCATGGTGCTGGTAAAGCACAGCAGGCCATAAAAAACAGAGAAAAACAGAAGTGAGCACAATCTGTTAAACTAGGAACTAGACTAGACTAGGAAATTATATAGACATGCTATCTTTGCCTTTAAGATGGGAAGGATTGATATGTGAGACTGGGTTGTGCGCATAAGCATTTTGTACATGATGTCGAAATTTCCTTTAATTGTATTATTTAAAGACTTGATGATTTATAATGGTGATACAAAAGCACAGACCTGTATAAATCATAAAATTTGTCTTCCTTTGTTCGCTTTAAACCCTTGACACTTGAATTTATTTCCAGCGGTGAAACAAAAAATCACTAACGTTTTTGCTTTCATGTAGATGCTTTATTAAGGCTGTATTGTAGCCGAAATGGTTTGATGCATATCTACTTCAATAGGTGTCAAGGGGTCAAATCTGACAATATAAAAAGACTGTCATCCAAATGATAAATAAACATGTATACATTACATAATCAAATATAATCTGATCTTTGCAGGCCCATGCAAAACATGTAACTGAACTTACCAGTATTTTTGATCAAAAAAGTTGTTTTCTGGGTTGAAAACAAAACAAAGGAGTGGCGTCCTGTTCCAGTAAGGGCGTAAACACAATGTTGCTGCTTCTGATGATGCTTGAGGCTCAGCCCTTTCAAAAGATCAGATGACATCACTGAAAGCTAGAGAGGATGCTGTATTGACTACACGAGAATTCAAGATGGACCCACTTAGTGCAGTTATGAGATGTTTTGAGAGAAGCACAAACGGAAGCCATTATGTCAGCAGTTCTCATTAACAACTGCTGACCTAAAACGTCTGAGTTAGTTAATCTAAGCACTTGACATGATCCAGAGGATACTTAGCCCTTAGTATCAAAATGTTAGTTCAAGAAAGGAATAAAGTTGGAAAACTGAAACATAAATGCTCTGGTGTTTCTCTGAAAGCAATAAAAATAGTTTTACTCACTCACCCACAGAGGATTTCTGATCTCTTAAAGTTCTAATCCATAAAGTTATTAAAGAGTTTCTTATGTCTTCTGTTTGTTTTCGCAGTTTCTTTTCTGTTTGACTTGTCAGTGTGTGTATCTGTGTGTGTTGTCAGCTCTTTTCTGGCCCTATGACTTTGTGGTTGCAAAGCCTCTGCCTACCAGCCTAAAACAAAAAAACCCATTGGTGCTCTTAAGATGCGTTTCAAATGCCACTTCCTTTTTCCTCCACTGAACAGAAACAAGATTTGCATGTCAGTAAGGGAGTCTCAAACTACTATGATACCCAAAAACAGTGTTAAACCCAGATAAAAACTCCTATCTGGTCCTGCTTACAGTAATAAGTAGTAAGAATTATTTAAGTATACAATATAGAGGTAGTGTATGAAAAGTAAACTTCAGTATACTGCCTCACTTTTAGCTTTGCATTTAGACAACATATAGTACAGTTAACCTACTTTTTGCCTGGGATTCCTTGAAACTTTTGCATTTCATAATGCTAAGCCCACTGGAAATTAAAATTGTTGGCATTTAACTTTTCTCAAATACATCTATAAAGTATTTTCTATATATATAAAAGTATTTTTATTAGAAAAAAACTGTTGTATATAAAGCTATGTTGCTGCACTATTTTTCATTTTTCTTAAGTAAGTTTATGATTAAAAAGTTTCTTTTATCAAGTATGATTGAAAGTATAAGTACGGCAAATATTTATTATTAATCTTTTTTTATTCAGGATATTCCCAATGAGATTAAAAACCTTTTTGCAAGATGGGACAAAATAAACAGTAAAACACTGGGACAGTAAAAACATTAACATAACATTCAAAAAATTCAAATACAATAACGTAAAACAGTGCATCGTAAATATTGTAAAATCTGTGATCAAGAGAAACAATTACAGTATTTAGTGAAATGGATTTGTAATGGACTGTGTGGAGATTGAGCCACAGGAGAAAAAAGACTTTTTAATTTTCCAAAAAAACAAATACAAACTTATGAATGGGCCAAAAAAATGGGGTCAACCAAACACCATGTAAAAAAGGAAATCACAAACAAATTCTCCAAACAGGGGGACTAAAACTGGCCTACCCAACAGTAGGGTTTTTTAATTTGGTTGATCAAACCATGGACACAAAAGGGAGAGAACTACTGTACAATTAACAAAGAAAACTTTAACACATTAACCAAAGAGATAAATTACTATTAATTTTGACACTGAACAGAAAGAAAGCTAAACTCAGACCTAAAAAACAATTTGAAGTAATAAAAAGAAACATCCAAATTAAAAGAATAAACTCTTTGATTCTCCCCATTTTTTTTTCAATGGAACCATTCAGGAAGTTGTCCTGGTCCTCCCCCTACCACAGTGCAGTCCGACCAACAGAAACTCAGAAAATGTCTTAATGTCTTAAATGATTGTCCAAAGGAAATTCTTGTCTGGTGGTGTATTGTTAAAATCTGTTTTACCAGTCCAGAAGGTTCAGTGTTGGTGTCCAACAGGGAACACAGGGGTTGAACAAGGTCAAGGAAATCTTGTGTTGTCTCCACTAGCAAGTCTCTGTTGTGTGGCAATCACAGTTCAGTGTGTTGGCTTGCCATCAAACTCTCCTCACATCAATCAAAGAAAATCTTGGCACATTACAATAAAAAATAAAACCCTGACATGTATGAGTATAACATAAAACAAAATAGTCTCAGTTTTACACTTTGGTACAGGTTGTTTACACTCATTGTGTGTGGTGTCACGACACGAGCACACACATGCTGCTAGCTAAAACGGGACCACGTGGCCTGTTTATTTGCATGAACCAAAAATACCTAGAGAAAGTAGTGACATACACTTAAAACACTTACTGTATCAGAGAAATGTCATTCTAATGTAAGTTACTTTATTTTTGACTTAAAAGTTATCTTCTAACATAAGCATATTTATGTTTGTTCAGGAAGCACATATGCTGTGAAATCACAATAAATGAATGCTATTTTTCTTCAAGTTTCCTGTTTCCTTTGAGAGCCTGTGGGCTGGTGGTGATCAGGTGCTGGAGGGCCAAAGAGGGATACATTCTGGGGATGCTGGAGGCTCTGGTGATGTGGTCAGAGACTAAGGCTGCTCACCACATCAACAAAGGTGGAAGACAGATGCAGAACCTGATGATGAGACCCTCACCCACTGAAGTCCAACTCCAGATGCATACCAGGTCCAACCACCTCTAAATACAGGAATCTAATCTAATCTAATCTAATCTAAATACCCATCACCAGGTGAAATCTTTTCCCACTGGTCACTGGTTCTTCAAACTCTGCACCAAGAGCACTCCCTGGAAGTGTCAGACATGTGTTGTGGGCCTGTGCCTGCAGCCAGACAAAAACGGTCACTGGCTGCATCACCAAAGCTTTTGAGGAGCCAAGGAGGAGAGAACTGTTCCGTGTGACCCAAAAAAAAAGCCTTTACATATTGTCAGGGCTCGCTCAGATACTCCCTCCTCCGACCCACAAAGGGAACACTCACCGGAGTATTGAGTGCCAGTCAGATTGCACTGCTTCTGGTCCATGGTTCACCCAGGTGTCTCTCGTGACATCAAGCACCTTCCTTATAAGCTTCGCTGTGTCATCACATCCTGTTTTTCCACTAAAATCTCTGAAAATCCAATTTCGATTTTGTGTGTTTATTTTTTATTGTTATGACACTCTTAAGACATGGAGTAAATTGTGAAATAATGATAAATATTGAAAAGTCTGAAAAAGAGGAAAAAACACACAGGACATTTTGCAGGACATTCTCTGACCCTTGAGGCTTATGTGTAAAGGATTAAACGTGAAATGTTTACATTTAAACTGTTTGTAAAGATTGCGGTGTAGGGATAGGGCAGGCCTGGGAAATCTTGTGCAATACCCCACTTATAGCTTGATAAGTTTCACTTAAATAACTTAATTTTGCCCTTATTGAAATACCAAAACCAGGTCTCAAGTGCTCCAGTTGATTCTGAAGAACCCAATTAACCAGCTAGCACGACTAGCATAGATGCTAATGCAGTTGCGCTGTGGACTTCTATGGACGCCATCTTGACTGCACTTTACGAAGTTGTTGGTGGAATGACGGCAAACATTTCCAATCTCATTATTGGAAAGATAGGTCCAATATTAGAGGTACTCAAAAAACAAGGTGACACAATTGACAGCCACGAAAAGAGGTTAACGGAAACTCATTCATTCATTCATTCTCTAAACCGTTTTATCCTTTTCGGGGTCACAGGGCTACTGGAGCCTTACCCGGCTACTCAGGGGGCGAAGGGGACACCCCTGGACAGGTCGCTAGTCTGCTGCAGGAGCCACAATCACACACACACTCACATCCACACCTTGGGACATGAATGGGTTTTCTCCAGGTACTCCGGTTTCCTCCCACCGTCCAAAAACATGCTTCATAGGTTAATAGGTTGACGGAATCTGAACAGAGAATTTTGACGCTGGAACCAAAGTTAAGACGGTGGAAAACATAGTGGATTACCTGAGCGGACGTGTTAATGACTTGGAGAACAGTGGACGGAGGAAAAATACCCGTATCCTTGGTCTTCCCGAGGGTGCTGAAAGGAACGACCAGACACCCCTCTTGGAGACTTGGCTCACAGAAGTCTTACAAGTTGAAACAAAATCGGGTTAGAAATTTTTGAAACGAGTCCAGCCCTCGCTTGCTCCAAAACCCTCCTGCACGCAGAGGCCAAGACCGGCACTAGTCTGTTTCCACAACTATTGAGATAAGCAGCGATAGATAAACAAGTCCTGGGAACTGGGGAAAAAGACTCACGCGGTGAAACACTGAGATTCCACAGTGATGGTGTTCTAGAATCGGTCTGCTGCTGTTCTGTGCAACAGGAAAGACATGCAGTTTAAATGTAAACAAGCCATTTAAATGTAAACAAGCCATTTAAATGTAAATACGCAGTTTAAATATAAAAATGCAATTTAAATGTAAACAAGCCATTTAAATGTAAATACGCAGTTTAAATATAAAAATGCAATTTAAATGTAACCAAGCTGTTTAAATGTATACAGTAATTTGAATGTCAACATGCAATTTAAATGTAAACAATCAGTTTAAATGTAAACGAAAAGTTACATTTGTATGTAAAGAAGATGTTTAAATGTAAACAAACAAATTATAAGTAAACAAGCCATTTAAAAATAACATGCAGTTTAAATGTAAAGCATTTTTTAAAATCTAAACATGCAGTTTAAATGTAAACAGGCAGTTTAAATGTCAACATGCAATTTAAATGTAAACAATCAATTTAAATGTAAAAAAAACAGTTTAAATTAAACTAACATTTGAAACAAGCATTTTAAATGTCATTGTGCAAATTAAATGTAAACGAACAGTTGCATATCAATGTAAACAAGTCGTTTAAATGTAAACAGGCAGTTTAAATGTCAACATGCAATTAAAATGTAAACAAACAATTTCAATGTCAACATGCCATTTGAATTTAAACAAATTGTTTAAATGTAAACAAGCCGTTTAAATGTAAACATGCAGTTTAAATGTAAAAAATCTGTTTAAAAATAACATGCAGTTTAAATGTAGAGCATTTTTTAAATTGTAAACATGCAGTTTAAATGTAAACAAGCCATTTAAATGTAAACAAACAGTTAAATTTGAATTTAAACAAGTCATTTAAATTTAAATATGCAGTTTAAATGTTAACATGCAATTTAAATGTAAACAAGCTGATTACTTGTAAATGTAAAGTTTAAATGTAAACAAACAATTTGAATGTAAATTTTTAAAATGTAAACATGCATTTTAAATGTAAACAAGCCATTTAAATGTAAATACGCAGCTTAAATGTAAAGATGCAATTTAAATGTACACAAGCCATTTAAATGTAAACATGCAGTTTAAATTGTAAATTGTTTAAATAAACAATCTGTTTAAATGTAAACGAAAAGTTAAATTTAGATGTAAACAAGATTTTTAAATGGAAACAACAGATGTAATGTAAGAAAGCCATTTAAATGTAAACAAGCCTTTTCAATGTAAACATGCAGTTTAAATGTAAACATGAAATTTAAATGTAAAAAATCAGTTTTAAAATAACATGCAGTTTAAATGTAAACAGGCAGTTTAAATGTCAACATGCAATTTAAATGTCAACATGCCATTTAAATCTAAACAATCCGTTTAAATGTAAATGAACATTTTAATCAAATGTAAACAAGCCGTTTAAATGTCAACATGCCATTTAAATGTAAACAATGTGTTTAAATGTAAACAAGCCATTTACAAATGAAAATGCAGTTTAAATGTAATAGATTTTTTAAAAATTTAAACATGCAGTTCAAATGTAAACAAGCCATTTAAATCTAAACGAACTATTTAAATGTGAAAGGCATTTAAATGTAAACAAATAATTTAAATGTTAAATAATTTTTTTAATGTAAATTAACATTTTAAATGTAAAAATGTAGTTTAAATGTAAAAAAGCCATTTAAATGTAATTACACAGTTTAAATGTGAAGATGCAATTTTAATCTACACAAGCTGTTTAAATGTAAACAAGCCATTAAAATGTAAACATGCAGTTTAAATGCAAACAGTAGTTTAAATGTGAACATGCAATTTAAAGGTACACAATCTGTTTAAATGTTAACGAAAAGTTAAATTTAAATGCAAACAAGATGTTTAAATGTAAACAAACAAATTAAATGTAAACAGGCAGTTTAAATGTCAACATTCAATTTAAATGTCAACAATCCGTTTAAATGTAAACAATCTGTTTTAATGTAAACAAGCCTTTAAATTTAAATGTAAACAAGCTGTTTAAATGTACACATGCACTTTAAATGCAAACAAGCCGTTTAAATGTTTTGTGCAAATTAAATGCATACGAACAGTTACATTTGAATGTAAACACACAGTTTAAATCTAAACAGACAGTTTAAATGTCGACATGCCATTTAAATGTAAACATGCAGTTTAAGTGTAAACATGCCGTTTAAATGTAAACAGACAGTTTAAATATCAACATGCCATTTAAATGTAAACATGCAGTTTAAGTGTTAACATGCCGTTTAAATGTAAACAATCAGTTTAAATGTAAACTAACATTTGAAATGTAAGTAAGCATTTTAAATGTCATTTGACAATTTAAATATAAACAAACAGTTAAATTTAAATGTAAATAAGCCGTTTAAATGTAAACATGCAGTTTAAATGTGAACATGGAGTTTAAATGTAAAGAAGCCATTTAAATGTAAACAATTTTTTTGAATGTAAACATGCAATTTAAATGTAAACAAGCTGTTTAAATGTAAACAGGCAGTTTAAATGTCAACATGCAATTTAAATGTCAACAATCCGTTTTAGTGTAAACAAACAAATTAAATGTAAACAAGCCGTTTAAAAATGAACATGCAGTTTAAATGTAAAGCATTTTTTAAAATTAAACATGTAGTTTAAATGTAAACTAGCCATTGAAATGTAAGCAAGCTATTGAAATGTAAACTTGTAGAAATGTAAACAGGCAGTTTAAATGTAAACCATCTGTTTAAATGTAAACGAGCAATTTAATTTAAATGTAAACAAGCTTTTGACATGTAAACAATCCATTTAAAAATAACATGCAGTTTAAACGTAAAGCATTTTTAAAAATGTAAACATACAGTTTAAATGTAAACAAGCCTTTTAAATGTCAACATGCAGTCAAAATGTAAACAGGCAATTTAAATGTAAACATGCAATTTAAATGTAAACAAGTTGATTAATTGTGAATATGCAGTTAAAATCTAAACAAACAATTTCAATGTAAATTTTTGCAGTTTAAATATGAACAAGCCATTTAAATGTAAACTTGCAGTTTAAATGTCAACATGCAATTTAAATGTAAACAAGCTGTTTAAATGTAAACATGCAGTTTAAATGTAAACCATTTTAAAAAATTTAAACATGCAATTTAAATGTAAACATGCAGTTTAAATGTAAACCCTTTTTGAAAATGTAAACAAGCTATTTAAATGTAAACATGGAGTTTAAAGGTCTACATGCAATTTACATATAAACAAGTAATTAATATCTAAACAAATGATTTACATGTAAACAGGCAGTTTACATTTAAACAGGAAGTTTAATTGTAAATAAATGATTTTAATATATAAAAAGAAAATTTAAATGTAAACATAGAGTGTTATGGTAAACAACCAATTTAAATGTAAACATGCAGTTTGAATCTAAAACAAGTCATTTCAAAGTAACCAAAAAGGTTGATAAAATGATTTAAATGTAATCAAACTATTTAGATGTCACCATGCAAATCAATATTCAAAAAGCTGTTTAAATGTAAACAGGCAGCTTAAATGTTTACAAACAATTTACATGTAAAAATAATTTTTAAAATATAAACAAACTTTTAAATGTAAACATGCAATTTAAATGCAAACAAATAGTTTAAATGTAAACAAACAGTTTAAATGTATCAGGCAGTTTAAATGTAAACATGCAAGTAAACTGTAAACAAGAGGTTTAAATGTAAACAAACGATTTAAATTTAAACAAGCATTTTAAATGTCAACCACCATCAAGTCCCACCAACTACCACCAACTGACACCAACTGTGACAAACTATCAACAACTTAAGCAACTGCCAATAACTGACACCAACTGCCAAAATAACTGTAAAGGAGCTGTGAAGGGCGGTGATGGTCTCTGGAGGGGTCCGTGTGTAAAACCAGCCTTTCTGGTAGGTATATTGTGCAAAGCAGCCCTGGAACAAGCCCATGGTTTTGCACATATGGGCACACAGGTCATGATGACCAAGCTCTCGATGTGGTGGCACTCCCACCTTTTGGATTTGGTGTGGGAATTCTGTAATCAATGTAAGACCTGTCAGCTGTTTAATGTCAAGCCAGCCCTGAAACCACATCCTGGTAAGTTTTCTCCCGCCCTGTGGCCAGGGGCGGAGATTTCCATTGATTTCACAGACATGCTGGACACAGCCTATGGTAAGAGGTATCTATTGGTGATTGTTGATTCTTTCACTGGATGGCCAGAAGCATATCCATGCACACGCGAAGACTCTATCTCAGTCATAAAATAATTGGTTAATCATTATATTCCAACTCAATATTACCCAGCCTTAATCAGGTCTGACAATGGTACCCACTTTTGTGGTCGTTTTGTGCAACCATCAAAACAATCTGGGTTCAGGCACTCCTGTTAGCTCTCTTATAGAGACAGACAGAGTCTGAACTGAACCACAGGTTTCTCTCCAAATGAGCTTTTGACAGGTCGCCTGATGCCAGGTCCTGCAGCTGCCATCCACCCTCTGCAGGCGGTGCCCCTTCCAGACCGGTCAAGAAAGCCATACTGGTCACAATTGCACTCCCTTATATCTAACATATCTTCACAGGTAGCAAATCCTGCCTGCAATGACCCGCCAGAGGCTCCAGAACCGTTCACTCATGCTTCTAGACTCGCTGGTATCACTTTTCCATGCTGATACCTGTAGGGGACAAAAACAGACTTTTTTCTTAATTTTCATTCCTTTACTAATTTTTTAAATTCTTTTATTTTATTTATTACTGTTTCATTGTTGTTTAACCACTTTTACCCCCATCATGCCCACCATCCTGGAAAAGGACAGAAGAACTAGTGGTAAGTGTGCAAAATGTGGAAGTGGACAATTGGTTCATGGTTCACACTGGCATCTCAGCCCAAGGGAACAATTGGTTACTTTTTGCAGAACAGGCCACCAACATGACCCAAAGGGGTTGTTTGATTTGTATGGGACCCAGACCACTACTCAAAGTGGTCCCAGGCCACTTGGATTCGGACTGGATTGTTGATTTAATGAACAACACCAATTCACAAAACCCTACCTATACCAGATGGGACAGAGTGTATTCTTTGGTTCCGGCTACGAAAAAAAACCTATTTTGATAGGCATGTGACTCATGGCAATTTCTCTTGTGTTAACATTTTCACAGGCGCTCATAAATTAGTATATCAATCTTGGCCGCCCAACACAGGGCAGCACAGAGCCCACTCTGCATGATGGTACCCCAGCCGCCCCAATGAGAATGAGCACCGCAGCATGAGCTCACCCATAGGCACATCTAGTAGAACCCCAGAACAACAGATCCCAATGAGGAAGCACTGGAGTTAAAGAATAAAAAGCATTAAAAACAATTGAACCTTCACTTAAATAATGGTAATATAATCATAAAAACATGGTTAGTACATTAAAACAATAGTTGTGTCAGTATAGAAATCATTTTTTTTTTCAAAATAGTTTCATGAAAAGAATCAGTGATATGAATAAATAAAATAAATAAAATAATAAATCAGTTTTAAAATCAAATAAATGCTGATTATTTTCATCAGAAAAGTCGTTTCTTCAGATCAAGTATAAAAAGAGGCAACAATAAATCGTTTATGTCTGAAAGGTTATTTACTTAAATCAAATATAAAGAATCAATTAGTGCAGGTTGTTTTAATAGAAGATTAGAAGATAATAGAAGATCCTTTGTCATTAATCACACTTCAGGGAACCATGTCAAGTGATTTGATTAAAGCCTTTGGCCAAGACTGTATTCCTGCGTTCTGCTGCCTGATTAACAGTCGTCCTTCTGGTTTGAACAGAGTTTATAAAGTTCTCCTCGTTGTTATGTCTGAAGACTTTGTTTGTCAGGTCCATTGTCCTTCAGCTGATATTACAGCAAGTAAGTTGAGTATGAGTTGTCTGCAGGGCAGAAATCACAGCTGAAAATCAGGGTCAAAGTTGACCTAAGAGTCAGTGGTAAATCCCGGGCGGCCATATTTTCTTGAAATCATTTTTGATTATTATTTCGCATCAAATAAATGCTCAGATGTCCGTGACCACACACTTCTCAAAGTCATTCATGTTGGTGATTTCCTTTGCCTTGGTCAGGTCCGGTGGACCAAGTAGTTTTACATAGATCCTTGAATTCAGCACCCATGTGCTCTGGATCTGTTTTTTCCGCTTCAGGAACCTAGCATGTTTAGTCAATGCCGCATTAAATTTTGTTAGATGATCATTAAAGTGAGATAAAAACAACTGTGAGAAAATACAACTCCAGAGAGATCAGCCTCTTATTTTTATCCTATTTTAAATATTGTATAAAAATATGGTCAAAGGGCGAGAGAGTGTCTTATGTCTAATAACGTCTAATGAAACCTTTAGTTAACTCTTCCTGCATGTATGTTTGCATAGCTTCTGTCAGTTAAACTGCACCTTGATCATCATCTTACAGCAACAATAATAAATTATGTTGCACCAACATAATTTCATTCAGCTCTCCAATACAAATGTTTATTACTATATTTATACATTTGATTTAGATGGAAACACTTTCAAAAATGTTATGTTCACCTAACAAAGTTTTCTAATAAATCATTTATTTATTTTTTTCTACCTCTGTTATAAGTTCTATTAAATGTATTGATCCAAATTTAAAATTCACACGACATCAGAGGTAAATATCACAATGTCAAACTGATATTAAAGTTTTGACGTCAATTTGATTTGTACGCTAAACTTGTTTTCGACAGAATTTTGTTGTCCAGCTTTGATGTTTATTTGACGTCATTTCAACATCCATTGCCTTCTGGGTATTTCTATACTCACTGGTGCGACCGCTGGGATATGCAGCAGCGTTGAATTATACTGTCCATTCAAATTCAGTTTGAATTGAAAAGAAAACAAATATAATTTTAAGCCACATGCTGAGATTTAATTAAGCCTAAATTAATTTAATTAAGCCTAAATCTTTAAGAAACAAAAGAAGTATGGAAGTCAATTAGGCTTTATATTGATGTCAGTTTGATGTTTAATATGTAGCCATCAAATGACCGTCAACTATATTACCCATTATTATTAGTTTTGTTTTTTCATGTAAGATTCAATTTCTACTGTTCTTGTATTTCCTATACTAAAACAATGGCATGACAACAAAAGTTAAAATAACATTGTCCACTAATTGGATCAAATATCAACTCAATTTAGACATCAAGCAGACATCAAGGTGCTTGCTGGGAAGTCTCATAAGGCCTCTCATAGAGCTCAACATTAGACTGGGGACAGAAAATTGAAAAAAATTGATAAACAAAAAAATTTTGTTTTTTAATAACTTTAATAACCAAGTGCCATTTGTACAGTATTGGAGCATAAGAACAAACTGATCAAGATTTGAAACATTGTTTCAAAGGACATTATTCCCAAAATAGTCCTTAAAGATTTTGAAACAAGCCTGCGTTGTGGATTCTAATGCTTGATCATAGCAGGTCGCTGAGGACCATGGCCACACCGACAGCAGAGTCCGCATTCTTGCCATACATCACTTGAAAAGGAAACGCTCTCTCCACTTCCTGCCTGAAAACCTGGTTACGTGTCAGTGCGCTGCCGCTGCCAACAATTCTGGTAACGCCAGCTTTTTGAAGGAGCTCTGCAGGCATCATGGAGGTAAGGTTGCTCAGGACTCCATGGCAAAGTGCTCTGGTCACATGTCCCAGGGAGAGATTGCTGGTGGAGATGTGGGTCACCTGACCTAGACTCTCAGGGTCATGTCTTTCTCCCAGGATGGTGGGAATCACTCTGAGGTCACTGCTTTCTTGATTCAAGGCAAAATGAATCAGCTTTTCATACAAACATGATTCACTTAAATCTGCACCTGCAGGGATGAGAACATTTCAAAAATTAATTCATTTTCAAATATTGGATCTTGACCCACTCCACTGAAAATTGTGGTTTTAGGGTTCTTAACATTTTCTTGTAGTATTGTTCTAATGGAGCAGATATAAAAGTACTTCTTTATTAAAACTGAATAGAAGCAGAAAAAAATTGTTTTCAAAAATCCTGTAGCAGTGATGTAGGCGCTACAGTCTGCAAGCCACAAGATTCCTGCTCCACTCCATTCTGATGCATCCACTTGCAGACAACTAGATCCATGTACGTCTTTGTTTTATTCATCTGAGCTGAAATCTGGATCAAAACTGAACTTCTGCATAGCTCTACTATTGCCCTCCATTTTTATTGCACCACTAATGTTAGGTTGGTGGTGTGAGTGGCTGTAAGTTAGCGGGAGAGAGTGTAAACAAAGGGATTATAGGAAGTGAGGGCAGGCTTACTCTCCACCAATAGTCCTGTTCACAACTCAGGGGTGAATTTCTAATGAACTCCTGCTGCTCTGCAGAAAATGTATTCAAGAACATAAAAAAGGGTTTTAGATTTTGGCTAAAAACTGCACAATCAAAAGTAAAAGACCACTAGGAACTTTTATGCAATAGATTTTCACAAAATGAACAAAACAGGTATTCTGCTGAAGGGTAGGAAGTCTGGGAGTTGTAGAAGGACTAAAATTAGAATACAATGCAGCCAGAACTGCAAATGATCCACCTAAAATGATTATGTAATATTATTTATTTTGTTGTGCAATTGGCAGGATTCAATTGAAAAGCAGGTATTTATCTCAAAATGAAGTAAGTCTGCGTTGGAGTTAGACATTTACATCCGCTCTGCACTCTGATGGACTGACTGCAAGAGTGTCAATTGTTTTTACCCTGATGCATTCATATTTTATCACAAATACAAAAAGAGGTGAATGTCTGAAAGGCTTCTCAACTGAACTTAACCCTGAGTTACTGAACAAAACAAGATAAAGAAAAAAAATCTATTTTTTTTTTATTGCTCCTGTTTAACATTTGCAATCCAGTATTACAAACCAGGAGGATCACAGTACATAAAAGGTCCACTTATGATGCTGCTTTTTGAAAAATAGAGACTTATGGATTCAAATGTAATTTAGTTATGAATGCTATTTTTAAAGTTTAAGGAGAGGCACTGGGACATAAAAAACCTAAGAAAAAAATCTACAACTTTGTAATTGTGCTTGTTGTGTGTGAGTTTTCATAAGTATATTATTACTATTAATCTAACTTAGAAAAATGGTGAATCGTTTTCACGTATATTTCCCTTTTTATGATACCTGTACAAAAGCAAAACTTGGTCTTTTTCCTTTAGGTTGAACTAAAACAAAAACAACTGGAGCCAGGCCAACTCCCCAGGTAACCACCAGATAGCTTATTACACCATCAAGTTGGTCCTCATTCACATTAGTGTGAAACTATGAAACTTGACGAAAGAAAACACACTGACATTCTTAATTCAACTTTTTTTACCTCTGTGGTTAGATTTAATAACTGTACTGGGGTGAAACTTTACAAACTTTTTTGCTTTATTATATGTTTAAAATAAAAATTGCAAATAGGAGGCAGAAACCTCAAACTCTTGTCATGTTATTGTTTTTTACTTTTTAGAGTGTGATTGAAGCAAAACTGCTGTAAAACTGAGCATGTAAGCTTTCCTTGACTTCCCACCACCCATCTGTTAACAGGCTTTCCCACTAGCTTACAGCTCCTCACAACCTAGCTAACATTTGAAGATTCCAAATTTAACAATTTACTTTTTCTCTTCGCACAGGTTTGACTGTATAGATAGTTTTGTTGTTGGGTAGCTCTGCTAACTAGCTGAGGGTTGGAAGCACTTAAAATTAGTGCGGGCAATGCTGCAATATGAATTTTGGCCGCACATAAATATGCGGGAATACACAATTGGTCACACAAATTCACATGATTGTTTGCACAGTTCTACAGGACAGCTTGGAGCGACATTTCTGCATTTAAAGCCGCCTCTGGCGCTCATACACTGTCCTGAAGCCGCCCCTCTGCTCAAAGACTGTTCTCCGGAGCAGCTGGCCAGACTGCAGTCCAAAGCCTCCTCTCGAGCGCACAACGTATCAAAGCACCCTCCCCTGCTTGCAGACATTAAGCTACGGAGTCCGGCCCCTTTTCTCTAAAACGCGGTTCTCCAGACTCTGCCAGCTTGACGGCACAGAGCAGCCGGCCGGTCCTGTTTGCGCTGTTAAGTCTATATGACGTAAAAACCTGTGCAATAACGACCCACAATCGAAATAAATTGCTTACATGCACTATGATCGGATTAACAACTGGCATAACCCACCCATCTCAATTGGAAAGAAATTTTGATCCCAATGATCCTGATTGGGTTAGAGTATTCTGAATAGTGTTTTTACATGAAGCATTTTTATTCGAATCCAACTCTTATTCTGATTACTTGTGTCCATGTAGAATGTAACAGAAAAGTCACCAATTGTGCAAGTTCTCCCACTTAAAAAGATAACTGAGGCCTGTAATTTTTATCATAGGTATACCTCAATTATAAGAGACAAAATGAGAAAAAAAAAACTCCAGAAAATTACATTGTTTGTCACTGGACAACACAGACTTTTTTATTATGGGGTTGAGATCTGGAGACTGGCTTGGCCATTCCAGGATCTTAAAAGGACTCCTCCATTACCTGGGCAGTGTGTTTGGAATCGTTGTCATGCTGAAAGACCCAGCCACGTTTCATCTTTAATGTCCTTGCTGATGGAAGGAGGTTTTCACTCAAAATTTGATGATTCATGGCCCCATTCATTCTTTCCGTTACACAGATCAGTCATCCTGGTCCCTTTGCTAAACAACAGCCCCAAAGCATGATGTGCAATGTTTATAGTGGGTATGGTGTTCTCTGGATGCAACTCTGCATCCTTTATCCTCCAAACATGACGAGTAGAGTTCTAACCAGAAAATTCGATTTTGGTTTCATCTGACTGTAGGACATTCTCCAAATCATCCAAATGCTCCTTAGCAAACTGGCAGTTTTTGTTTTTGTCAGCACACTACCAAAGCTGAATTTGAGTCCCTGGCGGCGTAGTGTGTTTTTTGATGGTAGCCTTTGTTACTTTGGTCCCAGCTCTCTACAGGTCATTCACTTGGTCCCCCCATGTGGTTCTAGGATTTTTGCTCACTATTCTATTGATAATTTTGACCCCACAGGGTAAGATCTTGCGGAGAGCCCCAGATGGAGGGAGATTATCAGTGATCTTGTGTGTCTTCCGTTTACCAGTAAATGCTCCCACAGATGATTTCTTCACACCAATCTGCTAACCTATTGCAGCTTCAGTCATCCCAGCATGGGACAGGTCAACAATTTTATTTCTGGTGTCCTTAGACAGCTCTTTGGTCTTGGCTATAGTGGAGTTTGGAGTGTGACTGTTTGAGGTTGTGGACAGGTGTCTTTTATATAAATAACGAGTTTAAACAGGGGCCAATAATACAGGTAACGAGTGGAGGACACAGGATCCACTTACAGAAGAAGTTACAGGTCTGTGAGAGCCAGAAATATTGCTTGTTTGTAAGTGAACAAATACTTATTTTCCAACATAATTTGGAAATATTGTTTAAAATCAGACAATGTGATTTTCTGGATTTTTTTTCATTTTGTGTCTCATAGTTGAGCTGTATCTATGATAAAATTTACAGGCATCTTTCATCTTTTTAAGTGGGAGAACTTGCACAATTGGTGGCTGACTAAATAATTTTTCCTTCCATTGTATGCTATTGCTGTAGTGACTGGGAATGCAACGGTTCATGTTCTCCACAATTCAGTTCAAGCCTGTATTTCTGAGTCACAGTTCTGATATGGTTCTATATATGATTTGTGGATTACAACACAATAACAAAAAACGGCAAATGCAGAAAATTCCTTTTTTCACATTTGGTAAGGAAGTAGCAATAAAGAAAAATATTTCAGTTGGTTTAAATTAATCTGCTGTAATGTCAAAAACATTAAATATGTTTTTCATTTAACACAATGCCTTTGTTTACCACTAAATGTAAACATACTGGTATCCAGTAGGGTTGCAAGCAATTCACTTTCCCCACAGTTGGGTTCAGTGGTGTAACAAATGGCTTTAAAGAAAGAACATACTTGAAGTAATGAGCCAATAAATTAGTACTGTTTTAAATTATAATTTACAAATTATAATTCATCTCAAGGGTCTGACATGTGGGTCGTCTCTAGTCAGTTTTGGTCAAATTGCTGCATTTTTGTGAGATAAAAATGATATCATACATTCAACACATTTAATTGCCTCGGCTTCTCTTTTAAAAGCCTGGGCCATGCTTCTTTTAAGCGTTTTGTGTTTTCCACCATCATTTTTCATTTTCTTAACTAGTAAGAAAAATAAATCAAACCTAGGATAAAAATGTGTGTGTGTGTGTGTTTGTGTGTGTACCAAGTTCTCTCATCCAGGAGGTTAACATTCCCACAAAAGTGGCCAGAACGTTTCCCCCATTAAGGGATGCTGCCACAGCCAAAAATAAGGAGTCGAAGTATGGGAAGTAGGAGATGGAAGAGGTTGAGTCTGGAGAATCAGGGGGTCTAAAGCCAGCTGGCATGGCAAATGTCAGCTGAGCCGAAGTGCTTATATTGAGAACTGGAGGTCAAAAACAGAAAGAGAGGTTCGACTTATTTAGATGAGGAACATAAACCTTTGAAGCACAACAAATGGGAATTGCTGAGTAAAACCAAGACCTTAAAGTGATGCTGCTAAGTAGTGGATCAAACAAATCATGCAGGATAAATTAATTTGGTCATTTAAGATTTGAAATGGGCGTCGTAAGAGCAGACTTTCTGTTTCACCTGCATCTGTAGGCCCACTTATGCAGGAGTACACTGAGCACTGGAAGTCTCCCAGAGCGGCCCCTACTGGTGTACCGGCAGGAATGCTGTGCCAGATAGAACGCGTTTGCCCTACCAAGCCACCAGACGGCGCACACTGAGGAAGCAGGTGCAGAGGAAAGCCTGCGGCCTTTAAACTAGAGCATGCACACACAGCCAAGTCAAGTCAAATGAGTCTGTTCATGCATACTGTTAATAAAGTTCAAGCACAGGTAACGTGTTAAGTTTTTTTTAAGTACTGAACCAAATGATTTAACTAAGATGTAATTCAGTGAGTTTCATACATGCTTTCATTCCACTGATTGGTCAAAGTGTTGAAGAAACCCCAGCTTGCTGCATTCTGAGGCGTCATCACACAGCCGTCCAAACCACACAGCATAGACACCACATAGTCCTGGATGGTGCCTGCCGCTGTGAAGTCCTCCAGGATCTCGGGTCTGCAGTGAAACTGTGCAGTCAGAGGTTGCCTTTGCTCCAACCAGTCAGTGAGCTAATTTGTTTTTCAAACTGTGTGCTGACCTGTTTTTCATGAGCCAGAAGATAGTTGCACAGCCAAATCCTGTGGCAGTATTGAGGTGCGAGTCTGGTTTTGGAAGAGAACGGAGGAAGTCACTGTTGCAGCGCCCATCCTGCCATGTGATCAGCTGACTGGTGTCTCTGGGAGTGAAGTAGTCTTCACCGGACCAATCACAGCCTGTGAGGGTGAAGAAAAGGAAAAGAAACAGCTAATATTGTTATATGCTTTGGTTTTATTTGAGGTAAAGACCAACTCCAATCATCTTTAAATATACTTCAAAAGTTTTCCCAGTGAACCCCTTGTTACTGAGAGCTCTACGTTTACAATTTTCCGCTAGCTTACAGCCCCTCACACTCCCAACCTAACAACAAAAATGGCGAGCAATATTGGAGCTATCCAGCCGTACATTTTTGATCCAGATCCCAGATCAGATGAGGAAAACAAAGGACATAGATCTAGTTGTCTACAAGTGGATCCATTAAAATGGATGGAGCGGAGCAAGGAGCTTATGACACCACCAGCTTATTTTCTTCACCACAGTTCCTATTGCCTTCCTCTCCTGGCCGCTGGTGCTGTTTTCCTGATTTGTTTTTTACAGGTGTATCAGAATGATGGCAGGACATTCTGATACACCTGCAATTCATCAACTCTCCAGTACTTAAGACTGGCTCCTGTACCATCACCCTGCCAGTCCGTCAGCTTATCTCCTGTAGTGTTGAGCCCACCTCTGAGTTCTGTCCTATTCTGGCCTGTACTCAGCTTTTAGTTCCTTGTCTTTTCTGCTCTGCACCCTGGAACAACCACTTCCCTGTCCTATCTCATCATTAACTCCTGCGTATCTGCAGAAACTATGTCCTGGTAAATGACACCGTTTTTTGGTTTTGGCTAAAAACTGCAAAATAGTAAATAAAAAAACCCACTGGAAAAGCTTTTACAAGAGATCAAAGGATTGGACTTTTATTTCTTTTGTATATGTTCTCCATCATCAGAAAAATGTCACAAAATAATGTAAAAAAACATTTTCATTTAAGCGGGTGTTTAATGACTAGAGATAAAAATAAGAAATAATGGAAAACAATTTCATAAGATCCAAAGAACAAGATTCTTCAGATGTTTTTGTATGTTAAATGAGGGAGCAATTTGGTGCAATAGACAATAAATAGAGTCACATTTGAACTTCAGATGCAATAAACAAGGTTGTTACCCTTTTCCCATTGTGACCAAACTGCCAGCTGATGATTACCCTTCTGGAACTTGTGGAAATCCTAATATATATATATATATATATATATATATATATATATATATATATATATATATATATATATATATATATATATATATATGTTATGTGTGTGTGCACGCACGCGCGCGTTTTCTTACATATTAATCTACAGGTTCCAGATATCGATTCAGAAATCAATATCCTCTGATTACCTCCCGCATTCATAATTGCATTAGCTTATCTCACCGCTCTTCGCCCTCCACAACAGAACTCCGTGCATCTGTCCGGACAGCCCGATCCTGCACACACGCTGCAGTTTGTCCTTGGGCAGCTCGCCCACGCAGCGGTTCACTGCGTCTATGATCCGGCCGGTGTCCTGCTCCTTCGCCTGCACGGCAGAGCCGTTAGAACGTCAGATGCGCTGTTACCCACCGACGGAAAGAGTTGATTGAGTTCACGAAGGTGAGCTGCAAAGTTTACCTTTATCCCGCCGTCTTCGCTGATGTCAGCAGCAGTTGGCAACGTGTGGCTAGCACTCACGGTTCTGGAGTCCGTCGCCAGTAAAACAGCTTTCACTGATGTGGTGCCCACGTCCAAACCCAGGATAAATTTAGTCATGACTGCTCCTGAAGCCGCGCTGATCGCGCAACATCACAGAGAAGGCCGGTGGATGTGCTGCGTTCACGGAACACCAGGAAGTCAAGCATTTCCTGAGTGTGACTTTATTTTAGGCCACGGTTCCGGGAAAAGACATGCAAAAACGATTTTTACATTCCCTTTAACAATGTAAAACTCGCAATTTGCTTACAAATGCTCGTCTTTCGATCTTAAAATAATAATAATAGTAATGATAATCATAATGAATTAAATAAAAATGGCGGAACTTAAGTCAATTGCTTTAACATGAACCTCATATATATATATATATATATATATATATATATATATATATATATATATATATATATGTGTGTGTGTGTGTGTGTGTAAAATGAAAACGGCACATAAATGATTTTGAAAAAGTTTAGAAAGCGCTTTTTTTTTGCCATGATCCCAAAAGCTAGTCTTTTAAGTTTAGTATTTTGCGCAGCTGTTAACATAATGTGAAATTACAACAAAATCTATGCATTCCAAACAGAAGCTTGAACTCTTTGTCCACTATTGAATGATTGTTTCAATTATTTTTACAACTTAGTTTATTAAAGTCTACTATTTAACATTGGATTTGTATATTGTGGTAAATAAAGTGAAACAAAGCACGCATGCAGTGCAAAGTTTGAAATGTACTTCCCTCCATGAACTATAATTTCCTACACTTCAGTGTATCAGAAAAGCACCACTTGATCCCAGAATTGCTAATCACGCATACCCACAATGCACTTGCAAAGAAGCATGGCCGACTGTGAGCTTGCGGCGCGATCCTTCTAAGAATGGATGCGTTGTTCTCTTAGAAAGTGTCAGATATAAAAGGTTTTAAAGTCTCTCCTCCTTTCGATGTCTCTGTAGAAGTCACGCGAGGAACCGACATACTCTTCGTCGTTAAGCGGTGAGTGTTCGTGTTAGCGTGAACCCCAAACGATGCTAACGGTAGCATCATGACACGATCGTTTAAACCCCGCGAGACTGCGGGGCTAAACGCAGATGGAAGATCTGAAGATCTGCTGCCGGTTAGTAGGGAATGAGAAGATCCTGCTGTTGGTGGAGACGGCGGAACTTCTGGTCGCTGTTTGATGCTGATGTTTATTCAAGTTCGAGACTTCTTTAATGGAAAGACATAGTAACAACGATGTATTAGAGTTATATTATTTCTTTTTACACTATGGGAATTAAGTTTAATTTAACTTGTAGTAATAAATAAATGTAGTTTACATTTTAGTAACTTGTAATTACCGCTAAAATGAATTTTGACAAGTTTCTTGCTGACCAAAAAGAAAAAAAAAATGTGTCCAAAGCCATTTAGTAAAAATCACTAACCCTGTGTCCGAATTCTTGCCCTAACCCCTAACTACTCAAAAACTATATAGTGTGTCACTATATAGTGCAGGACTATGTAGTGCCCTGGATTGTAAAAGCAATTCGGACACCATGCTCACTACTTTTTGGTTGCCGTTCTTCTTCGGGTGTTGTTTATATGACGGTTTACAAACAGAATGGTTGCATTACCGCCACCACCTGGTCTGGAGGCGAACTACTTTCATACTCCAGTTGACCGAATAAATGTGAACATATTACGAAGACAATTTATGAATATAGTGTGTTCTCATTATTTTTTTTAATGAATTAATGTTCTGTGTTCTGATGATGAAAACAACCTTTCCATGTTCCTACTGGCAAAAATCAACTGTTTTTAGTTAGATCAAACTAAAAACGATCTGAAATGAAGCACAGAGGCAAGTTGTTGCACACATCTCAGATTACTCAGGGTTACAACATCTGCTGGGCAAGAGTTTAACAATTATGATTTTGATTACTGTATTTTATAATTACCTGTAACACTCTTGTGAGTTCAGAGAAAGTGTTATTTTTTTATTTACAGTCAAACCATATCAGCCTTCAACACAAAGTGTTTTAAATATAATTTTATTTACAAAAAGATTTACAGCACACTTGTTTTAAACAAAAATACTTACTTTCATATTTAAAAATTAACATAACAATCCAAACAAATAAATAGCTTGAGCATTCATAAATACTTTCTAAAATAAATGTAAGCCATCAGAATAACCAGAAATATTAAAAAAATAAAACCTAATTTAACAAATACAATGATTAATGTTATATTTTAGAGGATCTTTCACGTTTCTCCTGCTTTGCCAATATAAAGGTACCTGTCCAGGCTGTCTATGCTTACGGTCAGTCTGACACCAGACTGGATTTGGGGTTGACCCACTGGACCATGGGGCGTCTGGTGGAGCAGCTTCGGGTTCCTCACGCTCTGGGGTGGGTACAGGACACTGAGGTCCTGGTGTTCCTTTCCTGGCTGGCGTCTGGCACATCTTACCATGTGTTAGTCAGGACCTTTGAAATGCCACGCTCCACTGTGAGTGACATTGTCCACAGAACAGCAGACCACATCCTCCAGCTGATGCGCAGTGTCATGCTGGTCTCCAGTGTGGATGAACTGCTATTAGTCTCTCCTGATTTTGAGCAGCTCACTGGGCCTGCTGCCTTCCAAAAGGTCGTGGGGAGCATCGACAGCGGCCACATAAGAATAAAGGCCCCAAAAGAAAATGCAGCTTGTTATTGTAACAGCTTTTTTATTCAATCCAAATACGTATGTGACTCAAATGTCAAATTTTTAGATATTTTTGGTGGGTGTCCAAATTCAGTCCAGGATTCACGGGTTCTACGTAACAGCCCAATTTTTATCAAACACCCACCTAAAGGATTCATCATTTTGGGTGACAGTGGGTATCCCTGCATTGTGCATCCCATCATGCTGCTGACACCCTCAGGGAACCCTTGAGAAATGTGTTTGAGGCCCGTTACAGCTGACACAGGGCACGCTCTGTGGTGGAGAGAGCATTTGAGATGATGAAGACAAGATGGAGAGCAGTATTTCTAGAGGCATTGGAAGTAACACCAACCTTTGCAGTTAGAATAATGCAGCACCATCAGTGCATCAGTGAAGGGGTCTGCTTGGAACCCACAGATGTTGAGCCACAGTAGGAGGACAACGCCAGGAACCAGCAGGATGACCAAAGTGGCGTCCGTCTGCGAGGACAAATCTCTGGTTTCCTGTCAGCTCCAACTGTCAGATGAACGGCTCTTCAGGACTATGACTATTGCTAAAATGCATAAAAAGTAAATGTTAAATATAAAAGGGAATTGTAAATATTTACCTTTGACATTTACATGAAATTATTCTTGAGATTGTTAAAAAGTGCTCATATTTTAAAAAATACATGCGAATAATTCTTTTTTGCAAATTAATTAATTAAAACAATTCAAATTACATTTTTTCTAAAGAAGTTAAGAACCTCTCCTCTCGCTCTTCCTCCTCTCTTGCCCTTTCCTCCTCTCTGCCTTCTCCAGCAGACTGAAAAGGCCGCCACGCCTATTCAGGGTCTGGGTCAGTCTCAGTCCACATTTCAATGGCAACCACTCTCACCAATCAGGAGTGAGCTTGTTGGAAGGTACCACATGAAAGCAGGCGTGGGAGGATCTGTGAAACATTTTAATCGTTCCATGTGAGAGCACATACTTTTAATAAGGCAGCTGATTGGCCAGTTTATAGCTTGAATAACTTGCAATAAAGAAACAATAATGGTTATTCTAACAAATAGAATGAGTTAGTAATAGCTGTTTATTTCTCTGTAGAAGTTTATGAGAGGCTGAGGAGTGTGATTCCCCGGTAGTTGGAAAACACCCTTCTTGAAATTCTTGAAACCATCACCCCTGTCTGCCAGTCCAGTGGCACAGTTCCCGACTGCCACGCGATGCTGCAGAGACGTGTCACCAAAGACACTCCCACAACATCCAGAGACTTGAGGTACTAAGGGTGGACCTCATCCACTCCCAGAGCCTTGCCACCAAAGAGCTCATCAACCACCTCAGTGACTTTAGCTTCTTCCAAGTTTTTCCAGCCTCCTTCATGTTACGACCCCAACATGGCTCATGTCTAGGGGTAGACAAGATGGGGTCGCAACATAAAGAAAAGAATGGACACAGAATTAAAAAGAACACAGTTTATTAAATAAACAAAACTCTGTGTCCTAAAAACATAAAATGCAAAATAATTCAAGTGCTGGTTTAAACAAAAAGACGAACCAAAGGGAACTGGAACCTTGGCCAAACATAACAAAAGGTCAGGGAGACAGCTGACCCAGCCATGCTGGCTGTCGGAGTCAGCAGCTCCCCGCTAAAGGCTGCCTAACCAAAACTACCTAAAACAAAAACAGAAACAAAGCCCGCAAACTAAGACTACCAAGGTCCCAAACCCAAATTAAAATAACAAAACCCAACAGTATAAGACTGTTGAGGAACCAAAAGAGACACAAACCAGCACAAATCAAACCCACTGCTCTCAGCCTCCTGCTCTGCCTCTGCCTTCTGCCCTCTTTGGTGTGGCCTTCTTGGTCTTAAATACCCGGCAGGTGCTGATTAAGATGATTGGCTTCACCTGCCGGGTGAGGCAGCATGACAGGATGTGGTGGCAGCAGCAGGGGGACGTAACACCTCCTTCCATAAAATTTGTGAACATGGGGGCAAATCCCTGCAAAAAGAAAAACAAAAACATGTTCACAAATAAAACCAACAAGAGGTGAACCCTGAACAACAGCAAAAAGACAACAAAAACCCAACAGGCAGAGGCTTCCAGAGCAAAGAAAACAAACAAGTGAGGCAGGAGCAAAAACTGACAAAAAAACCCAAAAACCAAATTACACAGGGGCGCTCTGGCCATACCACAGGACCAGGACGCGCTGGCTGCACCACACACAGGACGAGGCTGCGCCAGCCACCACACACAGGACGCGCTAGGCACCACAACACAGGACGCGCTAGCCACCACAACACAGGACGCGCTAGCCACCACAACACACAGGGCGCGCTAGCCACCACAACACACAGGGCGCGCTAGCCACCACAACACACAGGGCGCGCTAGCCACCACAACACACAGGGCGCGCTAGCCACCACAACACACAGGGCGCGCTAGCCACCACAACACACAGGGCGCGCTAGCCACCACAACACAGGACGCGCTAGCCACCACAACACACAGGGCGCGCTAGCCACCACAACACACAGGGCGCGCTAGCCACCACAACACACAGGGCGCGCTAGCCACCACAACACACACAGGATCCCACTAATGGATCACTATCCCGGACGAGCCCCCATTTGTTACGACCCCATCTTGTCTACCCCTAGACATGAGCCATGTTGGGGTCGTAACATATGGGGGCTCGTCCGGGATTGTGACCCACTAGTGTTGAGGACGGCTAGCACTTTTGTCGGTGGGCGGCTAGCACTTTTGTCGGTGGGTGGCTAGCACTTTTGTCGGTGGGCGGCTAGCGCACTTTCGTTTTGAGGGCGGCTAGCGCACTTTCGTTTTGAGGGCGGCTAGCACGGTGGCTAGCGCGTCCTCGTCCTGTGTGTGTAGTGGCTAGCGCGTCCTCGTCCTGTGTGTGTAGTGGCTAGCGCGCCCTGTGTGTTGTGGTGGCTAGCGCGCCCTGTGTGTTGTGGTGGCTAGCGCGCCCTGTGTGTTGTGGTGGCTAGCGCGCCCTGTGTGTTGTGGTGCCTAGCGCGTCCTGTGTTGTGGTGGCTAGCGCGTCCTGTGTGTGGTGGCTGGCGCAGCCTCGTCCTGTGTGTGGCGCAGCCAGCGCGTCCTGGTCCTGTGGTATGGCCAGAGCGCCCCTGTGTAATTTGGTTTTTGGGTTTTTTTGTCAGTTTTTGCTCCTGCCTCACTTGTTTGTTTTCTTTGCTCTGGAAGCCTCTGCCTGTTGGGTTTTTGTTGTCTTTTTGCTGTTTTTCAGGGTTCACCTCTTGTTGGTTTTATTTGTGAACATGTTTGTTTTCTTGTTCTTTTTGCAGGGATTTGCCCCCATGTTCACAAATTTTATGGAAGGAGGTGTTACGTCCCCCTGCTGCTGCCACCACATCCTGTCATGCTGCCTCACCCGGCAGGTGAAGCCAATCATCTTAATCAGCACCTGCCGGGTATTTAAGACAAAGAAGGCCACACCAAAGAGGGCAGAAGGCAGAGGCAGAGCAGGAGGCTGAGAGCAGTGGGTTTGGTTTGTGCTGGTTTGTGGCTCTTTTGGTTCCTCAACAGTCTTATACTGTTGGGTTTTGTTATTTTAATTTGGGTTTGGGACCTTGGTAGTCTTAGTTTGCGGGCTTTGTTTCTGTTTTTGTTTTAGGTAGTTTTGGTTAGGCAGCCTTTAGCGGGGAGCTGCTGACTCCGACGGCCAGCATGGCTGGGTCAGCTGTCTCCCTGACCTTTGGTTATGTTTGGCCAAGGTTCCAGTTCCCTTTGGTTCGTCATTTTGGTTAAAACCAGCACTTGAATTATTTTGCTTTTTTTTGTTTTCAGGACACAGTTTTGTTTATTTAATAAACTGTGTCTTTTTAATACTGTGTCCATTCTTTTCTTTATGTTGCGACCCCATCTTGTCTACCCCTAGACATGAGCCATGTTGGGGTCGTAACACCTGCCAGCAAATCCAACTCACCACCAGGTAGTGACCAGTGAACAGCTCTGCCCCTCTCTTTAACTGAGTGTCCAAAAAACATGGCTTAAGTTCACCTGAAACGTCAATCATCGACTTCCTGCCCACAGTGTCCTAACACCAAGTATATTGATGGATACCCTTGTGTTTGAACATGGTGTTTATGGATTTTTGAGTATTTATTTTTTCAAATTCATTGTGAATCAGGCACAGACGGAAAAAAACATGTTGGAAAAAGATTGTATTTGTGATGTAGAAAATATGTTGGGTGTGCCGCTTTAGGTACCGTTTTAGGTAGCTGTAAAGTATGATAACAGATTCTAGGTTGTTTTCCTTCCCATATAAATCTTGATACAAGTTTATCCCATTTTTGGAACTGGGATTGTAGGATGTTCGCTGGCAGAGCTAGAAACAAGTATAGGATGCATGGCGGTACATTCATTTTTATAACATTTATTCTTTCACTTAATCCTAGAATATAGGTGGACCATCTTCCAGTGTCTTTCCTGATATTGACATTTGTGCGTTCATAATTATTTTGGTACATTTTTGCAGGGTCTTTAGGTATATTCACCCCCAAGTACACTAGTGATTTGGCTTCACATTTTATTTTCCATTCCTTCAAACCTCGTTTTGCAACACAATTGAACATGAGTGTCTGAGTTTTCTTCATATTTATTTTATATCTGGAGCATTGACCAAATCTATCAAAAATCTTCATCAGATTACCAAATGATTTGACTGGATCAGATAAATAAATCATAACATCATCCGTGAACAGGCCATTGGTATGTATCTGTCCGCTGATGTCTATTCCTGTTATCCGGGTGTCCTGCCTCACCATTTGAGCCGGTGGTTCGATATGTAGAGCAAAGAGCACAGGGCCATGGCAACAGCCCTGCCTAGTTCCCCTTCCTAAACTGAATCTATTTGTGAGGGAGCCGTTGACTTTAATTCTACCAGTGGGTTTGTAGTAAAGAGATCTTATATATTTAATTGATTTTTCATTGAATCCAAATTTTTCCAGTGTCAAAAATAGAAATTCCGACTTGACTTTGTCAAATGCCTTTGCAGCATCTAAACTTATTATGGCAGCTGGTAGTTTTTGTTTATGTATCTTGTTTATAATGTGAAGTGTTCTTCTTATGTTATCAGATGATATTTACTTTTAAAGTATTTAAATAATTTTATGAATGTTTTATTCGATTTTAGACCTTCTGAAGTTAGTTTCTACCTAATGTTCTCATTTCTATCCTAACTATTCATTTTGTCCTGTTGCTGGTCAGATTATAGATTAAAAACCCATTTAATAGTGTATTTCCTCTTTTGACAGCTGACAAGAGCCAAGATGGCAGGAGTAGGGGCCAAACGAGAAGGGCCGCAGTTCATCAGCGAGGTTGCCGTGAGGGGAAACGCCGCTGTACTGGATTACTGCCGCACGTCCGTGTCGGCTCTGTCTGGAGCAACAGCAGGCATCCTTGGGCTGACAGGACTCCACGGCTTCATTTTTTACTTCCTGTCCTCCTTCTTCCTCTCTCTGTTGCTCATCCTCAAAGCGGGCCGGCGGTGGAACAAATGCTTCAAATCTCGGCGGCTGCTCTTCACCGGAGGTCTCGTCGGGGGCCTTTTCACTTATGTCCTGTTTTGGACCTTCTTGTATGGAATGGTGCATGTGTATTAAGACAACATGATGCCACAAACATCATTGCCATTTTCCATGTAAAACCTCTTAAAGCTCTAGGTTTGTCTTCCTGCTGTTTGTTGATACTAAATTAAGTCTTTAAAGAGAGCTGCTGTGTTGAACGAACTCTGATCGCTGCATTTTCTTTTTCTAATTTGCATTTATAAACTTCTGTAGCTTCTGCTTTGTTTCATCCACATCAATGAATTCATTTGTTAATAAATTAATTGATCACAAAAAATGGTGATGTCTTGTATAAAAATAAAGAAATTGTGGTTAATGATTTAAATAAAGTTTGCCCAACAAACTAACATGCTTGAGTCTATTTGAGAGGGATTGGAAAATATAACTTCATATCATAAATCCTTTCTTTTTTGAGAAGGTGCATTACTACAATCAAACCTTTCATCTTTGTTCTCTTGGAGAATCCTGAATGTAATGAAGAGTTTCTTCATTTTGGCATTTAAGAGAGTGACAATAACATGACAATGTACAATTTTTGTGTAATGCACACTAATCCTCCAGAACCAAACTTGATAAAAGTTTGGAGCGAGTACACAGCCTTGTGCTAAACAGAATCTGAAACGCTCTGATACAGAGATCATCCTAAATCTATTCAAACCCCACCTGTCCACTGGCTTTTGTTATAAATTATATATTACAATATATACAATTATTTCTTGGTATACATTCTTAACCTCAAAAAAATAAAATGTAGGCCAAGTCAAAAACTTTGGGGTGGGTGCATGGCACCTTTGTCTCACAGCAAGAAGGTCCCAGTTAAAATCTTAGCTGGGACCCTTCTGCATGGAGTTTGCATGTTCTCCTCATGCATGTGTGGATCTTCTCCAAGCACACTGGTTTCCTTTCATAATCCAAAAACATGCCTCATTGGCTAACTGGTGACTCCAAATTCCTCCTAGGTGTGAGTGTGTGACCCTGCAAGAGAACAGTGACCGGGTCCTTGTGTATACATAACAGTAGTTTGGTTGACTCCAACAGACCCGTGACCCCATAAGGGATTCGGCTGGTTCTGAAAATGGATGTATGGATAGAAAACTTTGGAATGGCTTTTTAAGTGTTTTGAGTTTCAACTGGAAAAGAAAAAATATATAAATTTTAGTTATTCTCTGCTGCCACAAGGTGGAGCTCTAAGGCCACTGCTCTCTCTCCCATTATTTCATTATGAACAAACTGATGCAGTAATATTACTGTTTTTCAATTAACTGGTCATTTCTCATCCCTGACACTTTTTAAATGTTTGTTCACTGACACATGTCATCTTAAAGTAGAACTGTGAAACACCTGTGTAAAGTGAAACATTTCTGCTGCTCTTAGTTCATATTCTGGATGTCAGAACTGAGGATACTTATCACACTTGAAATACATTAATGGTTTGATGTTTGTAAGTAATCTGCATTCATTTGGCATCTACATATTTATATCTGAAAATGCTGCACTTATGACGCCTCATTAGAAATGATAGGAAAAAAAATGTATAAAAACTCTGATTAACATCAGGTTCACATGAGCACATCTTACCTAAAATACAACCATTTAGCTGTTTGTTTGTTTTTTAATTTTACAATTCCGAAAATCTGAATTTTACGCACTTTTATTCTCAGACATAACGACTCCTGGTCTGATCAACTGTTTTCCATCAATTGTATACTTTTTAACTTTTATCCAGATTACCTATAGTCCTTTCTTTGTTATTGTCACTGGCATAATGACATTTTAAAAAGTGCTCTTTGGTCAGTGCAATATTCATTCTTTAATAAATAATACATAGAATGAGCATTGTTCAGTCACTACAAATTGATTTTTACAATGCTTTATAACCTTCCTTCAGAGACAGAATTCTTGGTGTTTCATCGATACAAGTTTTGGTTCATATTTTACAAAATACATATTTGCTATTGCGAAAACAGTGAAACAAACCTTCTGACCGTTAACAGCAAGTGTGCCAATTTGCATCAAAACCTACTGAAACAGTTTCATTTATGGCTGTAGCTCTGTGTTCAGCTGTTAAACACTGATTGAGTTGTCAAGGTTTCAAGTCTCAGAAAAATCACATTCTTCTTTTGAAAAGACAAATATTGGCTTCATTTAAGTGAAATTGCTGTATAAAATATATAGTATAAAATAGTCCATGTCACACAGGTTCAGTGTGTGTGCGTTAGATTGCGTTTGTTGTTTAGAGAAACATCATGATTCAGCAAACATTTGACATTTTTAAAGGACTGCTGTCGATCTTTACACAAGACTGAAAGACTGATCCAGCCATCGGCCCACTCACAGTGATGGGCAGGTCAGCTCAGTGTGCTACCAGAGGTCAGCAGATATGCTTGTGACCTTATAGCCATTTCAGTTTAAGAGTCATTAGTTAAATGTCTTCACATCAAATCAGGGACCATCACTTAGAAATCAATCGGCAACTTGATCAATTCAATGGAAGGTCAGCAGATTTAGCAGGTAGGTTCACTCGTTGGGTTGGATTAAACCAGGGATAGGCAGCTCCAGGCCTCGAGGGCCGCATTCCTGCCTGTTTTCCAACATATCATACTATCATATGATATTGGATGTCTGAAAATCATGCAGACGCAATGGCCCTCGAGACCTGGAGTTGCATATGCCTGGATTAAACCATCAATGGTGTGAGATCAATGTTGCAATGTTTTACATGAAATCTGTACTGAAAGGGGAGGAGCATTTAGACGTACATGTGTTCACAGCACTCTTCCTACTTCACTGCCTTTCACAGAACCTCTGTGTGCCTTTTCTGTATTTATTATCATGTCTGCCTGACCTCCCTTTCTAATGATGTCATCGTTTTAATCTGGATTGTAGGGTTTCAAGACCTCTGGGAATATGGCGTTTATGAATGGATGAAACGAGTCAATTTCAAAAGGTTTTCATGAAAAAATAAATCTTCATCCGTTCTGTCTTGTTGCCACATGTGAAAAGAGAGGGCATGTAGTTTTAATGTAAAAGACTGAAGAGTGAGGTCAGTAGGATCACCACACACATGTATGTTCACACATGCATGCTGTGATTGTTTAGTCTGACTGAAAAGGAGAATTAAGTAACCCAATCACACAGAAATGCATCCAGTAATTAATTCCGCTCACAGTCTCTGTAGTCTCAGCTCTCCGTTTTTGTTGCACCAGTAATGTTAGGTTGAGGCTGTAAGGTGGGTTTCAAGGTTAGTATTGTTGATGTTCAGCATACCAGTACATAAATACAAAACACAACGAAATCACTTGAAATGAGAAGTTTTGGAAAAAGTCAGTTGTCCAACAGAGAATTGCTAAATGATGTCCAAGTTGCTATCAATAAAAATAATCTTTATTTAAAAGATGTGAAGCATCTTTGTGGTGATTTTTTTGTAAAAATATCACAATTTTCAGTTTAAAACCAAACTATATGTTACACAATTGAACAGAACCATGAGAAAAGTGAATTGTTGAATCCCTACTGTATACCAGCATGTTTACGTTGAAGGTGTCAAAGATATGTAAAAGAAGAATTTATGATTTGTTGTTTAATTACATTACACCAAGCTCAGTATAAGATAAATGAATGAATTTTCTTCATTGTTACTTGCCTATTATCAAAATAAAAAAGGATTTTTCTAAATATTTTGTTTTGTTGTTTACACAAATCCTACATTGAACCGAAACAAAACCCAAAAATTGAGGTTTGAATTGAACTGTGGTGAAAGTGAACCGTTGCCTCCCTATTTGCTGCTGTTCTCTGTTCAGCTTTTGTCTGCTGGTGTGGAAAAAGTCAAAGAACTTGACAAACCACCAATCAGATCATGGTGTTTAACAGCTAGTGCTGCACATCTACAGTGAGACAATTATGCTATTGTTGCAAATAAGTATTTGAGCTCCTGAGAAAATCACTGTTAATAGTTGGTACAGAAGCATTTGTTTATGATTATACAGGTCAAACGTTTCCTGTAGTTTTTCATCAGGTTTGCATACACTGCAGGAGGGATTTTGGCCCATTCCTCCACACAGATCTTCTCTAGATTAGTCAGAATTCTGAGCAGTTGCTGAGAAACAAAGAGTTTGAACTTCTTCCAAAGTTTTTCTATTGGGCTTAGGTCTAGAGACTGGCTCGGCCACTCCAGATCCTTGATATGCTTCTTACCACAGTGCAGTTGTCCTGTCCCACTTGCAGAAAAACACCCACTACTTCCCCCATGCTTCCCAGCAGGGATGGTGTTTGGGATGGTACTCATCATTCGTCTTCCTCTAAACACGACGAGTAGAATTTAGACCAAAAAGATTTATTTTGGTCTTATCTAACCACATGACTTTCTCCCATGACTCCTCTGGATCATTCATATGGTCATTGGCAAACTTAAGACAGGCCTGAACATGTGCTGGTTTAAGCAGGGGAACCTTCTGTGCCATGCATTATTTTAAACCATGACGTCTTAGTGTATCACCAACAGAAACCTTGGAAACGAAGGTCCCTGCTCTTTCCAGGTCATTGACCAGCTCCTTTTGTGTAGTTCTGGGCAGAGTCCTCACCTTTTTTAAGTTCATTGAGACCCCACCAGGTGAGATCTTGGATGGAGCTCCAGTCTGAGGGAGATTAACAGCCATGGTTTGCTTCTTCCATTTTCCAGTAATTGCTCCAACAGTGGATCTTTTTTCACCAAGCTGTTTGGCAATTGCCCCGTAGCCCTTTCCAGCGTTATAGAGATCTGCAATTTTGTCTCAGGTGCCTTTGGACAGCTCTTTGGTTTTGGTCATATTAGTACAGACTGCTCCGTTTTTAATTTCAAGACTCGACATTTCGATGGTAAAAAAAATGGATGGAAAACGTAGCTTTTTCTGTCTCACCAAAATAAGTCGTCGATCTAGGAACACACCGATGATCCAGCCAATCATACTAGATAAATAATACAAATACTAGATAAAAACTCAGCAAACTCGTCTAAAAAAGTTGAAGTCGAACAGTTTGAACAAAAGGTGTCGGATGTCTTTCCTAAAACGACACTACAAACAAAGAACTATTTCCGCTCACGACATCCATCCGCCATGACATGCCTGCAGTTGGGTACCTCTCGCCTTTCTAGGCTCCAACAAGATAGCAAAAGTTGACGTCATGTCGGAGTCATGATTTGATTGGCTGGATCATCGATGTGTTCTTAGATTGACTGATTGATTGATTTGTTTATTTCAAGCATAAGTTGGACAATACACGAAAATAATTACACAAAATTATCAAACTCATTTTTAAGACAATGAAATGTATTAATTGAGAGGAAAGAAAGAAAAGAGAAAAAAACAAAAAACAAAAAAGAAACCAATAAAAAATGAACAAACAAAAACAACGCACTTAAGTCACATTTGTAACATATGTTAAGTATAGCGATTACTAACTGAAGTCTAGTAGAGCTTAGATCGAGATCGTAGAGCTAGATCGACTACTTATTCTAGTGAGACAGAAAAGCAATGTTTTCCATTTTTTTCCATTTTTTTCATTCGAAATGTTGAGTCTCGAAATGAAAAAACACTGAAATAAAAGAATTCAGAAAGAAAATTCAAAGGTTTAAAAAAAATTCAGAAAGAAAATTCAAATGTTTAAAAAATTCATAATCTGATGGAACAGAAAAACTTCCATATGGATCCAACCCTCTGTTTTATTGTTTTTTAATTCACTGAACTCCTGGCCCTGCTCGACTTTTTTTAGACGAGTTTGCTGAGTTTTTATCCAGTATTATCAAACTTGATTCTGTTCTGATAGTGGGTGATTTTAAAATACACATTGATATCTCCTCATGTCCCTCTTCTTAGAATAATTATTTTTAATGGAATCCTTTAATTTGGTTCAGCATGATTTTGGCCCCAGTCATAACAAAGGACATACTCTCGACCTTGTCTTTTCTTTTTGTCTTGATATTAAGGATCTTTCCGTAAAGGACAGTCATGTGAGTGATCATTGCTGGATCTCTTTTAATGCATCATTTCCTACTTTATCTCTATCTTTATCTTTAGCTTCTCTCCAGTAACTGTGGAGGATGTCCATTCTATGCTGAAGAACAGCAAACCCTCTTCTTGCCCTCTTGATGTAATTCCCACTCCTGTTTTTATAGAAGTATTTCAAAGTATTGGCATGACTATTGTCCAAGATATCAACCTCTCACTGTAGTCAAGATCTGTGCCTTCTTTTTTAAAGCATGCCCGTATCACTCCCGCCTTAAAAAAACATTACCTTGATCACCCTGATCCAAAACATTACAGACCCATCTCAAAGCTCATTTTTATCTAAAAGATTTTGGAGAAGGTAGTTGTGGAGCAACTCAATTTTTATTTGGAACAACAAAACATCTTAGATATTTTCCAGTCAGGTTTTAAGAGGAACCATTCCACAGAAACATGGTGTGCTCATGGCAGCAGATTCTGGCCAGTTCTCTGTCTTGGTGCTTCTGGACCTCAAATCTGCATTTGACACTGTTGATCACAACATTATGATTGCGCATCTTCAAGATGATTATGGTCTGTCTGGGTCTGTTTTAGATTGTTTTTTTTCCTCATATCTCAGTGGAAGAACTTTTAACATCAGTGTAGGTTCAATAACCTCTGAAATGGAAAAAGCTTCTTGTGGCATTCCCCAGGATTCAGTTCTAGGCCCTATTTTATTCACTCTATACATGATCCCTCTTGGCAAGCTAATTAGTAAACTTAGCCAAATTTCTTACCATCTGTTTGCAGACGACATTCAACTATATTGCTCCTTCCCTGAAACAGACTTTTTAAAAAACTTCCGGTTCCGGTTCACGATAACACAAGTGTCTTTCTTCGGCTCTCGATTCCTGACGTCTTTTTGAGCGTTTTTATAGCATTTTTTATATTACACAGCAGAGATTCTGGTATAGAGAGAGCTGAACATGGCACCAAAGGCTGAACTGGCAGAACTTAAAGCTGCATTGGCAGACATCCAAGCCAAGCTAACTCCATTGCTGGCTATCGAAGCTAAGCTATCTCCACTGTTGGCATTGGAGGCTAAGCTAACACCTCTGCTGGAACTTGTGCAGGAATTCCGACAAGAAAAAGTACGAAATGATCAACAGGATAATCGGCTTGTCCTCATGGACAGAAGACAGAACAACGTGGATCAACGACTAAGAATGAATAATATCATTCTCACGGGATTTCAGCTCAAACCAAGACCTAAGCCTGGTGCAGCTAACGTTAGCACGGAGGCTTGCGGAGCTACAGCTGAGACCGTGGAGAGTCAAGTTGGATCATTCCTCACTTCCAAAGGGATTTCCTTGGATTTGAATGAAATCGAGGTCTGCCACCCGCTTCCCAGGAGAAAGGAGTCCGATAAACCAGCGATCCTCATCAGGTTTGTGAATCAAAAGCACAAAATTGCTCTGATGAAGCAAAGAAAACTGCTAAAAGGGGCCGAGGTTTTCATCAACCATCATTTATCGAAACATATCGCATTGTTGGCAAAACATGCCCGACTCCTGAAGCGGAAAAAACAGATCCAGAGCACATGGGTGCTGAATTCCAGGATCTACGTAAAACCAAACGGTCCACCGGACCTGGGCAAGGCTGTGGTCATCACCAACATGAAAGACTTTGAGAAGTGTGTGGTCATGGATGTCTGAGCCTTTATTTGAATCGAAATAAGAATCAAATATGATTTCAAGAAAATATGGCGCCCGGGATTTACCACTAACTCTTAGATCAACTTTGACCTGATTTTCAGCTGTGATTTCTGCCCTGCAGACAACACAAAGTCTGCAGTCATAACAACGAGGAGAACTCTATAAACTCTGTTCTAACCTGAAGGACGGCTGTTAATCAGGAGCAGAACGCAGGAATACAGTCTTGGCTGACGGCATGAATCATATCACTTGACATAGTTCATAGTTCCCTGAAATGTGATTAATGTCATAGGATCTACTAATAATACAACCTGCACTTATTGATTTTCTACATCTAATTAAAGTAAATGATCTTTCAGACACATGATTTATTGTTGCCTCTTACTTGATCTGAAGAAATGACATGTCTGATGAAGATGGTCAGCATCTACTTGATATTTACTGATTTTGATCTTTTTGTTTTGTTTTGTCTTTGTTTATTCTTTACTTTTTTCTTTAATTACTATTAATTGTTTTTGTTAACATTTTTGCAACCATATAGCTATCATTTATCATTTATCATTGATTTTTTTATGATAAAACTATTCTTAAAAAATATACGTATGTATATATATATATATATACATTTATATATATTTTATCATTATTCTGTATTAGTATTGTTTTTGCATATGCTCCAATCAAGTCTAAAATAGTGTTCTTCTTACATGCAAAGCAGTAGGACTTAGTGTTACTCAAGGATGTTTAATTACCTGAATACTGTTAGTACAGTATAAGTACCTGATTATTAGTTACAAACTGGTGATATCCAATGTAAAGTAAATGGTATGGTCGAGTCGGGGTGGGATTATATAAGTTCGCTTCCTCCCACTCCCTTTCAAGCAGTCAATTTTGTGATGTTCAGTTATCCTATGTTTGACATGACCACTGTTGCAAATCTTTGTGGGTGTTGATTGTGTTACACATGTCTTGTATATCTTGTGTGCTTGAAATAAACCAATTCAATTCAATTCAACATTTTAACCAGTTTACTGGATTGTTTATCTGAGATTAAGTCACGGCTATCTAATAACCATTTACACATAAATGCTCAGAAGAAAGAGAGTGTTTTTTGCAACAAAACCAGAGGAGACCTTGCCTTTCAAGCTGTTGCTCCTCGTCTTGGAACGACCTCCCTTTGTCAGAATGACAGACTGACTCTGTTGCAGGTTTTAAAAGTCAGCTCAAGACGGTTTTATTCAAAAAAGATTTTAGTTCATCTATTTTTGTCTTTTAATGTGTTTAATCTTGCTTTTACTTCCCTCTATTTTGTTTGTATGTGAGGCAAGAGCGCTAACCTTTAACCCCCGATTGCAACAGTAAAATCTGTCTAACACAAGAGAGTCTCAGCTCATATCTGTTTGCTCAGCTGTTGGACAGGACGAGCTAAACATTTTTTAAAAAAGCATTAACTAATAAGTAATTACTTATCTAAAAGAAAAAAAACATAAATGTAATTACAAATATCTAAAAACGTGACAGCAGGTCATCATGTTGTGTTATGCTATTTGAATCAAAGCATGAAGGAAGGGATTATTTTTTTAAATATGTGAGTGAATGTAAAATTGTTATTAATTAGCTGCATTTAATACTCAAATTGAGTTTGGATTAACTAAACGTTAAAAGTACAAGCTAATAATAGCCTTAGCCTAACTCTTCTAAGATTATTGTGCATGTTTAATAAAATTGTCTTAGGCTTAAATAATGACATTAACAATGTTCAATGTTTCTCTTGGTATGTTTTCCTCTTTTTTCTATATTGGGCGTCGGATAGTTTTGTCCTTTTCTTTTTATTGGAAATTAGCCACCTCTAACACAGACTACCGCTTAGCATCGCATCAGCTTGGCGTTGGACTAAACCGAAACTTGTTATTTTTATTTGAGAGATTGGAATTGAGTTTTAAAATTACATTAATAGTGAATATAGTCTGTAATTTGAAGTGATGAATTAAAGTGGTTTGACTCGTAAGTAATTTGAGCTTCAGATGGGTGTTTGACTGAAAAGTGTTCCCAATAACCTGTGCGTTGCCCACCCAGCCACCGGTGAATTGCGCCCCCCTCTTGTATTGTACCGCAATGAGGTGAGGGACAGTTTGGTCAGTTTGATTGTGCAGCAGAGGGCACAGTTTGACATTCTAATTCACCTTCAGATAACAAGAACAGGCACGCTGCACTATTCATTTTAAAGGAAAATAATTATTTTTTTTTCCTTTGTCTGTGCCACCCCCTGGAAAATGCTGCCCTGGGCGACCGCCCATGTTGCCCATATCAAAAACCGCCACTGGTCATTTCTTACTATGAATGTATGCCTCATTACAATGAACATGCTCCAAAGATGAACATTTCAGACCCCTCAGTGATTTCTAAGTGGGGGAAGTTGCAAAATCATAGGGTTTTCAGATACTTATTTACCTCATTGTTAGTAAAATATATGTTAAAACTTGAATGTTCTTTAACTTTTTTGGTAGTTTTAACACAGATGCTGTGTATTATCCTCCGGGTTCCATTCACAGAGCTACTGTCATTCACTGCTTTAGCCTCCACTCCACATTTGACTCTTAAATCATTCACAAAGCTTTTTTCATACTTTTGCTCTGCGGGTCGCATGAATGCAGACACATTTATGTGCACATGCACGAATAACCTGAATCAGTTAATGCAGCAGAGGAAGCATGGTTTCTAAAAATAGCAGCCTTTGAGCCAAAAATAGCAACTGAAATCAACCGACATTATTCAGTCTTTACCAACTCAGGCATCAGCTCATATTTAATTCAGAAAACTCTGCTATTCATAACTCACACTTGCTTCACCCGGGATGCTAAACTCACTGCATAACAAGCACACTGCAGTAACACTATGCTACTCTTAATTTACATTACACCTTCGTTAGCAAGCAAGTAAATCAAATTAATCCCCCAGGACTGCAGGGACCTTGCTGGCACATTCTGACATGAAGTCACAGTCTCAAAGAGGAGTGATTATCATGACTGGTAGTGGGATGAAATCTTCTCCTGTGGATTGAGGAGCAGCTAGTGTTTCATCAACCCAGTTCACATCTCCGCAACCCGACAAAGTTGCTTTCTTTCTTTGGCTTTTGCGACTCACCTTGAAACACGGCAATCTTAAAGTCCTTGTAGAACAAAAGTCTTCATACTAAATGGTGAATTAATGTGTGCAGTTTCTGTCAGATGGAGGTTAGATGGCTCTGAAAATGGGCTAAACTAAAGCTGTCCTACTGTTTTTAAAAACACCAAAAAAATGTGTTATTGGTGTTTTAGCGTGTTCTTGTGCCATATTTCTGATGACGGACAAATCTAAGTAAAATTAAGTTTAAAATTGAATTTCAGAGTATTTCTTTTTCAAAATGTTGTGAACCAGAAACAGATGAAAAAAGAAATGCCATTTGAAAAAAAGAGAAGAACAAAGAACTCTCAGCAACAGAGAGGGGAGGGGTGGCTCCACACCAACCGTGCCGCCCACAAATCAAAGGTTAAATTTTACTGAACTTCTGCTGTTTTGCAGAAACTATGTCCTAGAAAACGACTCATTTTTTGAGTAGGCTAAAAACAGAGCAATTATAATTAAGATACCACTGGGAAAACTTTGACAAAAGATGATTTTTACTTTGAGAAATTTAATCTATTTCTTTCTTAAGTTACTCTGTTTTTCAATAGTCACTGTGGCATTTGTTACTCACTTTACTGCAGTATTATCAAAAAAAGCCTCCTTTTAAAACAGTCCCAGAACTGATCTTTCATTCTACCATTTTAGTCTTGAGGAAAAATTAGGAAACAATTTGACCTAAAAGCATGAAAATAAAGATGAAGTTAGAGCGCATCAAAGACTAAGAGCAGCTTTTGTAACTTTAAGATTGATCCCCTCTGTCAAGCTGTCACAACAACCATATTTTCCACTCCATAGGATGCACTGGATTGTAAGGTGTCAAGGAATGGTCTATTTTTGAACTTTTATCACACACTGTATAAGACTCACTGAACTGTAAGGCACGTTAAGTGAGACAAAAGAGTCAGAGATTTTCTTCACATTGCCACATTAACAAAACTGTGTCAGAATGAGAACTAAAGTGCAGAAAAGGTTGGATGGAGCCCATTTAGGTATGACATCACATTCTGTAAAACGGGTGGTCCAAAGTCCCAGAAGAACAACTTTCTTCACACATTTGTGCTGAACGGAGATGAAAGACTGAATAATAAATACAAACAAGGGGATTAGCAGAGTTTTAAGGTATACTTTGGTTCATTGATGCCATTGTTATTGTCAGGAGGTGATAGGCACATGAGGTTCAAAATCTGAAATTCTTAAATTGGAACCAGGTAAATTGTGAGACAAGGATTTTTCTTCAGCTGAGCATCATCCTTTGACAAATCCTGATCATTTAAAAACTCAACAGCAGTAAAGCTGCGTGAAGGTTTGAAACCACAGTTTGCACACAATTTGAGATAAATGATGAAACAAAAACTAATAGCAAATCATCCCCAAGACAACTGACATAAACATAAAATCCAGACACAAAGACAAAGAAGGGATTTCCAAAGAACTGTTTATTTAAATGCTCATGATTCAGAATTAAATACATTACCTTCTGACTCTATCTAAACAAAAAATAGTAGCACGAAAAAAGAAAATTTATTTTTTTGTAATGAGTATGTAACAAATACTTAAATGCATTTCTTCATCTGTTCACCTCCAACTTCTCACGTGAAAGGAAAATGACAAACAAGTAATTTGTATCAGGTTATCACAGGGTCCTCTTTCAAAATAAAATGCTTTGATCTTGATTTATAAATGCAGACATAAAAATGTGTAAAGTGAGCAAACAGAATGCTGTGTGACACCAAAGAGACGACAAACAAATCAAAAAGCTAAAATCTGTTTAACAACAAAAGAAGAATATAAAATCTGTCTGTGGTTTACATAATTTAAGTGAAAATGTAATCAAGAAAGTGTTATCAAGAAAACTATCAGTCTTTTTCGTCTTTGGGTCACATGGCTCTTCGAACTGATTCCTTTGAATTTCCTTCTTTGTGTTCTCTTCCGATAAAAGGGGTTGAAAACTTGAGCACGTCCCTCTCCTCCAGTCAGCCCCTTTCCCCACAATTGCAGTGACAAAGTTAAAAAGTCGTTTAAAGTTCTTCAGTCTCAGTGATTCTTCTTAATCCTCTCAAGTTCAATTCAGTCTGCAGTGAGTAAGATCTGGTTTGGGGCGACGCATGACTCTCATGTCAGTTTGCATCTCTTTCTCTGCAAGATTCAGCTGCTCACAAGGCTGCCTGTGTCACAAGCTTTTAGCATGTAGAAATGCAATCATTTTTAGAGCTTAACACGGATGGAATATCATTTGACACAAAAATATTGGATGTAACATTCGCACAAAAACAGTGTGAGAAAAAAAAACAAAGGTGGTTTCGCTTTCTTTAAAAAAAGTTCAAACAACTGCTCTTGAAACATTTACATGGTCTGCAAATTTCTGTTTCAAAAGAAATTCTCATTGGCACTGGCATGTCCAAAGTCCGGCACGTGGGTCAAATTCTGCCCACATTCAAATTCCCAATAGCATGCAGGCTCATGTCATGTAATCAATATTATGCAGCCCTAGACATTTTTGAGAAATAAGATTTCTTAATGGTGATAGGCTAGATTATATTATAAGCTGTTGTCAACCTTTAGCAACAACCTGCATTCAGAGCCATAAGGGTCAAACAAGAACAACAGCGTTATTTTTTTCTGTGATCATGACCACAGTGGTTTTTAAAATTCTGAATAAGATAACTATTTGTGTCATTTACCTGTTCACATTACCAACATTTAGAAGTTTACAGTGAGGATTTAATAATAAAGAATTTGTAGCCTTTTATATGTACTCAGATTCAACGTCAACGTCATTTATTTTTTTGAAATATGAAATTTACACTAATTTTGGTAAAAATGTATTTAAATGTATTACCGTTTTAGGTAACACGTTATAATAACTACCCATTCTAGCTGGTTAACAAGTCATTATTAACTGTTAGTTATTGAGTTATAAATGACTTGTTAAATAACAGTTTACAGTTTGTTATGGATTTATAAATTGTACCTTACAGATAGACAGTAGATAACTAGCAAGCTTTTATTTAGCGAGCTATAAATGACCTATTACTGTATTAATATGTGTATTTTAATGATTTCTAACTACATCTTATTAATTAGTACTATATCATGAAGAAGCTGATACTAAATTACTTACTATTGACTTGTTAAGAATCAGTTAACAACTTATACATGTTACTGGAACACTTATTTTTTAAAGTTATATCCATTCCTTAGTAATTAACTGTTAGTAAATGAGGAACATTTCTAACTAATCCCAACACTACATTTATAAATCCTCAACAAACTGTTAATTATTATTTAACAAGTCATTTGTAACTCAATAACTAACAGCTTATTAATGATTTGTTCGGGTAATTATTATAAAGTGTTACCGTCTTTTATGTACGAAAATTAAAAGTAAGTAGTTTATTTGCATTTAAATGTTGTTATAACGATTCAAAGAATGCAAGCTGACTGGTTGGTATTCACACATTTTCACTTCTCCAAACTAGCATGTCTATGTTTTTAAAGGAAAGGATGCAGGTCTGAAACATTTTTGCTCAAAGCCATGTTGCTTTCAAACTTAAAAAGAAACCAAATAAACTGACATTTGGAAATTCATTTCAAGACATTTGGACATTTTTCTGAATTATTTATCCCACCTGTGGTCTAAATGTTGTCCTCTGAGTTTATGATGTAAATGCAAATTCCTGTGTTTTTCCGAACAGCTCCACAATTCCTGCCTTCATCCCTGTGTTTCTTGCCTGCCACATGACCAGGTGTGTGGCAGGACACTGAAGAAGAAATTTGTCTGACTGTGGGAAAGGGTGTTGATCTCTCTCGGGGTCAATGAAGGACCGCATTCTGGGAAATTGTCCACTTTGAGCTTCCCTGCTTCCTTTAATCTCCTCTTTAATCTGAAGACATGTCAGATAGTGAGTTTGCTTAAAAGCAGCTCTGCTTAATGAAAGACTTCACCACCAACATCCTGAGTCTTTTGTAACAAATAATTTCTCCTTGTCATACTTCCATTAGGGCTTTTAGCAGCTGTGTCAGGTCTTTCTAATGAACCTCAGTGCACAGAAGGCTTTAAAGGTGAACACTTCCTTATTTCCTGTGAGGGTAAATATTATGTTATTCCTTTCGAGTGCATCCACAGCATGGAGGGAGTCCTGTGCCTGGGATGTGTCAGTGTGTCTGTAAACCACTCAAGCAGACTACAAGATTATTTTACAAACTGAGCCTCACATAGACCTGCCCGACTGACCCTGAACAGTGCAGTGGTTCATTCATGGATCAACACCAGCCTTGTCCTATTGCAGTGAAAACCAAGTCTTTGTAACTCTGCAAAGACGAGCACAGGGGGAGCTAAAAGGGATCTTAAAAGTGACGTTTGTCTCAAAATGAAACAGTTGGAACACCTTTGACTTGAGTCTTACATTCATTCATACATCCCGCTTCCATGTTTCTGAGCATTTTCTAAAAAAAATTTAAACTCACTATTTTTTATTTACCCCAAATTTTGCAGAAACTTTTATTTAAAAGGATGCACATATTATCAACAATTTAGATTTGGAGGACATTAAAAGGTTAGGTGTCCAGCCAAAGGACATGAAGAATATTTAATTTGGGATTTGAGCACCATTCATTTGGCGAAAAGACTGTTCAACCTGTTCATAACAGTGTTTTGTCACCCATAAATAATAGGCGTGTTTGAGCTCAACCATGCAGACGCAGCGCTGTGCATAGCGCCTGGATAGCGGTGCATGCTGGTTAGTTTTTTGAACTGACGTCACATGTGTGCCATCATGGAAGTATCGTGAGAAAGAGGCTGGAGCACTGCGCCTAACTAGGCAAGCGTAGCCAGAAAATAAGTACTGCGCTGACTGCAAGCTGCCTTGATGACTATGAAAAAATGCATTGTGGGAAACGTGTCCTGTCAGTTCTTGTAGTTCGCGTGATGCTGATCAGAAATGATTGGCGCTCAGTGATGTAACTCTTTCTGCAAATAGTGAAGAACTAATAAAAAAATAAAAAAGATTCCTATTTATTTATGGTTGTAGTCATTGAAATCAACATTACTCAGATTACTACAGTGATGTGCAGTTAGAGGAGGCAGGTGAGGCATCAGACCAGAGAATTCCTTTTTCTCACTATCCTGGTGTCCTTCAGATGTTTTTTTACTAAACTCCATTCAGGTTTTCATGTGTCTTGCACTGAGGAGAGGCTTCCGTCGGGCCACTCTGCCATAAAGCCCCGACTGGTGGAGGGTGCAGTGATTGTTGACTTTCTACAATTTTCTCTTTACTGCATCTCCGGGGCTCAGCCACAGTGATCTTTGGGTTCTTCTTTACTGCTCTCACCAAGGCTCTTCTCCCTCCATAGCTCAGTTTGGCCAGACGGCCATGTCTAGGAAGGGTTCTGGTCGTCCTGAACATCTTCCATTTATGGATTATGGAGGCCACTGTGCTCTTAGGAACCTTAAGTGCAGCAGATATTTTTTGTAACTTTGGCCAGATCTGTGTCTTGCTACAATTCTGTCTCTGAGCTCTTCAGGCAGTTCCTTTGATCTCATGATTCTCATTTGCTCTGACATGCACTGTGAGCTGTAAGGTCTTATATAGACAGGTGTGTGGCTTTCCTAATCAAGTCCAATCAGTAAAATCAAACATAGCTGGACTCAAATGAAGGTGTAGAACCATCACAAGGATGGTCAGAAGAAATGGACAGCACCTGAGTTAAATATGAGTGTCACAGCAAAGGGTCTGAATCCTTAGGACCATGTGATATTTCAGTTTTAATTTTTTAAGAAATCTGCAAAAATGTCAAAAATTCTGTTTTTTTGTCAGTATGGGGTGCTGTGTTTAATAAGGAAAAAAAAACAAACTTTTAGCAAATGGCTGCAATGTAACAAAGAGTGAACAATTTAAGGGGGTCTGAATACTTTCCATACCGACTGTAGCTTATAAAATGCGTAAATGAAACAAAATGAATATACTTCTTTTTAAATTGAAAAATCTAATATTATTTTTTAGACATGTCTTTTCTATGAAGACCTTGTTCTGTGTGGGTTTTCAATGTGTCTTTTGGAAAAAAAAAGCTGTGAATTTACGAGTTTCCTGTTTAAATATGCGAGACAGCGGTGGGTGAGGCTATGAACAGCAGCCCTTCCCTTTCCCAGAGCCGCACACACTGACTGAAGCTGCAGCTAACTTATGCGTTTTACTAATTTGATCTTTTTAACATTATAAAAGACATTTTATTTTAAAATGACCTAATTTGCTTATTTCTTGCCATCTGTCTGAATACATTGGTGCCAGTTTACGACTCATTTAGTCTTTTTATCTGCATTAAATGATTAAATGATCACATGAAATGATCTGTTTTTCCTGGACAGATGTTAAACTTATCTACCTGAAAAGCTAAGAATATAAAATAAAACACAAATGTGAGATGATCAATTCAAATACCTATTGATAAAAAATACACACATCACAAACATGAAAAGTAACCAAAAATACATAACACAGATCATACTAAGAGGGAGAGGTATATTCAAATCCAACCAAATGTTAAAGAACACTCCAACTTTTCCTGATTAATTTTTGCTGAACTGCAGCACAGTTCACTAATACACGAACCTTGTTTTCAGACAGACTAAGGTGAGCCTGCTTAAAAGTTCAGGTGAGCTTTTATACCCATCAACTGAAGCACATTGTTCAGGGAAGCAAACTGGACCATACAGTCCAGTATTTGCCAAACAAAGCTGACAATCACAGGCAACAACCTCTAGTGTGGATTCAATCAACAGTTTTATTATATATTTATTAAAGTCCTATTTCAACCATCTGTGAATCTATAGTAAAGCGTTCCCAAGTGGTCTTTTAACTATGATTATGCTGTTTTTAGCCAAAATCTCAAAGCATGTCATTTGATAGCTTTTAGCGGCAATAGTTCATTTCAAATATCCCTCTGAGCTGCGGGCAGAACGGTTGGAACGGAGCGACCCCGGCCCTCTTCCCCTCCCTGTTGCTGAGCTGGGAGCTTGTGGGCCACCCAGCGTATTTTCTATGTCACAAATACAATCTAAATCAAACAGCATTTTTATATGTGCTGCATATTAACAACAATTTCAATTGAAAAATGCTCAGGAATGCAAATTTAAGTTTAATTTTCTTATAAAGGTCCTTTGTCATGAGAAAAAAAAATATTATGAACACCAAGAAACAAAATTTTCATTGGAGTGGGTCTTTAAAGGCCTGACAACTTTTCTCATGATTTTGCATTAAATAAGCTTACAGAAAGCAAATATCAATTGCATTTAGATACAATCAAATTTTGATGTCAATTTTGTAATTGTAATTTTTAAAATGTTTATAATGTTTGTATCTGGTGATCTGGAGGTGTGGAAAAAAACATGACAATGGTATGAAGTGATTAAATAGGTTTATTTTAATTGCATTTACATTATCTTTTGGCAGTCACCCCCACCCCCCCAACCCCGCCAGGAGCATCACAGTTTAGTTATTCATGAATATCCTTAAATTTCTCTGATGCTTTTCTAAACTGACTTGGTCTAAAAATAAAAATAAGCTCTGTTTTCTGCTCAACATCAGAAATAGGCTTCTTTGTACAGGATTCTTGTATGACAAGAAGTTTCACTTCAGTTATTCTCAACACAGAAGGACTTGACTCAACAAGCTAAATGACTGGTGCTAAAATCTACTCAAATTTGGCAAGGTGAAACTCTGTTCATGACCCATCTGACCAGAGCCAACTTCCTGTCTGACGGCAGCATGTCAGCAGAAGGTGGGCCACCAATGAGGCTGTGAAGCTGATGTCAGGCTGTGGTTCAAACAAATCCCTGAACAATATGTGTGCAAAATGGTTTGATCACTTGTTTACACAAAATAAAAACATACCAAAAAAATAAAAAACAACAACATGAAAGTGAAGGTGTTTCCTCCTTGCAATGACACCATGAACTCGTCATTTTTTGTGAGGAGTTCTCGCTTATCTTCACAGTAAACAGTGGGTGTTAGTGATGCATTAAAAGGTATCTTTTCCATTGTGACACAAAAAAAAAATCTAAACTTAATGACACAATAATATGTAAAGTTCTCCAAACCTTAAACTTCCCTTTATAGATTATTCTTCATTATGGTAGCAAATAAATACAATCCAAGCGATCATTTACATTATATTAAAAGTTACTGCATTTTTTTTTGCTATATGTATTTTCATTTATATATATATATACATATGTACATACATACGTGTATATATATACATATATAACTATATATATATATATATATATATGCACATACATACATATGTATATATACATATATACATATGTACATACTTGAATATTTACTGTAGGCATAAAAAACCCTCATTAAGTAACAATAAAAAAGATAAGAAAATTAACAAACGGACGGTAAGAAGCTTAGTTTAAGAGGACAAAAGTGTGTAAACACGTCAGATTGAACAAGCTCCATGCAGCTAGAGAAAAGCTAAAGTTAAAATGTGGCATTGAACACCCCGCATGTAGCCAGTGAGTCACAGCTACACGACCTCAAACTCTCCTCTGCAAAGGCCAGTCCACCCTCTTCCTCCTCCTTCATCAGTGTTTTAGCTCTGCAAACAGATTTTTTCCTCTTTAGTCTCCAAAAGCTTTTGACACCACTGTCTCCATCAAGGTCTCTTTCAAACAGCAATACTTTAGAGAAATGGAGCTACCATGTTGGCTCCATCACAGCAGCTTGTTGCTAAGCATCTGAGGTTGTTTTTTGTCTGTAGCTTTCTCGCTGACTATCGTACTTGTTTGTATCAGACTGAATTTGTAGTGTTTGTAAAAAAATTGGTTATGAATTCTTTTTAATGTCCATTTCTGCTGAAGGCTAATTGGTGAGGAAACCTCTCATCTCCTGCAGAGTAAACAGAAGAATTCCTCCCATCTCTCCGATAAGAGCTCACATCAGTCTAACCTCAGGCCGGAGAATTTCCTGCTGCTGTCTCAGATTTTGACTCCAGACATAATCTGATGGCTGTGTCTCCATCTCCTTTCAAAGATCCTTTCTGCAAGCTGCGGAATTTGATATGAACAATGGCAAGGGGTGGGACTCGCTCCTCAATGCACATTATTGTAACCAGGGGGACTGGGCTGGAATCCATCATTAAAAGTCACTTTCTGTCTGTGTGGGTGTTTGTGTGTCCAGAAATTCAAAACCAACCATCAGAGAGCTTTGAAGAGAAACTTTGCTCACTGTTAAGGCAGTGTAGATGCAAGAAAAAAATAATTTTTTGCCACTTTTAAAAGTAAAAAGTCATTTTTTTAAAGAAAAAGAAATAAATAAAAGACATAAAAATCCAGTGTCTTCTTAAAAATCACCTGAATTGCAGCTTTTTCCTTCTTAAACAATCATCAGCAGCCTGCTGATGATTTCAGCATAACACACAGAATAAAAGCCCAGAATAAAACTCACTGAAGTCTATGTGAAAGATCATGTCTGTCCACGCTGATTTAAGTGCTAAAAGCTCAAATGAAAAACACACAAAAGGGGGGTGGGTGAGGCTCAAAGCTCTGCTCTAGAGGCTCCTTCTCGGTCGTCACTAAACAGCAAAGTTTTTGGCTTTTTGACTAGCAGCTATGTTTACATGCACAGCAAAGTAGTCTTCAAAAATCCTGCAATCATCATGTAAACCAGGTTTTTGTTGTTAACACTGTGACTGGGTTGACTGATGAGTAGGTGGTCTCATTCGTTCTCATCGTAGCAAACAGTTTAGATTTTATTTTTCCTGCGGAGTGTTTTTGCCTCTGTTGCATCCCGTCCCCCATCAGGTAGATTAGACCTGGAGCCTTAAGCTGCACAGAACAGAATAAGTTGTGGGGTAAAAATGATTCCTCCAGGTTGAAGCTGAAACTGAATAAATAAATAAATAAATAAATAAATACAAAGATGGGGAGATGCATGTACACAGCTTGGTCTGGAGCTGAGCTGATGCATGCATGTAAACACACCTGCTGATGGAAGTCTCGAGAGTTTTTGGCGGTCAGTGCAAAGTCTAAAGGAATGTAATGATTTGTGGTAGTTAGTGCAGATTGATGGAAGAGCCAGATCGAGGTTTACTATTGGACAAGCAGGCAGGCAGGCAGGAAGGACGGGCAGGTTCATTGTCAGCATTTCAGTAGTATGGCATCAGGAGTCAGAGGGATCAGAGTGGGCTGATGTGCCGCTCCTCCTCCCTGAAAGATTCGATGAATCCTCACGGAACGAGATGAGGACAGCGGCCGCCGTCAGAGAAGAGCGTCTTCACAGCAGCCTGTCCTGTAGAGGAGGGGCAAGACGCGCCCTCGTTCCACTTCCGAGGTGGCTCTGCGAAGAAAAGGCCGACGGTCGCTGTCGCAACAACAGGCAGTAGAGCTCATTGTGAGAGAAGTCAGGCAAGGTTTCCTTCATCCTATTGTCATCAGTTTGCGATTTTTCCTGTGCTCCTCATTTGTCAGCTGGAGAAAAAAGAAAAGCACAGACAGAAACCTCGTCATTAAACTGTGGCATCACTGCAGGACTTTCTCATGTAATTATTCTTGAGGTGGAAAGCTCCAGTGCCATCTGCTAGAATCTTCCTGCACACCAGGCTGAGCCTGTGGCCTATAATCCTTCTGCACACAGCATAGTTTATTTACAGTAGAACATTTTATTCCACAGCACAGCTGGATGGAGCTCAATATTCAAATCGATGTTAATGATGCTGCACGTTTTCCTTTTAAATTTCAAATGTACTATTACACACATGCATTATCTGTAAACACGAGCGCAAAGCTGCTTAATTAAGGATAGCAGCTGTAATTATTATATATGTACTGATTTGTAACAGTCTGTAAATTAGGGTATAAAAACTTTGCAATTAATTCTATGAATGAAGCTACAAGAATGTGCATTTCTGTACAAAATCTCAACACACAATCAGCAACGCAGATTGTGTTGCATGACCTGATAGACTTTATTTGAACTGGGTCTATCCTCCTGACTACCAACAATGCAATTTGTCCTCTGTAGAGGACATTTTTAAACCTGAATATCTACCAACCAATGTATTCTACAGAACCAACACATTTTGGTACCAACAGAGGACAGTTGGGGCTTTTTCATGACACCAAATGTGATTCATGTGGGTGACCTTGGTGCAGGGGTAAGGCGGTCGACCTATGATTGGAGGTTTGTATGTTCAATTCCTGCCTTACCCTCCCATGTGTTGAAGTGACACTGAACACCCTGAACCCAAGTATTTACCATCTAAATACACTGGGAATTGTAGTTTTTGGTGGATTTCGGAACATTTTTGGGACAAATAATTTTTTCTTTACTAGCAGTCAGGAAGCTATACAAAAATGCACAAGTTTTAGTTTGTGTAGCACCAAATTATTTTCATGGAGCCATTTTAAAAAAATATTTGCAAGGAGCACAGTCTTAGTGGAACCAGAAACGGGCCACAGTAGATGAAAAGGACGGGACACAAGTAAGCTCAGGAACAAAGTTTATTGTGGTAGATGAACAATAGAGGTCCTGGAAGGAGAAAAATAAAAAGCAGCCAAAAGAAACAAAAGTAGGGAGTTTACCATTGGGGTTGGCCGCTCTTTAAGATTGATGGTCAACTGGGAAAACTAATTAACCAGAGGAATATTAAATTATATACATTTTTAAAAAACAAAACCACAGACTAGGGTACCAAAGTCTAAACCTGGGTGGGAGGTGGAAAGGTGGGAGTAAGAAAACCGAGTATCAAAACGCCCGCTTCCCTACCAAAACTGCTGTAGAACTGTTTTATCCTCTTTCAAAGACCCACTCCAATGAAAATCGTGTTTTTGGTGTTTTAAAATGTTCTTGATGAAAAAATGCAGTTTAAAAAAGTTTGCCCACAACTAAGACATACATTTCTAATGAACTACTGTTGCCCTGCAGAAACTATAAAACGGCACAGGTTTTATCATTTTGGCTAAAAAATGGCATGGTCATAATAATATTGGAGTGGGTCTTTCAAACACCTCAAATAAAAAGAACTTAACATCAAAACCTGCTTAACAGTTGCACACTGACCCACACACCCAGAGACTCCTCCCAACAGAGGTAATTAGTCTAAACAAAGGATTGGTGAATTTCTGTATGCAGTATGGATGCAGATCAAATCCTTCCTGGGATGAATTATTTTTCTCACTAATTAGTCTCAATTATTGACTTAAATGCAGCAAATTGTGTGAAAGCCAAACTCAGACTTAACAGGCTAAATTGTTGGCGTAATGTAGACATAATTGGAGCTGCAGATGCTTTGATTTTTGCTTGAGAAAAGGCCTCCAAACAGCTCCACTGTTGCTGTTCTGGGGACTTTTGGCATCTCCAGTAAAGGGGAGGCCTGACTTACTTGGCAACAAAACAAAGTGGAAGCAACGAGCAGCATTTGAGCGGAAGGGAATCACTACAAAACTGACACCACTGTAGATGTGAAGGTTCAGGTCATCTCTGTATGAAACATCTGTGTAACATGTTTTAAGGTTTTAGAATACACCTCGGACTTCCTCTTTTTTGTGTGCATAGATACAGTTTGTGTGTGGTCTGAGGTTTCTGCAGCACCAGGAACCCGCTCTGAACCGCTGACAGAGGACTTTGTAGAATGATACAATTGCAGGAATAGTATGTGCCTGCAGCTGTATAAACACTTCCAGAAGATTGGACAGTTTTTTTTCTCATCATGTGTATTTCCCCATCAATGCTAGGCTGTGGTTATTGAATAAAAATGAGTGTAAAGCTCCAGTGTCAGATCTCCTGCTGATGTTTTAACAGCTCCCGGCTTGGGGATGTCCTCGCCTTTCCGTGCTGTCAAGATGTGGAGGAGGAGGGTGGAGTGTGTGTGAACAAGGTCAGACATGCACAAAATGTAGTGCACAGGTTTTCTACTCTTTTTTGTTTTTCTGTGTGACAACTTGAGAGATTTTACCCTTAAATAGAATCATTAAGCTTAGATTCACTTTTAAACTTTTATTTCTTGGTTTTTTTTATTAATATTTCAGGATGGTATTGTATCAGGAATTAGAAAATAACATCAAACCAATTCAAAAAATGCTAACTGCAGCAGAAATGTCAAGCTTTTGAATACTATATTTTCATCTGTGCAATTGATGGTTAAGCCTTAGTCACATGCACCTATACGGGAGGTTGACTCACATGGGTGCTGTGGGTTTTTGGGTTGTCTGGGCTCGTGAACAACTCATGCATTTAAAGGGGAGTGCAGTCTCATGCGGCCACCTCAAATAAAAAGGAACTAACCCTTGTTGTGCATTGTGAAGATTTGTAAGGATTATGTAAGTTACACAAACTCATCAGATATGGGTGATGCTGTCGTTCAGTGCCCTTACACCTCAATCTAGTTGTAAGTGAGGTGTGCGCACTAGCTCCTTACTGCAAATGCTGCACGTGTGTACATGGTACACAAAATGTGATATTTATTCCCCATGTCTACTATTTGTGTGGTGGTTGCTGATGCTTTGATTCCAGCCTCAGTCCACTCATTGTGATGCTCAACACAACATTTAAATAGATTTTGCCCAATAATCCTCTTAAAGGTGCTTAATTTTCTAATTTTTTTAGATGCACCTGAATGACAGCTTTCTTTTTTTACATCTCTTAATCCTCATTTGTTCAGCAGTAGATTCCTTCTTCTTTCACTTTTCTCATTAAATATTTTCCCTCAGGGTGAAGGGCTTTGCAAACAGCTTTTTTTCTGTCACCACCCTCAGTAACGACTATCTGGAAGGGCTGCTGAGCATGACGTGCACTCTTGTCACAAGAGAAGAGGTGATTTAAGAACAAGACGGATCTGTAAGTTGGTCTCAAGGAGGAAACGTTGAACCTTACTGATTGGATTATCTTTTGACAGAGGTTAGTTGAAAATCTCTTAGTATCAAGCGGCAGTCTGCAGGACAGAAGCATACTTTTCACATTCAACTCCTGACCTGATGTAGCTGCAACCACTGTTCTTTATAATTATCTCACTTTGACAGCAGGGAGAGAAAGCTGCGGCTGCACTGTGACACTGAGCTGATGAAACCCTCAGGCTGTTACTGAAACACGATATGTGTGACACCCATGCAAGAATCCTTCATGTCTGTCCTTAGCTGAGCCCAGAACCTCCAAAGTGTCAATATTAATGAGACTTTGTGCAGCTTATTGTTGGACAAAGCTTATTGTTGTAAATATGAAGAATTTTTTTTGCAATAGCATACTGTTGCACTGGGGAATTGAGTTTTTCTCTTGAATAAAGTCAATCCCAGTATCCCAAAATCAAGCAAAATTTTAAAATTGATTGTCTACTTTCCTGACATGGTTTCCTAAGCTTGAAGGCTACGTGAATGGATCCCACCCCAGAAAACCAAAACAGTTTTTGTTCTTTTTTTCAATGATCAAAAGTAGAGAGAAGCCCTAGGTTGTGCACAATGTTTATTTTGAAAGATCTTGAAGTCATCCTCTTCCTGGCCTGCAAGCCTTTGCCTCTGCAATTTCCATGTTGTTGTTCTGCAAATAAATTCACAAAGTGGTTGCTCTCACTCTGTACGCTGAAAAATGTCTGTTCTGTCAGACTTCCTTTATGCCTCTTTATAAAATCATATCAGAAACTTTATCCAAAAAACAGCTCAAGTTACTCATCTCTGATAACCTTTAACCAACTCTGCCTTTTTCCCCTATTACGCAAACTAATTAGGAGTCAGGGAAAGAAACCACAATGTCCCAATCTAAACGTATTTTGATCTATTGGAAAAGTGTTCTTAGTGTTGCTTTATTCATGATTAAGCCATTTTTAGCCATAATAATAAAAATCGGTGTTGTTTTCAAGGACATAGTTCCTGCAGAGCAGCAGGAGCTCTTTATAAATTCCCCTCTGAGTTGTGGATGGAACTGTTGGAGCAGAGTAAGCCAGCCCTCATTTCCCATCATCCCCTTGCTTAAATTCTCTCTCTTACTAGCTTACAGCCCCTCACAATGCCAACTTAACAATATAGTTGAAACAAAAATGGCAATCAATGTAGGAGTTATTCAGTATTTGTCTGCAAGTATTTGTCTACAACAGGATACATTAGATGGAGCGTAGTAGAGAACTAGTGGCTTCCTGATTTTCGATTTTACGTAACAATTAGAACCTTTTCGAACAGTTTTTTTCCATCTGATCCTGTTTTATGGTTTGAATTAAGAAATACTCAGAAGCACAGGGCCTACACCATGCTGTTCCTAATCCCTTCAGAGTAAACTATATCCATATGTATGATAATATATGAGAAGGTAAGATTTGGGAGACCCATCTGCACAACTGAAAAGATAAGTACATTAGAGTCTCAAGTTTGAGAAATAGTCTCGTCACAGGTCCTCAACTGACAGCTTCATAAAATAGTACCCGCAAAACGCCAGTGTCAACATCTACAGTGAAGAGGTGACTTCAGGATGCTGGCGTTTAGGGCAGAGTGGAAAAACAGCCACATCTTAGACTGGCTAACAAAAGAAAAAGATTAATTTGAGTAAAAGAACACAAACAATGGACAGAAGAAGATTGGAAAAAGGGCTATGGACAGACAAATCAAAGTTTGTTGTGTTTGGATCACACAGAAAAACATTTGTAAGATGCAGAACAACTGAAAGAGATGATGGAACTGTGCCAGACGCTATCTGTCAAGCAAGGATAACGTGATGATATGGGTTACTTTGATGCCAGTAAGGTGGGGGATTTGTACTGGGTAAAAGGGGCTTTAAATAATAAAGGATATCACTCCAGTTTGCGTTGCCATGCCACACCCTGTAGACAGCACTTGACTGACATCAATTTCATCATAAAGTTATTCTTTCAAATAAATATCATTATTCGTGACAATATCTTGACTATATTTTGTGTTCATTTTACAACTCATTTGGGTAAATGAAAGTGCGGCTTAAAAATGGAAAACAAAATTGTCTGGGTGACCCATAACTTTTGAACGGGTAGTGCATGTCCACCATCATAAGAAAAACGCTGCAAGAATATGTTAAAACCCAATTTTCTTCTAAATGGGTCTTTAAGCAGTTGCTGTCTAAAATGCTTTTACAAAATAACTTCAGGCAGGATTTTAAAGAAGGCAGTCAAGCCTTGACCTTTCAGTGAGCTTGATAACCCTAACAAACAAGTCACTGCAGTTCCATGTCCTGTTATCAGAAGTCAAAGTTTATCCTTGTTATTCTTTAGTGGTTAGTACAGTGGCTGCCAATTGTCATGGTTTGGCAAGTTTGCTGACACACTGCCAGTCATTGTGTTTTTGACTGGGTTAATAATTACAGAGGCTGTGTGAGACTTTGATAAAGGCAGGATGCAGGAAGGCAGCTCCGGTCCTGATGACATGCTAGATATGGTCAAATCCAAGAACCTTTGAGAACACACTTTTGAGTACAAACATTTGTGTACTGTTGTGTTTATCCCTTCCACTGTCATCATTTACAGACTAGCCTCAGGAAAACGTGTTTTTCAAGTCCTGAACACCCTCTAATGTGCGACCTCTAATGAGAACGGGCGTCCACAAAATGCCTGTCACATAATGAGAGGAGAGCTCTTGAAGTGCTAATGTTCCAGGTCTATCTCTTTGTCATTAACTTCTTAAACTATCGATGAATGAGAAAAAAAAAAAAACAACAAACACTTAGGACGTGTAGTGACATTGGAAGAAATACAAACTTACCTGGTCATACCCGAACTGAGGAGGCTGGTCGTGTCAGCTTGCTCAGCCTATGGAGAGAAATAAAATGTTTTAAGAAGACAATTTGAAGTTGCATTTAATCTTATCCCTGCAGATATGTTGAACTCTCTTTTTTTAAAAATCCAACTAGTTTCAAATTATCCATCCTTGGCTGTTTTTCTATGTGACTTTGTCCCTCTCTGCTTCCTTCCTCCTCCAGGCTGCAGTCGTCAGCCACCCTGACCGGTGCTGCATCTGCGCTGTCAAAGTGCAATGCAGTGGCAGATGAGGCAGTTCTGAGAGTCAATGTGGACTGTCTGAATCCGTGGGGGTGGGCACGCACCAAATCTAAGCTATTAATGGCAATTCAGCCGCCAAAAAAAGCTAACAACCCAGGAATAATAAAGCAGTCTTGAAGGCTGAAAATAGACACTCTCGCTCCACTGAGTTACTTGTTCGGCTCCCTGCCTTCTATAAATAGCAGCGAGTTTCTGGGGACACACTAAGAACAGGGAAAAAGTGCTACTCTGTGAAGCAATGGGGAACTTATAAATTGGAGTTTTTATAGGATGAATGGAATACATAAATATCCCAGTCATGGAACAACCAAAAACTGTGCAGCATTTTCATCTCCAGTTCCCTAAGGTGTTGTTTGAAGCTTGTTACATAAAAAGCCACTTCTGTGTTGTTTTTTTCTTTTGGGTGTTTATGCACAATGCTGAAGGGGCCTTTTGTAAATGCAAAGCTGGTGTGCCATTAACACATTTATCATGGACAAACAAGTCAGGTGGAAAACTGTTCAATGAGAGAACTGTACAGTTCAATAGGACAGTGACTTTTTAGATACTCTTTGGTAAAATGGACCTCCCACTGTCGATGTTTTTGCCTTTCTTCTGCATTATTCTTGCCAGCATCATAAACAACAGAAAAAGACAGAAACATAATTGTACTTTAGAGGAAAAAAAAAACTGTTTTTGAATTTATTTTCAGCTATGAAAAACCCCTTAAACGTACCTTAATTTAGCATCTACTTGAAAGCATAAATACAAGTCATTGTTATTGGTTTCATGGCTGGAAATGAATTCAGGCATCTAGGGGTTAAAAATGTGAGTGTAGATGAGTGTACACAAAAAACAAAACATGCCCTTTCCTTTGCATGTCACAGAATCAGATGTAAGCACATTTACTAAGACAAAAGCCCCTCCTGATAAATGTGTGTTTGGTTAGAAGGTATCATATCTTCAGTATGATACAAGTTTCATAACTGACATGCCTTTCAAAATTTACCACTTTGCCTCAATTAAATTACAACACAACATGTACACCGGAAAGACTAAAGCTTCGTTCACGTGTTCAAGAACATGTACTTATTTCACGGTGTTCACACTGGACAAGCAGGGAGGTGGTTCTTGTTCTTCTACTGTTTACATGCCCTCCACTTACAGTTGGAAGAGGCTTTGTAGGAAATATCGAAGCGGCACAAATCTGGTGAGTCTTGCTCGAAGGTTTTCTTTCACAGTTTTAGTCTAATCAAAGACTTAATGTCATATATTTCCAACCGGAAACAAACTGCAGTTATTAATTTCTCCTACACGATCACTTTTCAAACGGTTGGCACATCTGTGAAATAAAGAGGGTGCCATCTTTACATCACTACCAAATTTGAGTCCCCGATTGGTCAAACTTAAATTGGTTTAACTTTCAGCGCATGTTCAATAGATGACAATTTTGTATATAGAGCCCAAAAATGGTCTTAAAAGGTGCGTAGCAACGAGTGAACAGGAGAGTTTGGAATGTGAAGACTGAAATGTGAATTTGCATAGACTTTTCATTGAAAATGAACACTTAAACCCACGTTGTAGAGGGCAGTGTGAAAGTGTGAAAGTAGCTTCATTCTTTAAATCTTTGTGATGCAGCAGATATTAATCATAATCATTTTCATAAAGTCTGATGGTAAACGTCTAACTATACATGATCAAGGAAAGAGCAGAGGAAAAGGAGGAAAAGAAGACAAGAAGAAGTGATTTGGAAAATGTGGATGTTTCCAAGCAGCTGCTGTTTGTCATTCTTTGAGTGAATATGTGCTATTTTTCTGCATTGTGCTGCTGCCTAGTTAGAAAGTGTGAACCACTTTTAAGACCGCATACTAATACTGTTACTGGCATGACTACGAAACTTCGATTGCTCTTTTAGCATGTTTTTTTTCCTCATTTACTCTGAAGTGGAGAAAACCGAGACTGGAGTTTCTCCAAATCTAGAGTATTTGTGCGTTGCTGCAAAAATAACTTTAGTTTGGTTGATGGCTTGACAACAAGATTCAAAGCGAAGCCACAAATGGAATCATGTAGAACGGTCTTCGTTTCAAATAATGCAGAATGCTTCAATACAGGTTTAAGCGTGGGAAAAATAAAGCATCAATTCCACAGGGTGAAGAGAAGGCGCCTGCAGACAGTCATCAGACATCCCTCTGCCATTCTGTCTGAAAACTCCAACAGGAAGGAAGTCATTTCTGAGAGCGGCGGGACCAGGGGAGCAAAGCCGCTGTGATAAAAACTAAGAAGAAACAAGAAGTGGTATCTCACCACCAAGACGAGAATGTTTGTTTAGGCCCAAACCAGCAGTGATTCCACTTAGTTAAACCTTAAATGTATAACCAGGAGAGAGAAAACTCTAAGCCAAAGCACTTGGGTAAACTGATAAAAAAGAACTGCTTGTGTCAGCTTTTGATAGCTTTTAGCTGACTCGGACTTTCTCTTGGCTCGGAGGATTTCTGGGTGTTGCAAGGTTGGCACCTTTCTTGGCATCGCTGTGGACAGCTTGTTCCTGACTCGTTTCAAACTTTAACATTGGGAGAAAAGCTGGGAATTTCCGCAACAACAAAAATGTCAAATGTGCTACTCTTGTTGTGATGTAATATTGAAACAGATTTATTATTTAAAAGGCTGAACAACAACTGAACTATTTCAACAATGACTGAGTTACTTACTGTTTTTCTGCTTTCTCTCGGTCATCCAGGAAAAACAGCGCAGTGGCCAGGAAAAACATGCCCCCCAGGACAATGATAAAGGGACACAGCATGAGGGCATATCCCAAGCTGAGGAACCTCCATAGAGCCGATGTGGTATAGCTTTCCTGGAGTTTGTCAGAGATCTGCAGAAAAGGAAACGGATCATCACAAATCAAACCTGCATTTGCCTGCAGACAGAATGCATCAGAGTGAAGCGGAGTTCAGTGTATTTTCTAATGTAACAAAATCTTTGTCAAACTGCATTTTTTTGTCTGTTTTTAATATGAATAAAGTAATGCAATTTTAAGCTTAATTTTCTTAACACGTCTTCCATCATGAGCAGAAAGCCACAAGAACATGTTAAAACATCAAAAACATCTTTTTCTCGCAGTGAGTCTTAAAGAGAAATCTAATATCCTCATACCTACATTTTATCATCACTATGCAAACCTGTCGAGGGTTTTTCTGTGTCTGTTGTTTAGCCTGCAGTGTGTCCCAGAGGAAAACAGCAGTGGGAGAACAGTGGGTTTACAGTGTCACTGCCTCCCACTAGTCCTCATGACGCAGCTCCACGCAGGCTGCTGCTGCCGAGGTGGAAGCAGCAGCCTCTGCATGTGTGTCTGAGCATCCACGGGTCACGTTTGCCATGACTTCATGTTAGTGTCAGCAGACTAGATAGTGGGGGGATGTGAGAGGCAGTCGACATGCACCCACTTTAGGTGTGGACAGTATGTCAAGAGGACATTGATAAGCAAAAACAGAGCAGAAAGGTGTGGACTACAAAAAATACAATTCAATTTGAAAAATTAAATGTATTAATCCCAATTAAATAAAAATGTGACAGAGAACAGCCCATTTCCAGCAAGAGTCTGCGCTGCCATCACTGCCCCCATGCTAACACAAACACCCACTTTCTCCGCAGAGTTATAGGTAAAATGCTTTCATTTTATGTGCACAATGTGACCATCCGTCTTTGCAAAAGTTTGGACATTGTTTGTTTTTATTCGTAAAATGCAGACATACTGCCAAGACTGAATGATGTCATGAAATGGACGGCACCCACAAGCAGAAAAATGTGGAGCCTCAGAGATCGAGGTGTCTTACTTTAGAAAAGGACTTGTGAAAATAACTCATTTTAAAAAAATAAACATTCTTGCCAAAGATAATATATTATCATATATATGGATATAGCTTTAAGAATAGCATGGTTTAGGCTCTTTAACATTTCTGTAGCTGTTTGTGACTCATTTTATCAGTTTCAGTAAACTCTACATTTCAGAGATGCCATGGTAATTGCTGCTTGTCTCATTTTTGAACCAGAAGACATTTCTCAGATAATTGCTGGGAGATTGTTGCTACCATTCCCTTGATGCTCTCTCAGCAGTCATCTTCCCATCAAATAGCATAGGAGGAATCCATTAGGTGTCTCTCAGGAATGTCCTGAGTGACAATTGTCTGCGTCTACGTGCAGATGAAGACCACTGGTGGCTGCATGGCCCCTAATGCCTGCCATCACACAGCCAGGAGCTGCCACTCCTGTGTTGAATCCACCATCATCTGCCTTTTTTGATGCACACGAGAAAACTCTGTTGTGATCCAAGCACTGGTTGCTTAGCAATGCCCACCACTCTGTTTTTCTCGAGGTTCCTCCTCTCTGCTAATTCAAAGTCGTTGTGATGGTCAGAACGGGCGTCCGGATGCCTGCCTGCGCTCCATGTGCGTCACAGCGGGTCCTTCACAGCAGTGTGTCAAACCTCAAGCTCGGAAATGGAGGCTGTGAGGGCTGGCTGGCATTCTGCGCTCTGTCAGTGTTTGTGGAGAAGAACCATTGCTGTAAGGAGAGTTGAGGCCCCAGACGCCAGTCGGAGGAGATCAGGATGACTGAATAACTTCAGGGCCGTGTAGGAGAGATCCGAGTTGGCAGAGACTCATATAGACCTCTGAACTGTGATTTTTGAAATTCATAACTGCCAGAAGGGAAATATCAGTTTCACAATTTTGCCTCTGATGCTAATTTAATGAAGCGTTTCAATGTTTTGTTCCCAAAACATCAGAAGCACTCACAGCAAAAGCTCCATTTAAAAAGCTCGCCTTCCGTTTTGGAAACACAATTTGCAAACGTGTCATTATTATTCAAATGACACAGACAAAAGACCATGAAACTTGAAAGTAGATATATAGTGAGAAAAATAATCAGTTTAAAGGCTCTTCTTTAACAATAGAAGGCCTGTACAGTAACAGTAGCTGCTTTTGAGATCGGCTCCTGTAATTAGGGCCATCTTTATTTCAGTGCCGTCACTTGAAAGGCCTTAGATTGTACTCAGAAGCATGAGAGCCTCTTTTATCGGCCTTTGAGAGTAAGTCAACACTTCAGTCGGAACAAGAAGATAATAAAAAAACAATTGTGGTGCGACTCAGCAGCTGTGTCTCGCCTTGACAGAGGATCTCCAGTTTGATCTACTCAACCACAGCTTTTGTTAACAAAATTTAAGATAAAACAAAATGTAAACACTAGCAAGGCTTCAAATCAGGATCAAAAGATTGGACTGTATGTTACGCCGAATCATGGGAAGTGAATAGTTGCGTTCCTACCACATTCCAATATGTTTAGGTTAAAAGTGTAAAGCAATTGTCGTCCTAAATTTTAACAGGATTTAATATTTATTATGTCATTACATTACACCAGGTTAGTATGAACCAAATGATTCATTCATTCATTATAACCTGCTTTTTTATTTTTAGTTTTGTTGTTGTTTTGTAATACACTAACCATGTATTGATCTGAAACCAAACCATATAAAAAAATGAGAACTTTGATAATTGACAAATGATATATATATTTTTTAATTTTAGCTTTCTATGTGATCTTTTTAGATTCTGTTTAAAGGGTGGAGTGCGGGGGTCAAGGTGAAAGTGGAGTGGGAGCTTGACAGCATTTCAGTGTGGACCACAAGTCCTGACCAATTAAAAACAGTAACTTCAGAGCCTCCTGGGAACGGTGGGACTTATTAGGAAACACCACTGACAGTCCAGAGAATGGCAGAATCACAATTGTGTTCAACAATCCTCCTGAGACCTGTGCTAAAAGCCCCCCACCCCCCTGTGCCACACTTTGCAATGGCCTACTTATACTGAGAGCCGGGCTGGTGTCTGACTACGGTTTTTGCACAGGGAGGTGTTCCAGATATTCAAAGTGAGATCGATGTTTGCAGCCAGAGCACAGAGGGAGTCTTACCTGTCCTATCAAGTATGGGCTTCCTGCATCACCCAGCAGATGAGAAATGAAGCTCTGAAAGGCGACCGCTGTTGCTCTTCTTGTGGGAATAATGACAAACTGCAGACAGACGGTTGAAAAATACATGAGATTGTTTAAGGTGAAACAGAAGAGTCACTCAGCCGTGTTAAAAAGATTCGTCCATTAAGGGCTCTGAGCTCAGCTGGTTGGAACATGTCGCCCTAGGCAGGACTATCTGTCAAAGTGCAAATGCCAGCAAAGGCCAGGCGACTGCTCTTCAATCTGAATAAACAACAAATAAGCAAGCTTAAAGTTTTCATCCATCTGCTTCAGTGAGTATGAGCTATGAGCTGCTAGCTGAGGAAGATTCAAATGTTACCTGAGACAAGAAAAAAAAAAGACAGACTCTATGAACTCACCATTAAAATGTCTGCCGTTATGGCCCAGTTCACAAACAGCAGCGTCTCTCCAATGAAAATGCAAACCTAAACAACAAAAAGAAGTGTATTTTACTTTGAGGTCGGAGCAGCCAGTTTCCACTGACATGGAGCCAGAGAGGGAGGCTGGAGGTATTTTTACGAATGCTGTGCTGAAAAAGTGCTTTGGTTGCAGAGGTTCAAAAACATGTTATTATGTCATGACTCGGTTACGTGTGGATTTGCAGGCCTTAATTTTGGTCCCACTGAGCTGAACATGCACCCCACAAGCTGAAAGCCGTTCTGGCATGAAAACAATTGTTTATTCCTGTCAAGGATATTTTAATGCAAGAAAACACAGATTTATGTGCCGCTTCACAACGGTCTCCTACGGCACAGTAAATGCACATGGATTCAGCTGTTGAAGCTACTGGACCGCCTATCGATTTACTGTGTTTTCCACACTAAAGGGCACACATTAAAAAACTAAACAAAACAACTGCGCCTTATAATGCAGAGTTAATTATACATTGATTATAATCCTGATTGTGTTTACTGATGTCAAAAGGATTTTAAGAAGTGCACAGCAATCTGTCAAAATGTCAGTGTGTTTTTGATGTAATGCAAACACAGTTGGGTTTTTATTGTGAATATGCTAACATAGCTATCGTGTAGCGATGTCAGACGGTGTTTTTTTTACGTGTTACTAAAAAGATTGGGAGTTAGTTTAGTCACAGTAATTTTGGTTTTAGCGTTCTCCGTCTTTTTTTTTTTTTTTTTGCGTGATTGGGAATAACTGTGATCACAGTTTAAAGTCTGGCTGACTGATGGACTTATCTCTGACTCTTTTGTCCACCTTAGAGTTCAGTACGCCTTATATATGACATAAGCTTGAAAATAGACCATTGGTGGTGCGACTTATAATCAGGTGCACCCTATAGTGTGGAAAATGCGGTAGTTACTGTGGAATCTTGTGCATCTGTCCAGGCTGGTTTAGTCTTTAGCAGTTTAAACACAAGCGATTGATGTGCATTTGCTGCTGGGAGAAGAGCACGCCCCCTGCCAGCACGCCGGACCTCCAGTGAGGAACACAGAGCCTCAGTTTGGGTCTGACAGCGAGATGCAGACAGGTCTGATCTGAGAGCTTGTGAACCAGACACCATGACCGACATGCAGCCTCTCAGAAGAGAGAAGCCTTTCCCTCAGATAAGGTGAGTGTTGATGGGAACAGCTGCGAGGGGTCGATCAGCCTCGCCAGAGCAGCGCCAGCTCCCGCATACACGTCACGCCTTATAATGTAACACATCTGTCAGCTTTTCTCAATAAAACACAGGCGGTTCTCTTAGCACGACTTCTATAATGGGAGGAATAAGACAATCCCACTGGAGAGGAACAAATGAAACCACCATTTACAGATGCTTTTTAAGGTTTCTCATTTACAAACATCATTTAAATCTTGCTGGCTGGTATAACAAAAAAAACGATCACAGCAGCCACATGAGTCCATTTTCAGTGCAGCAGTCTGAAATTGAGTTGGGTACATGTATAATCACGTAATTGATTATGAAACTTTCGTTCCTCGACTCTAATTGGACGAGTCAGGCTGCTGTCAAACAGCTGATGAAGAAGCGCTTTATCAATCTTTATTTACTGAATCATCTCACATCATCCCTCATTAAATTACTCTATTAGTGTCTCATTTCACAATATGAACCACTGAATCTGAATGTTCGTTTTTTGGGTTGAATTTTGACTTCTGTGTGAGAAGAAGGAATCCCCACAACAGCTGACTAGCATAACTGAAGCCCATTAAAAGACGAACATAAAAACAGACTGCAAGTGTAAGAAGCTGGACATCAACAAACTTACAGACACCAGCCACAAAGTTGTTTGTTACATTTCTGTTCACAAAAACATGTTTTTCCCATTTGCTGCTCTTTCAATAACTGGTTCTTACTTCTTTGTCAAAAATAAAGCATTAAACTTGTGTTTGCTGCTTCCAACACCATGCACTGCAAACCAGTTCATACTTGAATAAATTTAAAACCTTAAAAGTTGAGAATTTTTTTCTTGAGGCAGGTTCTACAAATAAGGAAATTGTTATTAAAATGAGTCAGTCCTTTTTCCTCCAAACTTGTGACAAAAGAAAAACTTGATTTAGATGTAAAAAAAAAACACTTAAATTGCACCACATTTTAAACTTCAATTTTAAGCATTTTAATTTAAAGTTCAATGAAGTTAGACAGGCATTTTGGAAACAAACTTTTTGATTTACGTTCTAAGAATAAATGCTAGTTTTAGATCATTTAAGGATTTATAAAGATGGGCCAACCTGTACTAGATTGCATTCTCGTTTTGTTCACATTTTTTTTAAATAAAAAGAGTCATTTCCACTTACTAATATAGTTTTTTTGTCACTGTAATTAAAATAAACTACAATTAGATTTAAAAAAAACTCTGAAATACTAACATTTGCTAATAGCTTGCAAAAAAATACTTCCGATTGGGCTGTAAAGCATTTAATTTGAAGTAATTCTAGCGAACAGCTGCTTTTTTAGCTTATTTTTCACTTTTTGAATGCTTTCTTTTTAACAGATTTCTTGTTAAGTAAAAATGGCTTGCTGCATGGACATCATTTTACTTATTTCTAATGATTATCATCTTAAGATTAATGCTTATGTCCTATTCATAGTCTACTTCTTTTTGCAGTGTGGACATTGTCTGGAGACCATGTTTCAATCTATCCTGAAATTTTCCCTTTTCCTTATGCCATAGTAGCAGTTGTGACTTCTTCCTTTGCTCTGCAACTGACAGTAACTGGCACAGTGTCCTGTTGCTGCTTCCCCTTCACCTAAACCCACCTGGACCTTAAAGCGTCCTTTTGTTCAGACAAGGGTTCACATACTGACATCACTTCTGATAACAAACAGCAGGAATCCTAATCTCCTTCACTGAAATTGCTGCATGACAGTGCAGAGTGCGGAGCTTACATATGCTCCAGCTATGTTCTTCTTGGCCACCACGAAGATGAGGCAGATGAAGATGGCTGAGCCCAGCATGCTGACAGCACACACCAGCGGGTCGGCTCGTTCTGTCCTCTGTCGACAGAAGCGGGTAGTGGCAGCTCCAATGACCACGCCTAACAGCCCAGTCACACAGGTGATGGCCCCGAAGATGAAGCTGCAGGAAAGTGCCATCCCTCCATTTAAATATGAAAGCCTGACAGCTGTCAAGTCAAGATTAGAACAAAGCATGAACCTGTCCGTGCTGCTGCAAACATCTGTTGTACAGTCATCAACCGTCTTCTGCACCACCTGCGCTCTGGTCAGGTAGATGGGAATCCACATGCCAAAGGCGCCGGTGGCAAATGACACTGATGCTGAAGCCAGGGAGGAGAACACGTAGCTCCGACTGTTGACAGAAAAGAAGAAAACAAAGAAGAAAGGGGATTATACCAACTGGAAGGACCAAAAAAATGAACAATCTCATTTGACTTGCAAACAAAAATCATAGAAAAACGCCTGCTTGCAAAACTTGATACATTTTCTTAGAGTCTAAAGTCTGGTATTTGCATATGTGGTACTTAGATTTTTTGACATAAGAAACCTTTTTGGCCAATTGTATAGTTTTTTTTCTGTTACTGTGGGTGAAATGTTCTGTTTAAGTGAATATTCTGGTTCAAATGAAAGCTTAGTCACATCGCTGATGGTTGCAGATACCCTGGAGAATGAAAGTTACGTCCATCTTTTGATCCATGTTTTAGCCCTGAAAGAGTCTACTTAAACGAAAGTGTTCATTTATCCAAAGCTGCAAATGTTTCTGAACAAATGACTATTTTCAGAAGATCACTTTGTGCAAAAAATCTCAGTGTTTGTAACATTGTGTTGCAGAAGTCCACACGTGCTGGGATTTATCACAGTTACTGAAAGTGCTTCCTGGCATTTACAACAGAAAAAGGACATTTTAAACAAAGTATTTTTATTTTGTTTCCGTTTTTTTTTATTTCATTATTTGTTAGTAGCAAAATCTATTTTATCTTACTTTGATTTTTTTTCTCCTCAGCTAAATTTAAATTGTCAGTTTTTTCCCCCCTAACACATAGTCAGTCCAAAAGGATTGATTAAAAAAAGAAAAAATATTGGCATGTTGAAATGAGCCCCTGCGACAGACTGGCGACCAGTCCAGGGGTGTCCCCTGCCTTCGCCCATGAGTAGCCGGGTTAGGCTCCGGCAGCCCCGTGACCCCGAAAGGGATTAAGCAGTTCAGAAAATGAATGAATGAATGTTGAAATGATGATTCACCAAAAACCAGATAGATGTCAGAAAAATGGCCAAAAGCTGTTTCTCTTTGTAAAGACTTTTCTGATTCTTTTACCTTCAGTATTATATTATTAAAAACATTAAATTATCTATTTTCATGATTGCTCAATGTAATAAAACAATTTTATTTAAGTGTTCGACCTCATAAATGATTGAAAAGACCATTAAACTTCTGTCTTTCAGACTTATTCCAATGAAAATTGGATTTTTTTTGTGTTTTTTTACACTTTTTGATGATGGAGGACACATATGAAGAAAATACGGCAAAAAAACGTGTTTTCTAGTGTTTCATCATTCAAATTGTTGCAAATGAGGGGTCCCGCACACAATTTAGAGGTGAATTTCTAATGTAGTCCTGCAGAAACTATGTTCTAGAAACGTCACAGGTTTTTAGGATTTTGGCTAAAAACTACTGGGAACACTTCTTATAGACCAAAAGATGACTGGAGGAGGACTTTAACTGTTGAAGGATAGGTTAAAATACCCCATAGGATAATTTGATCTCAACACACCACCACCTATCCTAAAAATGAGAATGGTGCTGATGACTGAGCAAGCTTTGAGCAGAACACGGCCTTACTTCTTGGCGAGAGCTTTCATGTCACAGACCCAGGAGGTTCTGGTCTTGATGCATCCTCCCATCTGGTCTGCGTTGCCTCTCTTGGGCTCGGGCACAAAAAGGAGGATCAGGGCCCCTGCAGTGATGCCCAGAGGGGGGGACACCTAACAGGACAAAAAAATCAGTCAAACATCAAGTTCAAAGAGAACTGTGAGCTTCACCTGTCAACACATCACAGTGGGAGCATTGTGGGGACTTCAAGCCTGAGTGGGACGTAGCTGTTTGCCAATATGGCTGACATCCTATACAAGCCTTTAGAAAATGTAAACATTCCCATTGAACACCGAGTATTTTCATAAGTGGGTGTGGACGCGTGTATAACAAGAACACTAAAGAACATTAGATGTCTTTGTGAGCAGGTTGGACCTCAGAGCTGTGCGTCTGCTTTTATGTAACTCTTTATGGTTCATATGGTCTTAGGTTTGTTTTCTGTCTGCATTTTGGGAGGACACGAAACTACATTTTAAACGGAATTTAGCAAAGTAAAGATGAAGAAACAAACTGACAAAAATGTTGCTGTATTAAAGAAAAATCTGTTCAAATCCGATCGTTTTTTTTAGACTTGGTTAAAAGACAGGAAGCAGATTAATGCCAGATGGAAGTGAGTTCTCGAGTTGAAGAACAGACCCACAGAAAGCTCCACTCTTCATGGTGCTGAGGCAAACAGACACCAGCAACAACCGAAAATCAGTAGGAGTGGAAACAAAGTGAGACCACCTGGAAAGATGGGTCAGAGAGCGGTTCCTGGTCCTGGACCAGAGTCTGTTTAGGTATATTCAGACTGAAAATGTGTTCTGAATTATCGGGGGAAACAAACTCATTTCACTTTCAGCAAACCAAATATGTCCAGTCAGAATACACTCAAAAAGAGTATTTTGAACTGAATTCTGAAGTGGAAAAGGAAACCGTGAAGTTCTTTCAAGATGGGGTGATGTGGTCAGATGAAGGAGTCTGTGATGATGGGGGCAGCAGAGTTTCAGCCAAATGACACGACGCAGAGGATGAATCACAAATCATGGCTCTAGAAGGTCTGTACATACGTAGCACTATAAGATAGGAACATGTGTGTGTCTGTCTTGTTTGGGTGTCTTCCTCCTTTTAGTGTGTAATGTGGCCTCTAGAGGGAAATTAAACCTTTTCAGTTTCTTTTGTCTTTCCTAATGAACGGAGAAGCTTCACTGCATCCCTAATGTGCTTTCAGCTAAACCAACGCTCTCCTCACTATAAAAGATAATATACGAGTGTGTTGAGCTCTTTTCTCAAAGAGACACTAGGAGTCAGTGACCTCTGACCTCAGCTCCCATGGGGCCCAGTACACACTTCCTGTAAAGCGGGTAAACAATCAAGTGAATTAACCCTCTTCTGCTTCTTAATTCCTGGTATCTCCCCTTTAATTTTGCTCCACTGATATTCCCAGGAAGGTGGCTGGAACATGTTGGGCAAAAACAAACGGAAGGGCAGCTACAATAGGATCCTGTCAGAGCCTGTTTTAAGTTTTAGTATTTGCTTTCCTCTGCATGCCACACCGGTGATTAATTGGCAGGGAAATTGTTTTATTGGAATGCCATTGTAACTGCTTTGGCCCCCCACCACCACTGCCGCCCGCCTTTTGTATGTTCTTTTAAGGCTCCACCAAGACCTGTAGGGTGTACTTCCTGACCGGCAATTTTTCATTTCCTGGATTTTCTGAGAAGGTTTAAATGGAAAGTTAAAATTCTTTAAATGTTCATTAAATGTCATAACTTGCTGTAAAGCTTTTAAAGTTGTCTTTGTGGTTCTAAAGGGGTTCTGTTCAGGTTTTTCATTGGCTTTCTCCATTGTATGATTGCTAGAGTAGGTTACTCGGTTTATTCAAGTTCAAAACAAGCCACCCCAACAATGATTTATGCTCCTAATTTACCAGCAGTCTCTTTCTCCCCATCGCAAGCCTTCCACAAGGCTTCTGTTCTTTTGGGAACACATTATCAGCACATTTTTCAAGCACAAATTACTCTTTAAACAGAGGAGATCCAGGTGCATGCTCTTGGAAACACTTTGGGTTTATTGCATAAACCAGCAAATCTCTCCAAATATTTCCGTGAATATTTTTCTGATGATCCAGAATGCTTTCTTCAAGGGGAAAACTAAGGCAGAAACAGAATTCTACCCTTCTAATTGTAGGGAAATTTGAAGCTTTAGTGGTGTCCAAACTTGTTTTTTAAGGGGAAGGGGTAGGAACTTCGGAATTGCTATTAACACTACGCGTATCACCCAGGAGAAACTCATTTCTTCACGTGGGTCTGCTTTGAAGCATAGAAGTTTACATTTAAATGTAAGAAATTACTATTTGTTTTAGTATGACTTTAAAGATGTAGAACTAATGTTTTTATGTTATATTGCAACGTAAATGACCACAACTATTGATGTCATTGTCGAGTGTTAGTAACGTCTGAATCTGAAGACACTATCTCTGTTTCAAGGGCTAAATGTATTCAATTCAATTGTATTTATATAGCCCAATATTACAGTCATAGCCGTCTCATTGGACTGATATCAGTATATTGCAAAAAGCAAAAAATTCAATATGTATACGTAAACAATAGCTGGTTGTTAAACAGACTAAGCTGAACAAACATCTCTGCCCTTACACCCTCCTTCGCGGTGATCGTGGAGAAATGTAGGGGTATGGAGAAGCCAGAGGGGTAGGAGAAGAATTCAGTTTTGTCCTAATACCGGCAGGAAGGATCACTTTTCTGTTGCTCCATTCTATCTGCTAAAGTATCATGATAAATCGAAACATACAGCATTTTCTTTTTAACATCCTATACAAAGCCATAAATGATCATGCCCCTTCCTGTTTTAAAGGTCCCATCGTTCTCTATTAAGCCATGTAGTAGACTGTGTTTGTGTTTCAGACAGGTCCTTAAAAACTCGCCATTGTTTATTTTTACCCCTAGAAAACTTGCTCCAAGTTCTTTGTCATGCTGTGTTCACACAGGCTCCTGGAAAGCGACCACTTTCCTCGAAAAAGTCTATGTAAATGTGCGCAAATGCGCATTTCGGGCTTTGACGCTCAAAACTCTTGCATTCCCTTCTAGGTCACTTATTGGGCTCTACTCACAAAAAAACACATCCATTGAATGTGCGTTGAAAGTTAAACCAGTTGAACTTTGGCCAAGCTGGGACTCAGATTTGGTAATGACGTTTGGGTCATCAATAGGAATCGGTCAGTTTAGACTGTTATTCAGCCCACACAACTGCCCTTCTGGGATTTTTCGTCACTGGGCGATGATAGTAATCTTACCCTCAAAGCCCAATGCCAATCTCCGGCAGCATCTTTGGCACCAGCTCCTAGGATGTAACCCAAGCCACTACAGAGAAACACAAAGATAGTGCATTAGATACACAACATAGCCTCACACACATTCATTAGTTAATCAATCCTGAAGCTTTTAGCACATTTACAATTTTATGTGTTCTGGATAAAGCTATTAATTGACAAAGTCTTATGTTATTTATGATGGCGATCTTTGCCAGCAGCCAAATAAGCCAAATAACAGGAAAAAAACATTAGTGAAGCTTTAATCACCTGAAATGTTTCCATATTAATCAAGGTAAATAGGATATAAATTATCTTAGGTTTTAATTATTGTGAATATACATTCACAATAATGTTGAATATACATTGGTATCATCTTAAAAACATTAAAGCATTAATACAGATGCATTACTGGTATAGAAACTCTCTTTCCTGACTGAGCACGTTGGACTTTTCAGAACTTCTCAAGAAGTCTTTTAAACTTATCTGCATGCACATTGGTCTCTTATTGTCCACGTTTACTGAAAATGAATTTTAAAACACTGACTGCAAAGGCAGAAGCTGTCTTTAAATGTGATTCTACCTCTTTTTTGCAATAACAGACCCTGTCTAATTCCTGGTGTCACTTCCTGAAGCTGGTCATAACAACCTCAGTGAAGACAAACAAGTAAAAGGCTGGCAAGGATGTTTGACTTCCACTTTACTGGGCTCCGCTCTGTCACCTTCCATTGTTTTGCTGGAAAGTTCACAGAGCTCCGAACAAGATGGCGAGTTAAAACACTCTGAGGAAATGTTTGTTGGTCCAACCATCTCTGATCACAGACAGAGGAAATTTCAACACTGAATACATAAGAATTCCTTTAAAACTGTAGTGAAAACTACACAAATTATATACAATAAATTATATTACACACTGCCAAACACCTTATTGCATACAATGAGAATTAATTTCTGTCATTCTAAAAAGAGTACAATCAAGAAAGTTTTGCAATAAATCAATATATTTAGTATGATAGGCTGTTTTTGGTGATACCAGGTAAAATATAATGGGTTAACCAACGTTTCAAACTGCTTACCACAAAAAAACTATTAATCATGCTGTCATTATTAAAGCACAATTTTTTTAATTTAAAAAAAACGTATTGGAGTCATTTAAAAACTTACTGAAATCTCAGAAATTCTGGGGTGTTGAGAGCCAAAATGATAATAATGTTATTTATATTTTTTGAATTAAAAATGAAATGAAATATCCTTTTTTCATTTTTGAAAAAAATCCAATTTGTCCTGAATTTCAGAAGCATTTTACCTGTTTTTATAGAGGGGACTTTAGCGGTCTTTGGGATGAGGCAAATATTTACAGTACTGGAGACAACATCAGATTTCTTCCCCTCTATCACCTAAAATGGGTGATTCTGTCTGATGGAAAGAGCAAATAGTGAAGCGTTTTCTTTCAAGCACAGCTTGCACCTCAAGCGACTCTCACCATGGATCCACAGCAGCATCATTCATCTTTTATTATTTTTTTCTTTGCCCCCTTCTCCCTGGGGGCCTTTTTGTATTGAATGAGCTGAGAAGGCCGGAGGGTTGAGTTTAATACGACCCTACCACTCCCAGACCCTCACAACACAAACCCTATTTTCTGTATACAACTAAAAGGTTTTAAAGTTGTTTAGCCCTCAGTTATTTTCCCTATTAACTTTCCATTTTTATCCATTTACATATTTTCTATTGATAATTAATGTGCAGTTCATTTATTTGATTGTTCTTTTTTTATTTTTTTCACAATTTTGTCAATTTTTTATTTTGTTGTGCTTTCAAACATGCAATTTGCTTTTTTAGTTTAATCTTTCCTTCCAACTGTCCAGTTGTATTGAGAAAAAAAAAATGCAGATTAGAAAAACATCCATTGAAGTTTGATGACTTCATTGTGTGTTAGTTTTATTTAAAGAAACAACAACGTGGAGACACTCGGAAAATGCTTCCAGACTCTTACCTGCCCAGGGGAATAGCTAGGTAGAAGACAGAGATCATCATGGTGCGTTTATTATTGGTGAACAGATCTCCTATGATGGTGGGGGAGATGGAGGAGTAGCTGGACTCTCCGATCCCCACCAGGCCTCGGGAAAGCACAAAGAGCCAGTAGTACTGCACAGAGGAGAGCGAAAGCAGTTTAAGAAATAGTGGGAGAAATCAACTTAGTTCTAAACATATTTATTAAAGTATTCCAAAATAAAAACAGAAAAAAATGTAATATGACTTTGAAACTTAATTTGTTTTGCTTTCACACTAAATTAAGACAATTTTAGAGCCTAAATGATTTGATACATATTTGCATTGATAGGCTTTAATCTGTAGTAAATAATTCATATGGTAATAGCATTCAGAAATTTCAAAATAGTTAAAAAGATGGTGATGTTAATGATAAAGCTGTTAACAGGAGGATGTAGCAGGTGCCTATGTAGGCTGCTGGATAATCAACTGTTTCTATGGCAACCAGTTTACCACATGTTCTCAGTGTCTGCCTGTAAAGCTGCAAGAAATCACCACAAAGTGAAATGTTGCAAATTGCTAACCAGCTACAAAAAGACCTGTTTGCTCAACGGGAAAAAAAAAAAAATTAAAAATTAACTTCAGTTGCAAGTCTAGATATCAAATATGAGTATGAAACCACACTACGTCAGGAAAACACTTATCAGCATCTGTTTACTTGAAAGAAGATTCATTTGTTTGACCTATGCAGGCACACAGTGCTTTCTCGGAGTGAGTCAGGGGCGTGTGAGAGGGAGATAAAGTTACTCTGTGAAAAGGGGAGTCAGGAAACAGAAGTGGAGCTGAAACAGCTACTTAGGTGCTGAGCTGAAACTGTCACCTCAGGCCTGTGCTGGCGAATGTGGGACACTGTGTCATGAGATCATTCAAATGCAGCCTTCGTTTTCTCCAAGGACTCGTCGCTGTAAAAAGACACTCACGAGACTCACCACCAGCCCCCAAGCCTCGAAACGGATGACGTTCCCTCAATTCAATCGGTAAATAAATAGATATTGGAAAGTTACCATGATGCTGTTTTTGGCCATTTTTGCTTTAATGCCTTCTTTTATCTCGTCTTTAAAGGTTTTTTTTTTTCAGATTTTCTCTCTCCCAGTGGTCTTCTGTGAGGCTGGATGCTGATGGCAGCTTTGTTTTTCTGTGTGGTCAACCCTAGGCTATCATTACAGCTGCTAAAAACACTGAAGGCATCCCAAAATAAAGAGGAAAAAAAAGCTCAAGCACAAAGCCAAAGAAATACCGTAAACTTTGGTTTTAAAAAGATCAAAGACGGAATTTGACACAAAGCCATATTTTACAAGTCTTTACAAGCTATGTGTTAGTTTGCATACCGTATTATCAAAGCCTTTGTAAAACAAGGCTGTAATATTTTTAACCACTCATAAATGAATTTACATTCATGTTAGTTTAGATGTGTAAAAGGGAAAAATCTCCCCTCCACAGGTCAAAACTGACTGAAGGAGACAGCTGCTCAATGGTGCTCGCTTTGTCACTTTCATTCATTAAAACCCTTAACTGATTCTTTGCCAATTCTGATGTCTTTACAAGTTGCCATTCACAGTTAGTGGACTTCACTTGTATTCTCCTGCACTAATTCAGTCATTTTATCTTAGTCACAATTATATCTCTACATTTTCAGCCGCCACCACTGGACTAGCGATCATTCTGTCTATTTGAGCAGTGAAAATCTTTGAGGTTTTCAAACCATTTCACTCTAAAATGTGATAATACATTTCATTAAATTTGGAGATGAACTTATTTGAAGCACAGAAATACATGGATGTTGGCAAAGAGGAACAGTTTGGAACACTAAAAGGAATTTAGTTGTTCTGCTCGACACATTAGGCCACTGACAGCCCTTCAGTTTTTTTCAAATGGCCAAAAACAGAATCCTTTATGATTTCAATTTGTGGTGGCAATTCAGGAAATATCGGCAGTTAAACAATGAGTTACATAAGATCTGGATTCTGTTTAAAATCCAAATCCAAACTGCCCTTCAGTGTCTTAAATGCACAATGATAGGAGTCATTTGTAAGTGGTCATTAACATTTCACTGAAGGACTTGCATTTTTCTCCTGTCATGGCGGCGACAATTATGTAGTGTGGTTACATAATGGCTAACTACTCCTGTTTTTTTTGACTGGCACTGGCAGCACAGCATGTCTTCAGGGCGGCACTGAAGTGTTGAGAAGAGGACAGCAGGTCCTGAGGAACATTCCACATGTCACTCATAAAACGCAGCCATTCCATGTGGCATTTGTCAGAGAGGCCCTTAGGTTCATCTCATCCATAAGCAGCTCGAGTGCGCCTCTCGCTTAGGGCAAATGGCTACAGCCTGGTCCTCCAGCAGATGAGGCTTGAGGGTTTCCTCCTGAGACCATCAATAACTTTGAACTGTCACTACCATCCAGATTTTCCACAGAGCCACTGCAGCAAACCGCCTAACTCACAAGAACTGCTGGACCTGTGAAGCTGCTTTGCAGACATGTTTTGCATAAATCTGAACTGACACTGGAGGAGCTGCCTGGTTTTGTCAGAGACAGATTTGTTTGTGAGCACCGTTGAACAGGGTCCCCCCCCACTGACAGTATAAGAGAAGTGGACTGAGTGACCCCTCCCCTCTCGTGCTCCAAACAGAAAGTACTTGCTGGCTCACATAGACTCCTATCGAGAAATAAACAACTATTACATTTGTCAGAGTAACCATTCTTCCTCTGATACCTTTTTAAGCGTGATCTTGTTAACCTTGAATTTTTTCATTATATTAAGTCTATACTGAAATTAACTCCAGTTATAAACTGACCAATCAGATGCCTCAATAAAAATGTGTGGTCTAATGTTGAAGGTCCAAAACATGATTGATTCATTCCTTCAAGCCCGCGTTCAAGTGGTAGGGGTTTGGCTTTCTAACAAGCGCACAGCTGATTGTCGAGAGCAGTTGCCATGGAGATGTTGACTCAGACCAACTCAAACCCTTCACCTTCACTGCTAAAGCCTCAGTCACATGCAGCTGTACGGGTATTAGGGGTCTTTGGGTTGTCCAGCCCCGTAGAGGGTTGTAGACAGAAGAGGCTGCATCTTAAGAGTAGCACAGGTGTGTCTTGCAGTTCCCTTGAGGCTCGTCCGGTCACTATGTCATGAAAATGGTATGTACCGTTTTTATGCATGTTGTATGTGCATCGTGAAGTATTTGTAAGAATCATATAAGATACATGCACTTATGACATACGGGTGATGCTATCGCACAGAACCTTTACACCACACTCCAGCCGTTAGTAAAGTGTTTGAAAAAGGAACTAAGAATAGTGCTTATCTTTCACTTGAGCAGCCCAACAACGGGCTCCCTGTGTGGTGAACAGCGTTTGGGGAGGTGGTTGAAAAAACATGAAGTATCTGTACTTTATTGAGAGCAGTGTGGTCTCTGTATGACCGGACCAGGAGCTCGCGGTTCTCGTAGCCAGCAGTGAGTCGGACCTGTTCCTGGTGCATGTTGGGCTCTGGCAGGGATAGATGATGGATGGATGAATTGACTTCATTCAAGTCATTCTCTATAGGTGACGCTATCCAGTTCTCATAAGCAATGGGTCCCCCCCTAAATGGACATGACGAGAGTCTTGTATTGTTATTTGATGTCTAGAGTCAGGAGGAGAACCCGTCCCCCACATTATCACTGCAAGCAGCCAACACTTCACAGCTTTCTGGAGCCTTACAGCGATAACAAATCTAAATTCTCATTTCACGGCAGCAAGACAACACGAGCTTATCTTGTAACTTCTTTAATTGAGACATCTGTGAGGAATAGAAATTCATTAGTTGATTGGCTTGGAGCCAGAAAGAGAGCAGGAGGTGGAGGGAAGCATAAAGAATGTCTACAACGTGAGTGTTTGCTTTAACAAGCGTGTCATTTCATTTCACTTGCTTTAACGGCAAGCATGTCCAGATCATAGCAGGCTAATGAGCCTGTCAGAGCCAGTCAGGAACTAATGGAAAAGCCCACATTTTTGGGGTGCCATTGCTCTGCAGGTTCTGTGCCGTACCTCTTTACCGATGAATGAGCTCGACAGAGTGACAATAGACCAGAAGAAAATGCCACAGCTCAGGATGACCTTTCTGTTGAAGCGGTCGCCAAGGTAACCAAAGATGGGAGCTGCCACCATAAAGCTGCAGATGAAGACTGAGAAAGAAAACAACAAGAAAATGTTACTTTGGTCACAAAATACAGGCAGATAGGGATTACTGAGACAGTGTGTGTTTATTCTTTGTCCACATTCACTTATTTACTCTGTTACTTTGCTGCTTCACTGAGCTCTGCTGTTGAGGTCCTCTAATTCCAGCTGAGCTCAGCCAACTCTGAGCTCCCCTGGTTCAATTATTTAGTCAATACCTGTCCAGATTGACTGCTGGAAAGTTGTGTGCCAGAGATGCAATGAAGGACGGCCAGAGGACATCTCCATTCAACACTGAACAATTGGGATGAGACCATACTTATACTTCCACTCCGATCACCTTTTAATCCATTTTAAGTGTTACAAGTGGTCTTTTTAATTAAGATTATGCAGTTTTTAGCCATAAAAATTGTCTTGTTTTCTAGTACATCGTTTATGCAGAGCGGCAAGACTTCACCACACATTGGTCTCCAGGTTGTGGTGCAGAGTAAGTCTACACTTACCTCCTGACATTCATTTGTTTACTAGCTTACAGCCCCCCACAACACCCAACCTAACATTATCGGTGCAACAAAAATGACCATCAAAATTGGAGCGATCCAGCCATACAGTTTAGAGTCAGATGTCAGCTAAGACAAGGAAATAATGACATACATGGATCCATTTGTCTACAAGTGAATGCATCAGAATGGAGAGGAAAAGGGAGTTTTGTAGTAGATTTTACGTCACAGCTACAAACCTTTTCCAACAGTGTTTTTCGTCTGCTCCTGATTCACAATTTGAATGAAGAAATACTCAGAAATTTCATTTTAATCTCAATTTTCTTCAATGGGTTATGTCCTCCGTCATTCAAAAAGTTCTCCAAAAGCACACATTTCATTGGAGTGGGTCTTTGTCCTCTACAAGAAACTTGCCCAGTAAGTGAGTATTGAACATGACCATAAACCAACAGTTGGGAAACTTCACGATATAAAAGTTCTGCAAGAAGTCTGAAGGAGATGAAAAGTGACAGATCAGGTACAATGGGATTTCAATGTAATATCCGAGTTGAGGGGAAATAAAAAGAACAGCATGTCAGAGTTTAACATATCACATCTGGACCTATAGTTACACTAACCAGATCCAGAGCAATTTAAACGATAAATCACACAGCAGTTCTGGTCCTTCCACTGAGAGGAGCTCAGTGGCCATGTGCTCATAAATGTTTACTTCTTCTAAGTTCCTACAAGTCAACTTCTGTATAAGTAAAATAGACAAAAGTGCCTTAAAATATGCTCTCCTAATTGCCCCACTGCTCAGTAACCAACCAGGTCTTGTTCTTAAGACATTTTAGTCAAACTGAATGAGGAGGGTCATTCTCACGGACCTGAATATTTGATGCACCAAAGCACAGTTTTGTGTTTTTGTGAAGGAGAAAGGGCAAAGATTTTCGTCTTGAGAGCGAGGAAAGCTGGAGTGTTTTGACACATCATCACCGTAAACATGCAGAGGAGGATGAGAGAGCAGAAGATGACACAGAAAAGACAGGAGGGCGGTGTTGCACAACAGTCATGCTGCCGAGGCCAACCCCCGGGATGACAGACAATCAGTCAGAAAATGAATATTGTGGTGAGATAGAAGGAAAAAAAACAAGAACATTTTCTTATGGTGGCTATTTATAGAAACAAATGAATAAATAGATAATACATCTATTATTATTGTAGTAGCTTTTAGGTCACACCTACAACACCCCCCCCCCCCCATTTCCCATCATCCATCTGTTTACACACTCTCCCTCTAGCTTACAGCCCCTCACACGCAACCTAACAATACAAGTGCAAAAAAATGGCGAGCAATATCGGAGCTGTCCAGCCGTACAATTTTAAGCCAGATGCCGCTAAGACGAAGAAAATGAAAATGTACATGGATCTGTTTGTCAACAATATCAGAACAGAGTAAAGCAGGGAGCTTGTGGCCCTCCGAATGAAGCACATAGGTCACTGGTACAAGCTTTTTCCAATGGCGTTTTTGTCTGCTCCGGATTGAAAACAATTGGAATAAAGGAATTGCAAAGATGCAATTTTAAGCAGAATTTTCTTTATGCATGTCCTTTATCCTTTACCCCTTGTGTACCTGATGGGTTATTTATATTTTGATCTTAGAGGGTAGGGTCAGGAGAAAAGGAAAAAATGTTTACTGACTAATCTGTGTATGTATCTTAAAGATGTCACAATCTTTGTCTGTCTGTGTTCTGAATTAAAAAAAAAATTAAAATCACCTTATGTGTCATCCCCCCTTCTTTTTGGGATCAATAAAGTTTAATACTATTATTTTCAAAAAAAAAAAAAACTAAACTAAAAACTGATAAAATATCAACTTTCCATCATAATGAAATACATTTGGGTTTTTTATAGATGGACAGACTCTTTGGAGCATAATGTCTATGGGACATCTCTGCCTCTGCTTGGATACATTTCCCTGCTTCTCACTTCTTCTCCTGCAGCCAAGTGCTTTTATGTGGCTGCAATAAGTGCTGCAGGTTTACTGTGCCATGTTAAATGACTCTGATGATTGCTCCCTGCAGGTCCAGCTCACTGCAGGAGCTTTACCAGCTCCGACTGCACACACATGCACCATGAAGCTCGCTCACTCACTCGCTCACTCAGTAGGGGATGCAGGAGGTGAGGTGACAGAGAGGTCCACAATTATCTACCACCAGATATAGAAGCTTTTTAGGTACCTGACAAAAGCCACCTCATCTACAAACAGATCTTTCAGAAGTCATTGTGGGATCACTTTTTGTCATGTTATCACCTCTGAAAATAATCAAAGCTGCTTTTTTTGTTGAAACCTTTCATGTATCTTTCCTTATATTTAAACATGTGGGTGGAATAATGATCAAAGAGAAAAAAAGGGACTCCTAAAAAGAAAAAGATCATGTCTTTTCTCTGTATGTAAACACATTTAGTTTTGTAGTTTAAATGCGAGGCCAACCATGTGAAAAATGCTTTCTGAAGAACCTGTTTGAGTTCAAAAAGAAAAAAAAAAAAAGATGCCTAGTTTTCCATTTAACTTCCACACAGATGCTTCTGTTAGCAGAGAGCACCGAAGAATGCTGGCAGTTTATTTGAAACAACAGTCAGTTGAGTCTTCCAGAGAAAATGCTGCATTAATGAGAAACGCAGCATCTGTCCTCAGTTTCTTTTCAGTCAAAGTTAAGATTAAAGTCACTTTGATCCTGTTTACACTGAAGCTCTTGAAATGATGCATTCTAAACAACTATGAAATGTGCAGGGTGTCCTACAAGAAACTTCTAGCCAACTACAAGAAATACAAAGGCCTGTGTTCTTTTTAAAAATTGATTTTCTTTAAAAAAGAAAATCTAAAATAAACAGAAAAAAATCACTTTAATATTCATACAAATCTGCTGTTTCCCTGAAAGTTATCGTCTGTTTATCTTAACATCATTATTTATTTGATCTGCACAGAAGGAATCTCAAAGAAAAGTTTTGACAGATCAAATAAAAAAAAATTATGAACAGATAATAAAAAAAACATGATTTTGTCTCCAGAAATAAAATGCTTTTTATTTTTAGACTAATCTTTACAGAAAATATTATTGGAATGTTTTGTACTGATTATCACTGAAACTGCTGTTGTGGGAAGTGACAGCACCACACAGCCATCTCAGAGGGAAGTGACTCAGGTTCAGTCTCTCAATATCAGCTCTGCGTGACATCCTGTCTTTATCATTGAGCTTATGCAACGATTGATCACTCTTAGCTGGACAAACACATTCTTCTCTTTGAAAACCATTGTTTACCCGCCTCTTACTGTAAGAAGGAACAATCAAGGATTCCAAGACGCTCCTGAAAAATTATTCCATTTAGTCTGTTAGAGGAGCAAAACAACAAGTACGAGTTAAAGTTTTCAGTTAGAGTTCTCAAAAATTATAAAAAAAGGTTTTTAGACAAAGACTCTTATGAACTTTGTGCTATAAGTTAATCAAAGTCCTTTGACCACTGCAGAAACTACACATACATTCACACAAATTCTTGGTTTCTGTCACAACAGGGCCAGAGCCTTATGGTTTGGTAGCAGGGTGAACTTGATTGTCGATTGATTTTTATGATGTATTTTAGATATTGTTGCTCCTTTTAAGGCTCAAAGCAGTAAACTGGCCCTGGAGCCTTAGATCAATGAACACAGTCGCATAGATTTTTAATGCTTGAATGGTCTGACACCTCAGGATCTTTTGGAACTTTTACACCTTTATCATCCATGTAGAGTCTTAAGACCTGAAGATGAAATGCTTTCAATGGTTCCCAGGACTCGGTTTGTGTCTTTCAGTTACAGCTTCCAAACTCTGGAATAGTCACCTCTTTTCTCTGAGATCTTCCAGATCCCGCAGTGATTTTAAGTTCAGCACTTTGACTGCATTTGCTTTGATAAATGCTCTCCAAATGATTGATTAAATAATTGATTAATGGATCAATAGATGGACTGACTGATCAATCAATCGATTGATCGAACATTTTAGCCACTTACTTGCTAAAATGTTTTTTACCAAAGAAATTAGTCACAATTTTGACATAAGTACAGTTAGTGTTTCGACTGTTTTGTTTTCCTTTCTCATCTTACTTTTAGACACAAAGAAGTCACACATAATGCGGTTTGTCCTGTGTATGATCATTGGGAACAAAACTGCATTTGGTACAAGGTTGAGCCATTACAGTAATCCATTCATATCTGGCAAAACTCTTATATGAAAGCCTGGAAACATTCTGTATTGTGAAGCCTTTACAAGGAGTTTTTTACTTCTTATGGCCTTATGTCTTAAGAGCTTGAGTGAAACAGCCGGATTCCTAAAAGTTCCTCGGAACTAGTCAGGTTTCACAGCTATTTGCAGGTGGGAGTGCCAAACCTGCTCTGAAGTTCTGAATGACATGCTGTGCATATTTGTCACTGTATAAGGGAGGGATCTAACTCAAGATTTCCAGACAGAGGCAATGACTTCATCAGAAGTCCAATGACATGAACAATGCTTACGCCAAAGCCCAGTTTTCAAACAGAAACACGTAAGGACATTAATCATGCTATAAAAAAATGCTGTAAAAATGAAGATAAAATCTGGAGATTATTTGACTGATAAAAGGAGGTGTGACTGGAGAAACAAAATTAAATTCAAAAGCAGTAATTTTACTCATCAGGTCATGACAAAAGGCATTATGCCTCATTATCATTCAAATTTATCTCTAACAGAATTGATTGTGAACTATAAAATTATAAAAAAAAATTCAATAAGGAAAGAGACCGCTTTAAAAATGGACTCAAATTGCTTTGCTTCATTTTCATGAACAATTCAGGATAAATCTGCAGTTCAAACACAAAACACGTGCGCACAATAAAAGAACGCACACTCACTGTACACTGAAACACCAGACATCCAGGCTTGCTTCTATTTGACTGCTGGACAAAACCTTCTGAAATGATTCTCACGCAGTAACTCAACTGTGAGACGTGCATCTGTGGGATATGAAGACACTCGTTCTGTATGTTTTTGTGTGTATTTGAAATTCACTGAGCCTAAGCAGAGGCATTTCCTCAAAAAAAAAAAAACACAGTTTTCCCTTAAGAAAGCACGACTAAGGTTCAGCATCTCGATGCCAAACACTCAGCAGGCCGTTCACTCTTTAAACAGCATATAAAGAGGCAGTCAGCTGCACATCTGGTTGGTTATGGGATAATCCACATTTTTCTTTTGAAGCCAGTAGTTCATATTTATTTATCTGAGGAGGCTGAAATTGAGAACTGAAGGCACAACCGGGATTAATCCCACAGCAGTGCAGGTGCTCGGCTGCTTTCAGCTCTCTCCTCCAGCTTTGTTCTCTGAGATTTATCTTTTTAAATAAATATAATTTATCGTCCTCCACGCATCCTGTCTTAAAATGAAATGCATTCTTCAGTTAATAAAAGAAATCAAGTAGAATGGAGGTTATTCAAGCTGCAGAAAGTGAGATGAAAGAAGAGAATGAAAAAGGTAAACAGGACAAGCTGCACCCGTTGCTGTAAAACTACTTGTCAAACTAAAATAAAGGATTTTATCGCCTCAAAGGTCAGAGTTTATTTGATTTAGGCACTTCCCACAGCAGACCTTACAGACACGAAGACTGACAGTCGCTGCAGAGCGAAAGAGCTGATGGAAGTCGGACATGTCTGTCTGCCACCACAGACCAAATTCAGGGAAAAGAGAGGCGTGTCCTCTCAGCAAGTCTGAGCATGTCTGCTGCAAAGTTCCTGTTGTTAGTTGGTGGCATAAAAAGCAGCAGCAGAGTCACTTTGACCTCCACATGAGGATGATGGCACATCTATGTGCAAGCAATTTATAAACACTCCCTCTATAAAAATACTGCTTTTCGATCCACGTGTTTCTTCTTTTTAGTGAAGGAAGGAAGCTCAGAATTTCTTTCGAATTCTCCTTTTTGCAATTTTTTGTCATCTCTTTTATCATGTGGGCATTGCAAAATATTTTACATTTTTGAGTAGGGTGTGGTGCTGACAAATAATGCATCAATTCAGAAAGGTGTGCGATTGTTTCGCTTCTGTTTCAGGGTGACATCCCCGTGCGTCAGGACAGTGAAACAACTTCTACACTTGTAATGAGCATCCAGCCACACATACCACATATGTCACGCTCAGTCACGTTTCATTGACATTTTACCGTTTTCTAAACAAAACTGTTCCATGTGGCAAGTGAACTGAACAAATGTAAACTTAAGCTTAAAAAAAAAAGACAACGCGAAAGATGGGTTTCTACCATAGACCGTAAAAGAAAAGAGTTTCTGCCATGACTGCTGGCTGGTGGCAGAAGCAGGATCATGTAGGCACTAAAGTCTTTGCTTTAACCTTTTCAGTTTTTCACATCAGCATACAAATGAGCACCAGATGCTTTATACATTTAGAGGTGACAGACTGACTATTTTGAAATAAATTACCAAGGGTGAAACTAGTTTTCAGGAAGACGGAATGGGAAAGGGAAAAGCAAAAGCAGCTATTTGGGAATAAAACTTGTTTCATTGTCATTTTTGAAAAGAAAATAACTGTCCCTGAAATACAGCAGAGATGAAACTGCCCATGCGGCCTCAGCAGCACGTCTGCCCATAAAAGCAAACAACATCTGAACTTTTGCTAAGACGGATAGGCATATTGTGCATATTAAGTGATCACAGCTAGCTTCACGGAGAAGGTGGGTGTTTGTGTAAACCTGGGGGCTGTGCTGGCAGCGCAGACTTCTCCTGAAAGGGCTCTTCTCACTTTGTGATGTCACAATGTGAGAACCCGCTCCTTTTCATGGGTTGGGAGTGGCTGGTGCTCAGAGTGCAGGTTTTTAGAGGAATGCTCAAAAATGAGTGAACGGATCAAAACACTGCCTTGGGTTTTCTTTTCGTGAGGAATGAACATTATAATGCACTTCAAAGGTCAAAAAGTTGATCTTTAAGGCCTTTTTAAGATATGCTTTACTGGATTAGGAGTTTTTTTTAATGAACAGTGACTGTTTTCAAAAGTTTAAACCCGTTTTAATTAACATTTTTGCTTATAACTGATCATATGTCTTTTCAAATGAAAAAGCTAGTGTTCCTGAACCTGGGAACCTTCTAACCTGCATTCTTCGGATGTTTCTCTGCTCCAGCACACCTGACTCTTTTTTTCCGGTAGAATTGTCTTTCAACTGCGTACAGGCCTGATAACAACCCACTGATTGAAACCAGGAAGGTCAGGGGTCTCCATGGACGCTCTGAGCAAACTGCGTCCACTGCTCAGTTTTCTATCAGGTGCGTCGTAGGAGTGGTGGTTGTTTCTCACTCTGTTGATCTGCAGGACTGTCAGCAGAGGGTGTAACACATAACTTCAGTGTGACTGGGACATCATTGTTGACCAAAACGTCAGACTGAAACCTAGACATTCTCACGCGTCACCCTCATTGATTCCTCTACATGTTGGTCCTCAAACATCCCTGCATTCCTCAGATTTATTAAATCACGGCTAATTATTAATAACGCCCCACTGTTGCACTAGCAAAGTGGTATCCACTGATAAAGGCCGTGCGCAATCTGCAAACACCAGAAAAAACAGTTTCTGCCTAATGGAGCAGTGTATGTTTCAGTTGTCCTTAGAAGCTATTTAAACCTCTGATGTTTCATTTTCTTGAGTCATTTAGTTTGAATGTTGACAGCTAGTCTGTGAAGATCTTTCTACCTGTGGCGTGACAAAACTGCAGCTGGGGAGAATTTCACGCTGCTAGAAATACCAGCCTGGCTGGCAAAAGCCCACTGCAACCTTAGATTTTACACAGAAGCAGTGCACACAGAAAGGCAGGAAGAAGGAAAGCATTTGGCTTTTTACCCCCAGAAAACTATAGAAAAATTAAAAAGTGTGAGCTGTTTTAAAGCAGGAAGAAGAAGTTATGTTTTTCCTTTGAGGATCCTTTCCTGTGACTAGTGGCACGGCATCGAGCTGAAACCCAGCAGTCTGAGAAGGGGAGAGTTTTTCTTTCTTTTGCTGCCATTTCCTGCAGTAAATGCAGGAATGGTGCCTTAATGAAAACCTAAGGACAGAGTACTGCATTTGTCTGAGGTCCTGTATGTTACCTTCGATTGAAAATAACGCTCTATGAAAACCGGAGCACAGAAATGTGTAGCCTACGCTCTTCATACACAGTGTAAACGGTGAAGGCGGCGCCTCCATCTCTGACCTTGAGAGGCTGAGGTGCACATGAATAGGCTGGAATGGGAGGGATGTGTGCTGTTAATTGATCTGCTGATGCCACTTCAGGGGACGAGAAGCAGCCTGCTGCAGCAACAACTGATCAGTGATCTGATGTAGAAGTTGAATCAAAGCAAACATCACAATCTTTCCATTCTTGAAATTTGCATAATTGCACTGCAATGCGGCCATTTCTCTGTTTGAAATTTTTGACAGATTGATTCTGCCGAGCCCACTTTCAAGTGGTAGGGGTGTGGACTTCCAACAAGCTCACTTCTTATTGGTGAGAGTGGTTGCCTTAGAAACGATGACTTGGACCGACTTGGATCAATCACACCTGCCTCCGGCATCGAGTGGTGGTTTTTGATATGGGTGAAGTGAGCGGTCGCCCAGGAAAGCATTTTCCAGGGGGAGGCACAGACGAGGGCAATTTAAAATAATTCCTTCACTCATGCTTTCATTAAAATAGCTTAACACGACATGATAACCTGCTGTTATTTAAACATTTGTAATGACATTTATCCAGTACTTTGTCTCTAATTCTCAGTATTATTAGAATTACTTTGTGGTGGTTCCTCAGCTTGTTGCCAGAAACTGATCTAAAAAAAACATACAGCTTCAGTTCTCTCTACTTTGATCTAAATATTTCGTAAGAATGTCCCATTTTTCTATTAAAATTCAATGCACTTTTAAAATATTTGTAGCACATTTTTAGTTTCTGCTAAGAGAAACACACCAAGTTAATAGAGTATTTTCTAGGTTGATTTCTGAGTTTTGTATTTTTAAACCTAAACCTAGTGTGATTTTATCCTTATAAGAGTTGCTATTTTTCTTTTATTTTACGTCATTTAATGACAGCCTAATGAGCTATAAGAATTTTCAAGCTTTAAGTTGCACTAGTTGTCGGAAGTTTTTTTGAATCTTTTAATTGAAGTAATTTTAAACTTCAAGAAAACATCTGTGATTTTATCCTAATTAGAGCTACTCTTACTTTTAGTCATTTTTATAACAATCCTAGGCGTTTATCAGGCGGATTATCAGAGGAAACGAACTCCGGTTCACTATAAGCGAACCAAACGAGTCCAGTCTGAATACACCCTTAGTAAGAGACCATAACAAAGGGAGCTATTGAACATGACCATACTAGTCATACAGGAATTGGCAAACAATACTCAAAACATCACTACTATTTAAAAGCAAAAAGAGGACACAGGTGGCTTCTTCTCCTCCCCTCTGTCCTGTCCGGGCGGAGGCCGTAATAAGGCAACAACAGCTGCCGAACCCCTCAGAGGGGAACGTACGCGGGTCACCACCGAAGCAGAGACAAAATAAGATCAGGCGTGAAAGGCCGAAACAGCTGATCAAGCTCGGATACCTCAACCTCAAGAAAAAATGAAAATACAAATCAGGGAGGACTTGTAAATATTTGTAACGTTCACTAACCTACACCTCCAACCACACCTTAAACCATATATAAGACTTGTGTCAGCTTTTTGTGTGTAGCATAACTCCTCTTTGTTAGTGGAGTTTCACAGCAACTTTGGCCTCATTCCTCACAGCTCACAGACTGACTGAGGAGTAGGCCGATTGTCAGGACTGGGGCACTGTCCTTTGCTGTGCATGTGCGGGTGTCATGTTTCTGACAAGGTGGGCAGCCACACAGAATGCAGCTCAGTCTGTGAGCACAGGCTCCTGATTTAGCTCAGCAGGAGTGACCCCAATAACTTCACTTCAAGCTAAACGGGTCAAAAATAAATTTGCGGCCAGCCCCCCCATTAAAAGTGACGATTCAAACCTGTTAAACTTCACATGTCGGATTTGCCTGAAAGCCTTTGAAAATAATAACTTTAGTGTGCTGAAAGGCGCAGAAAGCTTTCTCTCAGATTTCTCAACAAATACCTTAAAAAAGTAACACCATCCAGGTGAACCACAGCTCCCAGTCCTCTTTCGCTTTAACCTTTCACGCCCTTGCACCCTCAGGTCTGATCTTCCAAGCAGCATTATGCGAGTGTCACTCATTTCAGAAGAACTCTGCCTGAGGGCTGATAACTCTGGGAAATCAGACTGAAGACCATTACAGAGGTCTGACAGGCCAGCTGAGATCAGGTGAGGATGCCTCCACCTTCAGGATGGGAAACCTGACAGATGACCACAAAGACCTTCTCCTCTCAGGGCAAAAACTTGAGACATCAGCCTCTAAAGGGCAGAGATGATCCACGTGCACAAACACTAACAAATACCTCATGTCAATTGTGTAAGCGGCTTTTGAAAGCATTTGTATTACACCACAAAAATATATCTGCTGCTGTGGTGGCTGAGCTTTCCACAGGCTGTTTTGCTCATGTGGTCTCAGCGTGTAAACAAAAGTTAGCACACAACACATGGCAAAGACCAATTAAAAACATAAATGTTTATGCTGTTGGCAAGAGATAGTCCAAGGTGTAGTTTTATGAAAATCTATTTGTGGAGTTGAAACTGCAGTAGTGGGATTAATGCTAGTGGGTTCAGCGCTCTGCAACACACAAACGCCAAGCTTACAGGTTCCTGCTGGAATACAAAGAGCTTACTGCAGTGACGGTATATGACTGTATATGACTGATGGAGCACACGGTGATGAAACTCATTGAAACTATTGAGTTTTGTCACTACATGTTGTTCAAACACTCATTGCTGCAGAGCTCTAGTTTGATGATCAGTCAAAAGGTTTATCCCCTGTTTGCATACAATTTTGAGTGCTTGAATATATAAAAATGTAGAAAAGTGATTCTGTCTAGATTTTAAGCCAAGCGACAAAGAGCAAAAAGAGATTTAAAGTCAAGTCAAAGTGCGTTTATTTCTTTTGTGAAGCTAAAGCTTGTTTTACTGGCTTGTTTGCCAAAAAGACCCCTAACGGGTACTTTTCTGACCAGGAATGGAAAAAAGTAAACAGCTTACAAGGAACCTTTATACAGTATATAAGAAATATCTTATTCTAACAGATCTGATCACGAGCCAAAGAAAACTCAAAAGCGTATTCTTTAGGCCCATAAGAGGGCTTATTGCGTACAGGCTGTGAGCTTTTAGGTCGTCTGGCAACATAAAGGGTTCTAGACAGGAGCGGCTGCATCTTAAAGGAAGCGTGTGTATTGCAGTTTCCTTGAGGCTTGTACAGACACCTTAAGGGATGTCTTGAAAATGGAACGTACCATTGCCGTGTGTAAGGTAACTTGCAAGTGAAACACACTTATGAGGTATGGATGGTTCCTACGTTTGGTGACCTTTCGTCGCACTTCGGTTGTCAGAAAGGTGAGCGTTCTGGCTCCATGCTGACCGCGTGGAATTACAGCACACACAGTGTGTGATACGGGAGACCTTGTAGGATGAGCACATAAACTGATCAGGCTGCACACAATGAGTGAATACTTATCATTTGAGCAGCACAAACGAGTCCCTTGTAATGTGCAGGATTTGGGTGGGTTGAAAAAAAGGAAAAATTTGTACGACATGTCTGTGTCTCACCTACTTCACCCTTACGTGTTGCATAAGTGTTCATTATGACATGTTGCATGCACGAATAAAAAAATTTATGAACATTTTTGCCACAAAGGGTTCACAGAGGTCTATGACCTTGATATTTCCAGCAGGTCACCTGAACAGGTTTGCCCATTTTTCACCCGCAGATAGCAGGTACTCTTAAGGGCAGTTGTGACGAGGTCTACAAAGTATAAAATAATTTCAAGTCTGTTCTCAGACCGTTCTGTATCTTACAGTGTGTGGTCAGTTTGACCTGCCAACCTAGGCTGAGTAAGATCCTCTCAACACCCTCTACCTGTAAAGCACCATCACTTGCAGTTTGTGGTTCACGAGAAGAAAAGGCAGACCAACCTGGCTACCAGTGCTCAAAGAGAAATTATTCCTTCTGAAGTAGGGAAGATCCTAGTAAAAAATGCAAACCCTTTTCCTTCCAGTTTCTAGATGACATCGGCGTCTTTCTTCCCATCTAAGCCCTCCTTGTGCAACCACCCACTCATGCAGCTCAAGGGCCGAACAGGCAGCATTCCACATGCCAGTGTGAGAAACAGTTCACCTGGACACAAGGGACCAAGTGGAGTCTGGACTGGAAGAAAACCTAGGAGGGTTATGTGAAGAGACACAGCCTCTGCTGTCGGGTTTTTCCAAGACCTGCATGCGAATGTGCAAAAAAAAATAAATCATTGCCAAAGTGTTTGTTTGTATGATTCACATGGCAAGTCGGTCTGAAAAATACTGACAATGAAAACATGGTTCACAGTTAAAAAAAGGGCAGACTAAAAGAGAATATTTTTAAAAATAGAAGATATTTTAAAAAATGTGTTCATGCATGTCAGGTTTGTTACCAGCTGTACAAATCTGTCTGAGGGACAGTATGCCGGGAGGCAAAAATGTTTTTCCAGGAAGTATCAGTTTACACTCTGCAGGTGATATTTTTAAGGGAATAAATTACTTATTCACTAAAAAACACACAAACTCCCTCTACTTTTTCCAGGTGGATATTTTTGTCCAGAACGCACCAGTCAACCAGACTCAGGGTAAGAACACCAAAGCAAGCTGAGAAAAACACTGGACTGTATTCTATCCTCTGACCAAAAACCCAAGTTTGGCTTCTTGTCCTCAATAGCACTTTGTGTGCAAGTTTGTTGGTGTTTGAATGAGTCTGGGTGCACGCAAAGACAAGACGGGGTCCTGTCTTCCATCAAGTGAGCTTTCCAAGGTATCTCTCTAAAGGATGAATTCATTTATGGCAGAGGAAACCCCACCCCACAGTCACACTCTTCATGTAGGACGCATGCATACAGACTCTCGATTGTCCAGCCTGCGACTCACCTGGATTTAACTGCTGTTAGTAAAGGGTATTTTAACACTGAATCACGCCAAGTGTAATAAAGGAAGCTCTGTGGTTATCATTCTACTTTGAACTTTAAAAATAATCTAAACCAAACTTTTATTTTAAATGTTTGCCACAAAAATCCTGTTCCAACCTTTAACTAAAAAAATATTTTTAGCCATTTGGTGACAAGGTTCCCAAAGAATTTAGAGACATGTCTTTTGTTTTGATTTTTCAGACTGTTTAAATTCATTTTAAAACAGGAGATTGTTAAATGGTCTTCACTTAATTCAATAATTTATTAAATACAATTACAATTAATTTAATAAACCCAAACATCTAGAACAATTCAAATTTAAATTTTAGATTTTTAGATCAAATCGTCAGATGATTAGTTAGTTCAAGTTTTTACTTAATTTCCAAACACATTATACATTTTGCAATTTTGTCATTAAATGTAACAATCTGAACCCTGGTTACTGTGTACTTTTAATCTACTTTTATTATTTCATTGATTTAATTTACATAATTTATATTAATCATAAAAATAATGTATATTACTTATATGTATCATTATAAGTACTTTTATTAAAGGCTCACTCTGATCATCTTTTGATCTATTGTTATATTGTTTCTGGGTTTTTTTTAAATTGTGAATACGCCGTTTTTAGCTTGAATCCAAAAACCTGTGTCGTTTTCTAGGACATGGTTTCTGCAAAGTAAAAGTAACTCATTAGAAATTCACCTCTGATGTACATTGATTGAGTCGTTTACAAGCATCAGAATAGAGCGGAGCAGGGAGATTGTGGTCCACCAGCAGCGTATTTTCTAAATTACAAATAAAATCTTTTATTCAATAGCATTTTTTCCTCTGCTCCTGCTTCACAACAATTTGAATAAAGAAATACTCAGAAATGCACATTTTAAGCTTCATTTTCTTTAAACGTGTCCTCAATCAACAGATTAAATCCTCAACAACATGTTAAAAACACCAAAAACATAATTTCCATTGGAGTGGGTTTGTAAGGATTGAGCTTTTCTTGTGGCGGAGGTCAAAAGGCACGTAGGCTTTTTGACATCTGCCTGACATTGTTCCATTCATTCGAAATTAGACTTACTCAGTAATTACTGTCATTATGCAGTAAATATGCTGAGGTGTTTTTCACATGAGTCATTAAGGGATTAGGAGGGAAAGCCTCACCTGTTTGCAACAAGCCAATTCCACTGTCTGATACCTGGAAATGCCGCTGGATGTCAAGCAGAACACCTGCAAGCAGAAGAGCAGGGACATTAATGCACTTTCAACACCAGAAGACAAGCATTATCATATTATCACACACATGATGTGCCTTATGATCTATGATTGTTAAGAATAACAGAAAGGTAATACTTAGAGGTTGCCATGCACTTAAAATTAATGATAAAAAGATTAAATCTCTGTTAAATGCTCGCATGGCTGCAAAACAGTCATTAAAACCGAGTGGCAACATTAGTTTGGCGCAGTGAGGTATGAATAAGTCTTGCTATCAAAATGCTGAACACATTTTTTGCAACAAAACCACAAAGACACGCTCACACAACCACTTTCTCCATCATCAACCCACTCATGGAAGCGGATTGGGAAAGCACCAGAGAAAGTGAGTTTATTTTCCATTTTGGTTTTACCAAGACGACTGAAAAAGAATCAGTATAACTGGTGACTCGTCCAAAGACACCTTTAACATCGCACTGTGAGAAAGTTCACCATCTTTGAAGTTGTGTCAGGCATGCTGATGTAAACCAAGAGCAGCGGGGATGGAATGAGAGAAATTTGCATACTGCACATTGCAGTAGTTCCTTAAATGACAGATGAGTTTTTGGCCAATCTTTGAGGAAGAAATCCCCGCAAAATCCTGAGACTTGTTGGTCTTCATTGTGAGAGTGCCAAAGAAGACTTAAATTTTATCTCAGGCCAAGATGAAGCTGAAAAAGACGAGGAAAGTTAAAAGAATCTTTCTGAAGCAGTTCAAAATTTTGGGAAAAAGGGCAGCAAAGCTCATCCTGCAGCTGAAGCATGAAGAATTGATGAGGTTCTGAAGTCTTAGATGAGGTGTGGTGTGCCTGGTAGTGCAACCTGCAGGCCGGTCCAGAGGATTGCAACACGGCTCTTGAAAATGAAACAGAGGATGTGCACGAAAGCTTCTGATCTCCGTTTCAGCCAGAGCGCACAGCATACCACCTTCACTCTGACCAGCCTCACAGCCACACCTGTGCTCAGGAGCCACAGTAGCAACAAATGCATCTGTTTTCACAGAGAAACCAGAGAAAGATTAAAGAGACAGAGAGTGTTTGAGGCAGGTAACAATAGGTCAGATTCCTGCCGGCTGAGTCAAGCTGTCTGCTCACATTCCCAAATTACAGGAAGTATTCCCGTCTAAGAATGACACTGGAAATTCTTTCACTTCTCCTTCTAAAGACTTGACTGGTATACAAATGATGACCTTAATCTCACAGCTCTGACAAGATTTCCTGCTTTAGAGTTTGGTAAATTATTTAAATCTCAGCAAAAAAAACCAAATAAAAACTATTTAATGAATAATTATTAACAACAAATTAATAACAGATAGGAGTTTTCTAAAAAAAAAAAAAAAAAAGAAGAAACTTGAAAAGACTGAAAATAATGTTTAACTGTAATGGGATGAGTTTCCTTAGATTTTCTGTTCAAGATTCTTCAATAAAGTTGGATGTACTTAGCAAAACGAATGTAAACAAAGTTGTAAAAAAACATCACAGAGATGTTAGAAAGATAACACAACCAGACAACGATCTCTGGAGACGGTGAGCTTGCATTCCTATAAGAGCTATGCATGCGGTGGGAAAAATATGTTAAAGGTCAACATGGTACTGTGCAGATATGAGGATTCTTCAGATGAAGTCACTGGAGTGAGTGAATGTGGATTTATAAGTAGAAAAGAATACATTCTTTTTATTTGGAGTTTTACAAGCTGTATGCAATGAAGACTGCTTCACACGTGTAACTTCATACAGACTCATTTATAAAAGAGTTAAACTGAAAAAAATAGTGGAGAATACTTTTGTTTTGTTGTATTGTTGCACAAGTGATTGCAGTTTTTTCAAAGCCACAGCAGATAATCTTACACTTGTTAGTCTATAATTACTGTCAAAACACACAAAAACTTTAACAAAACTAGTTCTAGTATGGAATTGCTTTTACATTCACTGAGCATGACTAAAGAGCAAGACATAATGACGCAAAAAGAAACGCAGATAAAAGTAAAAATACTTTTCTCTTATGTCCTGCTGCTATTACTGGCCTTCCAACAGTTGACAATGAATACACAAAAACTTCTTCCATAGTTTAAAAAGGTCAAAGTGGATTAGGTTTGAAGCCAAAAGCAGTTAGGTATTCATTGCAACAAGAAAGATGGTGCTATATAAAAATAATAGAGTTAAGGCAGAAATATGGAACTGAAGGAGCACAAAAACATGAAGTTACCTCCGCATTGGAGTGGTTTTGTCCAGAACGCCAGACAGAAAAAAAAAGAAAATCGACCACATCAGTATAACATTTTTTGAAGCGTAGATATGCATCAATTAATTTCATGAAAATGCTCATTTAATCTTAAAAAACAGCTGGCACTAGAACCCAGAACAACATTGATGGTACTGTGACCTTAAACAAAATGTGTATTTTGGTTATTTTGTTATAAAATAAATAGTGTTTTCTGTGTTTTTAACATGTTTTTGGCATTTCGGGCTATCCTGGTCAAATCTATGCCTCCTGGTGATATCTGCAGCCGTTGCATGAACAAGTGCATGAACAAGACCTGCTCTGGGTGATCAGGCTTGGGGTTGCTCTGCATCCAAATGCTTCCACCCCTAAATCAGAGGTGAATTTCTAATGAACTGTTGCTCTTCAGCAGAAAATATATCCTGGAAAACAACACAGTAAAAATCGCTCAAAAGATGATTTTGAGAGGGACTTTAATATTTGCTGTGGATTTTTGATATCATTTAGCTAACCTTTATATGTTTCCTATCACCTGTTATTTTGTAAACTAATAAAGCATTTAGGGAGACATTTTTTATCCACTGTACCCACATGAAGAGCTGACGTGAAAACCCATCCCACTGTCATTCTTAGTTCCACTCAGAAGGCATGACAGCGTCCCCCTGCTGAGCGCATCAAACAACAGCTCAGCAAAGCTCAGTACAGTAGCACTGCAGCTGTACTGTAATTAGCCCTGGCCATTTGTGCACTACCGCACAGTCTGCCGAGAGGGTGATCCCCGCACCAGATGGTGGAGCGTCCCTCCTGGACAGAGAGTGTGCTTGTCTGAGCCACACCCGTCTACACTTTGAGCACAATTACCAGATAATTAATAACAGTTGAGTTAGCAGCATGTTCGGTATGATGCTGTAGCTGGAAATTCAAACACCCGCTGACGGACAGCGCTGTAAAAATGAAAATAATTGTTGTGCAGCTTTAGCAAACAGGCTGTGCTCCCGTATGGAGATTTAAATAAGAGATAGGAGTCAGATTAAAGCCGCATGAGATTGGAGTGCAATAAACTGTGCTAATCTGTAAGGGATTAGAGAGAAACAGCAAAGTGTTTGTGTAACGGCACAGACAAGCATCTCTGCTATCGCCTTTTAACACCATCCAGTCCAGCTCTTTCCTAACAAACTGTTTGCTTTCACAATGTTTCCCCTCCTCCGGCTCTCATTCTTTATCATTTTCTGATGCCTTAACACTCACCCAAGCTGGCTGCACACTTTAGTTGCCATGGCAATGCTGCATGTAAGCTCAGAGATAAAGGTCAAAAGATTGCAAAACAAATGCCTTTCAAATATTCATACTGTGTTTTTTCCAGTGTCAACATCTGTGAATATTTTTTTTTCCAGCATGCAGGGATTACACGATCAATAAAAATGAAATGAGGATTACATCTACATCAGGTGGTGGACACATTTAACAGAGCCACAATAAAGAGGTTCTGTGGTCTCAGACCTCACATGGGCCACAGCATCTGAGCATGATGCCAAAACAGGAAACATGGCAGGAATGTGGATCTTCCTGATAGCACACAAATCACCTGCTGCCGCCATCTTCTTTCAAGGTAGCAGCCATCAGCGCACAGCGGCAGGCCACTCCCTCGCTAACACCTCTGAGACGAACAAAGATGTGACTTGCTTTTATGTTTCACCTCCACCACTGACCCATTTTAATGACATCACATTTAAGTCTGCTTTGGCACTAACGCACCTCTTTCATAAGTTTGAGGGCGCTGCTGTGGTCTGCAGTAGCTGGACCAGTTGACACAGCGCGAGACGCCACGTGGAGCTGACACTTATTCCACCCGCTCATAAAGTCGGCCTTTATGACCAGTGCAGCTTGAGAAGAAATGACTCAAATTGGTGAACGTTAACATGCCACAAACAGTGCATTCAGAGCTATGAATGGTGAATGATCATTCTCAGATATGAATAGTACTTTTTGTAGACTGTCTGTAGCCTGTTGACTGGCAGTATGTACTTCATAAATCTCAATCAGAGGCTGCAGAGACATGACACAAATGTTTTCTGCAGCTTAATCTACCGCTGCCCAATGTGATGTATGTGATGTGATGCAACTATTCATGTGCGGACGATATGAATTACATGAACAAATAGCATAACAAAAAATGGACTAATTCACCATTTCCATTTGACGGCAACAGTCTTACTTAAATAAGTCAACAGAACTTAAATTATCCTCCAAATCATCCTCGTCTACATGGGAGGCAGGCACATAACATGAAGAGCTCCATTTGAGTGGTCAACGACATTAAGAGGTCCATCCAACTGGTCAATGACTTGAGGCGGGCCATTCAATTGGTCAACAAAACAAAGGGGTCTATCCAATTGGTCAATTAAGTAAAGGGGTCCATTTGATTTGTCAATGACATGCAGGAGTCAGTCCATTTGGTCAACAAGGTGAAAGGGTCCATCGGATTGATCAACAATGTGAAGGGGTCTATATGATAGGTCAGTGATGTCCAATGAGTCAGCATGAAGGGCTCCCTATGATTGGTCGACAATGGGAAGGGGTCCATCCAATGGGCAAATGACGTAAAGAATTGTTTTTTCATGAAATACTTGAAAGCTTCCATGAGACCATTTTAACGAACATTTAAGGTAAAAATATACTGTAAATGCTGTCATCTTTTGCAAAACATGTTTTGCACAAGCTGATCTTGCAGTGACAAATTTATTGTACAGGCCTATCTTACTCCAATGCAACATATCAATAGCACAGCAGAGGTGTGTCACACTGCTGTCGGAAATGAAACGGCATAATGATTCAAAGCAAATATAGCATCAAGTTTTTGCAAGGCCAGCATTACTTTGACCCACACATGCCACACCCAGTCCGGCCATAAACAGACAGGAGCACAGAGGCCTCCAGCAGCTTCTAGAGGGCAGATTTCATATCAAATCCCCAGCAGACACTTGTGGATTCGTGGCTCTCCTGATCTATTTTGGCTCAGAGAAACTAGGCTAAGTGGAAGAAGAGAATCACATTCCAGTTTAGCAGTTCAGGATGATGGTGAGGCACTGTGACACAGAAACAGAGTCATCAAGAGCAAGAAAAAGGTGGTGGCCACACCAGGGATTGGTTTGTTATTTTAGAGCATGTGTTTCCATTGTTAAGAGTGTATTTGTGTGTTTGTTCCCCTTTCCGCTGGTTTCACTGTGAGCAGGAGCCCCTGGATGGAAGCTGTTCATCCTGGCCAGAGTGTTACAACCAGTGGTAAACCGCTGTGCTGATGTGGCCAGATCCTTTCCCCTCCATCCTGCAAAAGGAGGTGATCCCTGTTCATGTATGACCCCAGCCAGTGTAAATAGCCTGGGTAGGAAAGCAGCAGCAGAGATGTAATGAGTGAGGGGAAAGTAGAAGTTTAAAGATTTTTCCTAATCTGAGTGTGAGTGACGATGCAAGCTGCAAGAGCGGCTCAGACTGGAGCGCAGGAGAACGCTGACCACAAATATGCCCGAGTGCGGCTGGTGGGTTCCTGACCGACTACTCTCCTCCCTTGCCATGTGGCTGCACTGGGCGGAGGAGCAGTTTTTCCATTCCACTTCCTTTGCCTGCCACACAGAAAGGAAACGTTCTACAGATGTGTGGGAAACTCTGCATGCAGGATTTAGACAGGCGGCTGGTTCTCTAACAGCTTCATCCAAAGATGAGACCTGAAATTGTCCAGGAAGACAGAAAAGCATGCCGGTCCCACCCAAAATGAAAATCAGAGCATTCTAAAAATAGAAAGTTCTAGGTGTCTCATTTTTAGCTTCCTAGCAGCTGGACTTCCCTATTGTTCTAGAACAGTAAAGTGTCTTCTGCCACACCATTAGAGACCTTCATGACTTATTTTTTATATTTGATTCACAAAAAATAATTCTATAAATAGTAGAGAACAGCCAAAAAAGTAGTTCTCTGTAAATGGATGAATCCAAAAAAGACATTTAAAGAGTAAAAAGAAAAGCATCTTTGTCCCAAAAAAAACATTTAAAAAAATCCAGAAAACAAACATTATGGAGACATTTTACTCAACTTTCAAAAACTTACCTGAAAATCTCATTCTTCTCAAAAAAGAATTGCTGCAGAGACAATGTTGTGCATAGAGATTCCTCTCATATAACAGCACATAGCCTGACAGACCGCCCACCGACTACTGTATTGCATTGATTACATCCATACGTCTGAAAGATGGAGAATTATTCAAGTTTCTCCCTGGTCCCGCACATTTATCCTGAGATTCTGAAATGTCTGAACTGAGCAGGAGCAGAAGCTTCTGAAGCAAAACGATAAACTGGGAGTTCTGCAATCTGTGCCCAATTGCAAGTTTTTTCCCAAATGATGAAATAAATATTGTCTCTATGTAGCAACACTTATCAGTGTAAGTACCCTTTAACAATTCTGCATGTAGTGTGTTTTCTTGCTGGGGTGCAGCCTTATCTACCTCACTCAGGTAAAGACCACCAGAAGCTGCCTCGGTAATAAGGGAATGCAACAATGCTGGATATAAAGTGCCATAACTGCTTCCCCAAACAGGATGGCCCACAAAAAAAGAGAAAAAGAGGTTACCAAAAACAAACAAAACATGTATCCAAATATAAATGTACCCAAATAAATACATAAATAAAAGAGAATAAAGAAAAAGTAGGGACGGACAGACATAGATGAATGTAGCCTCAACAGGGCACAAGCCAGTGCCTTCCTTGTGTCGGTCACAAGCCCGGTAAAACCGTATAAGACATGTCAAATCGATCAAAGGAGAAGATAGATGTATGGATAGATGAACTGATACAATGATAGTATGGCTTTCCAAGCATTTTTGGCATGCGACACCCCAGACTCTTAGCACACCAAGACTTCTCCCCGATATTCTGCCTGAACCCCACAGTAGGGACTGGCTAAATCCGGGCCTGGAATGTAAGCAGGATCCGAATGTCTTATGAATGTATTTATGAACAAATATTCTTTGAAATAGAACAAAAAAAGGTTTAGTTTGGATGAAAGTGAAAAAAGGGACTTGAACTCGAAGAGTTATGAATCTCATTCATTTCAGGACATCCACGCCCATGAATTCTTTGTCCCTAAAACTGAATCCTATCTGACACAAAACCAATATTTGTGCACTGAAGTACACAACCATGTCAAACACAATCCAGTCAGAGCTTTGTTAGAAAGCATGCGGGATGTATATGCTCTTATTGCAGCAATAAAATCCCTTTGACATTTGAGACAGCCTTGATTTGAATCTTCCAACAGCCAGTCTGGTCTAAAAATCAAAACGCCTATAAGAGTGGCAGCCTTAACCACATTGATTAATAGTGCTTTTTATTTCCAAGTCCTTTTCCATCACTAATCAAAGACTTTGGATTCAGCTCAGAGCCTGCACTGCATTAGTCCTGACCAGTGGGTGTTAAATATTTGATAATGGCGTAAAGGGTGTGTAGTGAAGCATTCAGGGAGCACACTAAACCTATAGCTCATCAATAATACATCCAGCCAGTAGTACACTTGTTTGTGTCAGATAATGCATTAGATGTTTTGAAAGGAGAAGCAGTGAGGCGTAGCAAAGGCATTTGAGATGACTGGCTGATTGCTTCAGGATATCCATGAGCTGCCCTCATTCCAACCAGCATCTCTGGGATACTGAGCAGAATTTGAAATAAACATTACATGTGGAGCTGGAATGACTTGAGTTACACACTGAGACAGACACAAATCCTAAATGGGAAACACTGTGATCAGACAAGAATCAACCATTTCCATGTTTCAGCTGGAACAAAAAAGGACCAAAACATTCCAAACCAATGGCTGCAACTCATTGGAGACTCGTCCCGTGTTTAGTGAGCCTGAGCGCAGAAAGCACGGAGCCGGCATCAGCACGAGTGTACCCATCAGTAATCCTTCTGCTTCTTTACATAACAGAGTGAAGGATTAAAGTCCTTATGTAGCGTTTTTTTTTTCTTCGGAGATTTCTCTTCTCCCCTCTCACTTTCTTCTCTGGATGCTCTGTGGTGTTTGTGGGGCTGTTAAAATCTCCTGCTGCCAAAATTGTGTGTAAACAAGAGGCTGCCTTTGTTACCCCAAACTGCCTAATGAAATCCATCTATGAGCGCTGTCTGATTTTCAAGAGTCCAAAATCTACATGTCCTCATTTGTAATTAAAACTGTACCACTCAAATATAACACTTTTTCCTCAAACATTTTAATTTTCTACCAGCACAACTGAAGGACTGTTGAAAATAAATAACACGCTGTATTTTTGCACTCTCTGCTTGACGCCAGACTTCTTCTGACTTCTGTCTGACTTCTGTATGTGCTGGAAAGCATAACAATAAGATGCCTTCAAGCCGTTTCCTTGACTGTATAGATGTCAAAACCCATTTCTCTTCAAGAAACCATGAAGAAAAGATGCCTTTAAGAAACAGAACTGTTTAAATTTTGCATTTTCTGCTTTACTGAGCTTCAAACTAGCAGGTACGGTTATTTTCTCTGGATAAATCACTGCACTTAGGCTTCCAAAATATGGAAAAAATTATGGTGAAAGAGCTACCCAGCGGGCACTAAATGGGTATTTTTTGCTGTTTCTTTAACTCTTATTTTATCTTAATGGGAAAAACTCAGTCAATTTTGAAAAAATCTGTCCTTAAAAATGCTTTTGTGTACAGTTATTATTAAGAAATAAAAGAAAAAGCAAAGCCAAAATGATGGCATGTAGAGTATTTACATGCACAAACGATCCAATTAGTTTATGTTTCGTCCTGGACCCCTCCAAATGTAGGTGCAATTAAACCAAAATAGCAGCAAAGGAGCTTATCTGTATACATTTGTAGATGCCACTTTAATTGTCTAGTTTGTCAAACTGAGTTTGAGAGTCTTAACCAAGTTCTGATCGTGGGAAAACACCTCAAGGAGCTTTTCTTTTTGGTTTGGTGCCTTTTAAACTTCCTGCACATTCCAGTTATTTTAGCCTTAGGTAACATACTGTTGAGAGACGTGTTAACCAAGAAGTTTGCTCATGAAGCTTTGTTGATACCGTTTTCAACAGTCCTGTTTTTGCTCTCCGTTTACATGTTGGTGGAGGTGCACGGTTCAAACCTGAAATCAAAATGCATTGATTTATGTAAGCTGCAATCACATGGATGTATTTCAATATTTGTGCTTTTACTGAATAAAGAAAACAATGCTGTTTAATTAGGTTTTCTGGAACAGAGCCCCACGCTTTGTTTATATGCAAATGTTTCATCAGGGCAGGTGACACTTTGTATCACTATCAATATGGTAAAAGGCAGAGCTGAGTTCCCATTACTGCTGCCTTAAAAAACAAACTCAAAAGGATTCCTGTGTGTAGCTTACAGCAGTAAGAAAGGAAAACACTAAGTCACGTCGGTGTGTGTTTGAGCTCACCTCTGACCCCGGTCGTTACCATTAAGGTCTAAAACCCTGAAAGAGGTCAGCGCCCTTATTCAGACCTGTTTTTTTCCCACTAGTACAGTAACAAACACAACACACGCAAGAAGAAAAAAAAATACTACAAATCTCATCTTCCTCTTACAACATGGCAGATAACCACACATCACATCAAAACATTAGCTGCTGATGATATAGCAACACACAAACACAACTACGCCTTGATTGATGGTCTCTCTGGTTGAAACATGACTCTGTTGCTCAGTGGTTGCTATAACCAAAGAACAGCTTACATTTTTTGGACTAAAATTGAATCAACATTAAGGTAGAAAAAATGCCTTTTAGTGTTTTAAAGATCCACTCCGATCATCTTTTCTAATCACCATTCTAAAATCGTTCCCAGTGGTTAATTTACACACCCCCAACCTAACATTAGCAGTGCAACAAAAACGGCGAGCAATATCTGAACTATCCAGACACAGTTTAGATCCAGAGTCCAGCTCAGACGAAGAAAACAAAGACGTACATGGATCTAGTCATCTTCAAGTGCATGCAGGAAGCTTGTGAACCACTCTGCGCATTTTCTACGTCACAAATATGAACATTTTCCAACAGCATGTTTTCATCTGGTCCTAATTCATATAAAGAAACTCTCAGAAATAGAATTTTAAACTCAACTGTCTTTATATATGTGCACTATCATCATAAAAGTGCGAAAAGTCAGGTTTGAAAACACAATTTTCATCAGAGTGGGTACTCAAAATGACTTGAAGGTAGTTTGGTTTTATCTCCTGAAACTAACTCAAAGTACACAGTTTGTTGATCAATATCCAATCAGCATGTTCCCATGGATGCAGGGATATGATAAGTTGGAATGTAGGGAGTAAAGTGAGTATTTATCTTTCCGTTCACATTTTTTTAGATGGGGATGTGCTGTAAATTGACAACATGCCAAAAAACAGAGGAAAAGTTCAACACATCTGAAACATCTCCTCCTTCCATCCGGCCATCTTTCTGTCAACAAGAAGAGAGCTATTTGAGCAATATCTCCAGGTAAACACTCCACTCTTCCAAGATAATGACTCAGGAAGGGAGTGGAGCAGTTTAAACTCAGAGGCTCAGTGTCAGGAGATGCCTGGACGGACCATCATGAAGTTTCCCTTCAAATCCTCAGAAGCAACTAGAACCAGATTCCTTACAGGTGCTGCATTCTTATACTAAATATTTACAGTAAATACAGATTTACAGTAATCTTGATCCTCCCATTACGACCACACAGAACAATGAAAAAGGGGGAGTCTGTGCTTATTGGCCATCTCTTACCTTACAAGTGAAAGATTATCGACAGACTGGACCAAGAACATTTCCAAGCCAACTTGTCAAAAAGGAAATCGAAAGAATGCAATGTTTGCAGAAGCAGATTTTTGCTTTCTGAGATGAAAGCATGTCTAATGACGAAAATTCAGTCAGTCCGGCCAACACTATTCCAAACCGGTATATTTATTTATACAAGCTACAGAAATCAAGTGTTTTTTCCTGCTGCAGCCTCCTCCATGGAGTGTGTTAGTGGGTGCATTTGAGGCTGTTTTTAGAACAACCACACCTGTCCTTTTTATCAAAATAACCATCTTAACCTCACATATCTTCTCTCAAACATCGTCCTGATTTGAGCATAGAATAGGAAGGCTCGTCTGTGCAGTAGCTTCAAACCCATGGTAAATGACAAAGGCTGTTGATGCCACAGTGACAACTGTGTGCAAGGGTCGAGGGAAAAAAGTGTCCATAAAGCTTCCATCAGCAGAAACCAGGAAACCATCATAGCTGTTGGGGTAACTAAGTGAAAGCTGCTGCAGTGGAAGTGTCTCACAGGCTCGATGGAGCAGCCACATAAAAAGGGCCTCCACTGGCACAGGAGGAAGCTCTGCCTAATTCTGCTGGTTTCTATTACCGACGTCTGCTAAATCTGAGCCTAAAGAACACACAGACTGTTTTCTCACACAAGTACAACGATTGGATATAGACATAAAGGGATTAGAGGCAAATCTGTGGGAAACCAGTCTGGAAAAGTCCACTTGGTGGGGAGTCACAATTATGAAAGCACCCGCTTTGACATCTAATGGACACAAGTGATATTTCAGGGTTGACAAAAACATGAAATTAGAAAACCTCTTTTTGCAAATCTGTGGAATCCGTCTAGTCGTTGCACTTTGTTGAAGGCAGCTCTACATCAGATGAAAAAAAGGCTGCCAGAAAAGAGGCAGGCACCTTATCAAGTAATTTACTAGCAGCGCTTCCATCCTTTTAATGCTTGTGCTGTTGTTCGGAGACCTTTAATGTGAACGCCATAAAACAAGAGAGGGTGAAAGAGGGAAAAGGTTGAAGTGTGAAACAACTGTCAGCTAAACCCCAAAGCAGGTCTTTATGGACCACACAACCTCTCACCCTGTTCAGGAGCAAATAGACGCTTCTTCGTGCCGACGTTTTCTTTGCAAAACTGGAAGATTTGCTGTCATATCTCCCTCAAAAACTGACAAATTTTAAGGTTGTGTGTCATCTAATTTTCCAATAGTCTACAAACCTCAGATCTTTACATTTCTTCCTTTAAGAAAAAAAGTGCAACGTTTTTTTCCTATTTGTTTTGAGCTTTTCTGGCTACCAGTTGGGCTAAAAATGCCTCTGGTGGGAGGCAGAAAACTAGCTCATGTTCCCCACTGAGTGCTGTAGGTGGAAGACCGCCTCGGGTCTCTGTAGACGGCGATAATGAGCAAGTAAAGTAGACGGAGCTAACGGGGATTAATCCGCTCGGCCAGTCAGACAGGATACATAGCTCCATCTTACATTGTCTTAGTATGTAACAAAAGAGCTTGTCTTAAGAGGATTATTAGCACAGCCTCTGCCTTAAGATGCCAAAGGTTCAGACGTGAGGGTCCTGTTCTCATCTTGCAGGATGGAAATGTACGACTGAAATGACTCCTTTTGACTGAGGCAACGTGACTTGCAGAAGTGTAAATCCACCACTCCCCAATATTCCTGCTCCGATGCAAAGGAAGCTGCAGCCTGCACCCCACAGATACATAGCTGGCACAGATGGGGGTTGGCTTGATTTAATGCACTTAACCAGGAAGTTAATAATTCTGTGCCTCAAGTATCCTCATATTCTCTAAAAAAACCTGTAATCCTCTCTTTATGCTAAGCTGCCGAGCAGCTTGGACTGTCTGCTGAGGACCAACACCAGGATTTAAGATTTCAGAGCTTCCTCAAATTGAATTACACTTTGAACAACTCCAGATATCAACATTCTTCTCCATTTTAGCAGACGGGAGAGTTTGAAGGCTCCAGAGACTCATGCAACCACACCAGTTCAGCTCCTGCTCACTGCCACTGCAGTATGACGGTGAGAGAATGGGCTCGTAGGTTCTAGATGCACTGCCTCAGAGGTCAAAACAGCCACATGCTTGTGAAGGGGGACTCCAGGTCAGGGCTGACCCAACATCAGCGCTAGAGCCTGAATCAAACCAGCACACATCAGCACTTTCATTCAGTCTTGTATAATTTGACAGTACCACATCACACTTAAAGACTCACTCCAATGAAAATGATGCTTTTAACATGTTCTTGTGGCATTTTTTTGATGATGGAGGACATACTGGTATGTAACAAAAAGTAAGCTCAAAAATCGCATTTCTGAGGATGTCTTTTTTCAAATTGCGGTGAGTTAAGGGCAGAACTTTGAAAAAGAGTTTAAAAGAGCCACAAGCTCCCTGCTCCGCTCCATTCTGATGCATCCTGTAGACGACTATCTTCCAATCCGGTCTAGAATAGACGCCTACCCTGAACGTCTGGTCTAATAGGTGCTCGTTACTTTTTTTAAATTAATATTTGGGCTAAAAACATATTTATCATAATTAAAAGACCACTGGAAACCCTTTGAACATGCATCAAAAGATGATCGGAGTGGAACTTAAGGAGTTCATACATGAGTTCAGACTGTAACCAGAAAAGCTTCTGTGTTTAAACCCCACAACACAGAACAGCAGCAAACTTTATAGACCTTTAATGAAGCCAACTAAAGTTGCAATAGTAAAGCAGATGTTCAAAGGCTGTTTTAAGAGGGGTATGTTGAAGAGAGATGGAAGACTAAAGTACATGAGTTTCTTTTAAAGAAATAAAAACCAGCCGTGTGATTGATGATTGCGGCTCGAACCCTCTGCGTTGGGTGGGCTGAGGGAGATCCGTACAGGTTTGTGGATGCTGTATCGCTTAACCTTTGCATTTGTGTGTTTGTGTGGGTGAAGCTTCAGCTCTGACACGAGGGATTAGCAGAAAGATCCACATCTTTCACGCCACTGCCGCACACTGGTGAGTGCCATTTTCCCATCATTGTTGTGGATAAGAATAGCCCTGGTGTCGAGAATGATCGTGCAGTGTCTCCGCCACAATGCTTCAGTGATCCACACACACGACAGCAATGGCTGCTGGTACAAAGACCTTTTGACGTTTAGGGTGAGCGGTGGGGAGGGAGGGTTTCTGTGTGGCTCAGTGCTGCCAACATTCTGCCTTAGCTTGCATTTGCAGGGCTCCGTGGCAACCCCCCCACCCCCACCCCCTCTTATCTGCATGCAGCCCCTTCTTGACACAGCAGAGAGATTCCTCCGTGTGTGTGTGTTGTATGCAGTCCATCAAGCTTACTTTATCGACATTCAGATAAACGAGTTCAGGAACTTCCCTCTGACAGCAGAAAGGAGGCAGAATCCCCCCACTTAGTTACCCCTGCAACAGAGCTCACACTGCAGAGGAGGGCAGACAGGTGGAGGGGGACACGCCAATGCTGCCCAAGAACAATCCGTGTTGGAGAAACATTCGCCTGTCCATCAGACATGTGCTGCCCACACGTGATGTAAAACTGTCCAGCATGCAAAGGGATGGGACAGGACACACACACACACCCCAGGTCTGCATTGAGCCCCGGATGCTGCATCCATCAGCACCTCCTCCAACCCTAACTCCTCTTGTTGGTACTTTGTCTTCCTGCCCCTCTGATTGTCAGAAAAACACATTCAGTCGAATTTACATTCATGAACCCTCACTGATCCGATTCTGCAGAAGCAGAGCGGTTATGGAAATGACAGTCTCTTTGGAGCAGCTTAATGAGGGCTTTCCTCTTATCAAAGCACGGGGAGGTGTAAGGAGACGAGACAATTGCAGATGTGAACGGGCTTTTGACTCATCCACCGGTGTGGAGGACCAGTCTCCTTTAAGCTATCTGCAGGGACTGAGTGGTGCTCAAAGATGCTAAGATTAGATTTGCCACTGTACATCGACACATTCTTGGCGGGGCTGCAATGACCAACCAGGCGCCCAAGGCTTTGCTGAACTCTCTGCAGTTGACAGACTGGACCTGGAGCCTTCAGGATGACGAGCTGCTGGCATGATAATCGAGTGTGCACATTGTTCAGTGTGACCGCACCCCTCCTTTCTGCCAGAGGGCCACTGCTGAGACAAAAGTTACTAAAGCAAAATATTGTCAGCTGTCACTTTGCTGTGCGTGTCCACATCATGCGTGGAGTGAATGCAGCAAAGTCCGGTGAGGAAAAGCTTCAGTAGTTGCCCCAAAGCTCAGGCTGTAGCAAAATTAACCCTCTCAGCTTCAAGTATTGATGACCATAACTTAAGCAAATTAAACAGGCAGTGATCTGAATTGATTAATCGTGTAAGGCTTGAATCTATTTAATCTACAAAGATTATAGACAAAGTGGAAGCTTCATTTGTCTTTTTGAAAAAGTCGCTTAAAAAAACAATAATTTGTGAATGTATGTCCCTGTAGGTCCAATGAGTCCATGAGGCCAATGGATCTGAGCAAAGTGAAGAAATATCAGTGTCAGAAGTAGGAAAAGAAACGTGCGCACCAAGGTGGATTTTACGCATCAAAACTAAAGCATGAAGCACAGACATGCGGAACAAACGGCACCAAAGCCTGCTATTGGCTTTCTGGATGGAAGCCGGTCGCCTTAATTGATCGATCAGCAATCAGCCCCACCAGGAAAATCGAAAAATCAATACAGTGAAGGATTTCCTGAGAGATAACAAAGGCGTGCGTCAGTTTAATTTAATCAACACCCGGGGAGAGATGAAGCAGTGAGGGGCAGCCGGCCCACCGGGCAGAGCCATTGTTCCGTCTGCGCTGAGGTGAGCTGAACGCACTTGTGCGCCTCTGCGCAATTAGCGCACAATCACTCCAGCAATCAAGCACCGCAGAACGGATCCCCCGCCGTCACGGAGGTTCCTCGTGACATAGAAAAGTGTTTAGGCTTCAGGGGAAAGTGTGAGGTGAGATTTCTTACCGGTGACGGTGTATCTGTCCATGTAATTGAGAACGTTTCCAAAGCTGAGGAAAACGGCGGCGGCGAGCGGTGAGCGGCATCTGAGCAGCGCGTCGCGGAATTTCTGGCCCGGCTTGCAGGGGTGAAGGTCCGGACTGGACCGGAGTCCGGGGCTCATGCTGCCCGAAAGCGTCCGAACCTCATCCGAGCTGCTGCAGCCCTCAATCTCGCATCCATCGCTCTCCACGCACATTTTCCGGCACGGAAGATCCAGCGCAGAGGGAGACAGAGACGCAGTGGAGGAGAGCAGAGTTGGGTCAGGACCACACTTGGCGATGGCCCCTGCGGGCTTCTCGGAATTTAGTCGCAGTGGAGAGGCTGTCTTGCTTGCTGGGGCGCAGGAGCGGCTCTTCTCCAGACCATATTTTTCTAGTAGTGCGCGGTGACGGACGTTCGTGCGCTCCTTAGCTTTCTCTCAGCTCTGCTGTAGGGGTGTGACCTGGTTCTAACTCCTCCCATGAAACCCTGCAGCGAATGATAGAAGCACCTGATACTGGTGGATGCGGCGGAATGAAAGAAACAAGAAAAAAAAAAACCTGGTCTCTCAGTACTGATCCAAGCGATTAAAGAAGATCTGGATTCTCATTTTTGTTTATTAAAAATCAATCGTATTGATCAATAATCTTTTCTGTTTAAGATTGCTTTCTACTGATGTCTATTTTTTTGCCATTTAAGTCATTTTGAGCCAACCAGTAACGGACTTAGCAGTTTGGGGGCCCCAGGCAAATAATAACACGGGGCCCTCGGCAGCTTTTTCTTTTTTTAAATAAAGCACCAAATAAAACCTTCTTCACTGGTCCACTTTTACACAGCATCAATGTAAAGAGCACAACTGATGGTCTTTTGTCTCGTGTTACTTTTTCAGGTTTTACTAAAAAAAAGCAAAGGCAAAAAATACTCGAATGATGGAACAAAACTGTACACTATTAAAAAAAAAATAAACCAAACATTTTCAAAAGAATCATTTTCTGCCCCTCCTGTGGCCTTGCTATTCCTTTTCTTGACTCTCTTTCTTGAGTTCCTTTAATATTGTTGTTCTTCCATGTACTTTTGGAAATGCGGCAACAACTGTTCTCGCTTTCTCTTTGCCTTTTCTTTTGTCATCATCCTGTTATTTTTATGTATTTATGTATTTTGTTTGTTCGCTTTGAAGAGTCTTAACCCATTGCTGCAGAGCGATGGGGGTGAGGACAAAACCCTTTCACTCCAGCAGTCCTGCGATTTCATAATTTAATTAATTAAATGCAAAAAAACTGTATAAAAATGTGAATATTAAAGTTTCACTCATTTGATTTTAGGATTTATTCAAAAACAAATGCAGTAAAAGACACAGAACTTCTGTCTTTTCTTTTTGTTTTTTTTCTCTTTGCTTTTTGGACTGCAGGAGAGTCCAGAATTTCTTTCATAGTAGTCTGTAGTAGTCTGTTACTGCAGATTTTTAATTCAAATTGTTGATTTTAAATGTTATCATTGACATGCTGTAAAGCCTGAGGTCTTTGTCAGACACTAAATTGATTCACACAATAGAGCAAATAAAATAAAAGCTCTCCTTGTTCTGATCAGTGCTTGGCTGAATAAAATATGTCAGGGCAGCTTTCTGTTGTTAGAAAAATTGTATATATAGAAAAGCAGCTTTGTGGGATTACTGGAAGGCAAATGTAATACAGGAAGCAGATGATGCCAGGAAGCTGTTGTAGAAGAACATAGAATGCAGGAGAGCAGACTGTAAAACAGGAACTCAGAACTTTAACAAGCTCAAATCATGAACAAACAGAAACAAAAAGGATGACAGAGCGTAAGTAAGACCCAGACAGAGGAGGACTGACTTAACTGAGAACAGTTGGGGATAATTATATATAAAACAGGTGAGACTGTGATAGAGGAAGGGGAACAGAAAAGCGTTTCTATCCATCAGTGTTTAAATCTGCTGCATTCCCGTTCTGAGTCACGAGGATGCTGGAGCCTGTAGCAGCTACTGAAGGGTGACGGCGGGGTACAGTCCCTTAACCCATCCCAGGAATAACCAGAAAACATAAATGAGCTCAGACACGTCAAACTATAGGGCACAGTGCTCACAGATGAAGCTTTGGATTAACCTTTGGACGGAAACATTTACTGGGCTTCAATTTTGTGCTGACAGCAGACAAAATGAAAGAAATGATTGAGGAAGGTCAGGTGCACTGAATATCTATTTTCCTAAAACATAGCAGAACCGATCCTTCTCCTATAGAACCACACTGATCAGAGGAAACAATCACATGATGGAACTGAGACTCACAGCTTTGTGGGAGACAGTGGTAATTTATGTTTAAATTCCACAGAAAGCAGTTTGGGGAACTTTTAAATCATAATAATGCCATGTGACTGAAGCGTATAGGAAAAAAAAACAAAAAAAACAAATAAACTATTGCATTGTTTCAGCAAACGCTAAGAAGTCTTTGATATTTAAGTTATCCTTCCATGTCAGCTTTAAGAGGAGCATTTCATCAGACCTGACATCTTCAAGAACATCATGACATGAGTTTGTTGTTAGCATTGAACATCACACATATAAAAGCTCATTTGACACTTGCAGTGTGAAATGTTGGGAAAGCTATGAACCAAAAATGTTCAAAAGGTCAAATGTAATCCTAGAAAATCCAGAAAAGGCAATTATTTTAGTGATGTACAAATAAAAGCTTTAAAATGTGTAGTTATTTGGTCATTCAACACAGTGTGAATTAGACCATCAGGTGTATTTTTGACGTCACAAATAAAATCTTTTTCCAATTGATTTTTTTTGTCTGCTCCTGATTCACCATATGAATAAAGAAATACTCAGAAATACAATTTTGAGCTTTATTTTCTTGATGAATGTCATCCAACTTTGGAGAAATGCCACAAGAACATGTTAATAACACAAATTTAACTGGCACGGACTTTTAAAACATAACCTGGAGGTTCTCCAGTTCAAAGAATGAGGGAGGTTAGAACTTGACTCCCTTTCTGAAAAAATAAACAGATTATGTCAACATTAAGGAAGCTTAGACAGAAAAGAGGGTCAAAAGTAATTTAAAATGCTTGTGATTTAGTTTTTTGTAAGTATAAAGATGGCATTTCTTTTTGTGCAGGTTAAAAATGTACTTCAGTTCTGTAGAAAAGCAGAGAAGGTTTGAATTCTGATGACTCCAGCAGGTAATTTGTTATCACGACTCACTACTGATCAAAAAACTGCTTTAATGGAAGCATTTGCCACTTTTGAAATAAAGAAATTCAAAATGTTTGCATAGATAAAGCAAAATAAAGCCTGCACAGCTGGCCTTGGCGGTGCTGTGCTGGCGTCTCATTTGCAGTGGCGAGCACAGTGAAAAGCATTAGCATGCAACAGACCTGCTCTGTTTAGTTTAGGCTGAAATGAGTAAGTTCTTTGGACGAACTCAGAAGTTGCTCATGGCCTTTAGTGCAGAGAAGTACTTCCAAAGCAATCATTCACTTAGTCCTTAATAACGTTGATGTCTGGAAGGATCTCTGCTGGAATTGGGAACACATGATTCAAACACTGCAGCGAGGTGGGGGAGGATGGGGAGCAGCAGAAAATGCATGAGTGATACCGGCCAGAATCGCTTTTGATTTGCTGCAGATTGATTCCAACAGAAAGGAGGAAGCATCGGCCTGTGGAGGGCTTCGGGGGAACCCTTGTGAACAGTTTGAGCCCGACTGAGCCCACGACCGCCTCCCCTTTCTTTGGCCTGTGTTTGGTATTCTGGTCATGTCAGTGGGATCCTGTGTTTTCCTTCATGCAGAGTGGCTGGACGGGCTGGGATCTGTGCCTCTCGTTTCTCCTCTGTGTGGCTCAGAGCCACTGAGTCACTGCGCCAACCTTCCTTCCTGTCTGCGCAGGGGCCGAGCCACCAGTGCAGGATGGGAGATAACCTGCTTATCGCTGGACGCAGTGCCTGCAGTATGATAAGGGTGGCTCTTTCTCAAATATGAAATGTGGTTCCCAGTAAAGTTTAAATGTCCCTCTGACACGTGCTTCTGTCAGCATGTGTATCAGCAGCTCTGCATCAGGTCTAGCCCACAAAGTTCTCTCAGAGTATGACGTGGCAGAATCCGATCTGCTAACCTTATACTTCAAGGAATCCAACTAACAAGAAAGAAGGAAACAAATTAAATGCAGAAACCAGATGCTTACTTATAAGTATAATAATAATAAGTATAGCAAGAATACTATAGACCTTGTACATGTAGTGTAGCTGAATACTTCCTCATATTAAATTGGAACATTTTAAGATTACAATATATAAATAGTATATAAAAAGTAAACTCCGAGTATACTGGCTCTCTTTTAGTATTGACAAGGTATGTTTATGTAGAACCCTTACACTACTTTTGCACAAAACTGCTAAACCAAGTCAAAACAAGTTTGATTCTTATGATTAATTCAGTCTAGGACATTTCTATTAGGCTTCACCATGTTAAAATTAGGGCTGTCAAATTATCACAATTAATCAGTCACAGAGAAATTAGTAGTTTTTTTTTTATCAGGTTGATCTCATTTTCATCTATAACTTTTATCTATTACGTAAGGGATTATTTCCAACGAGGTGTATGCCATCATAAATTAAAGGACAGGGCTGTTGCTTCCGCGAAGTCCATTAATTTCTGATAATGCACACGTCAGAGGCCCTTGTCCCTCTTACACCATGATCCCTTACCAAAAATAAATAAATAAATTATTGTTTTTTTAAGCTTGTCATTTTTTTAGGTTTAAATCATTCTTCCACAAAAAGCAGACTATTTAAAACGTGGTGTGAAGCGTTGTCGTGGTAACAGCTACACATCTTGCACTAACTTTGCTCTGCGGCAGCAGACCAAAGTGGTATATGTGCTTAATTTCATGTTAAGTTAAACAAATCATAATCTCAGAGGGAAAGCTCACTTCTTACTGCTTGTTTTTGTCAGAATCTGAATTCATTCCCTATCCCTACAGCTTCTCGTTATTGCTCCAATTGTAAGGGCATTTGGAGCTTCAGCAGTGTCCGAGCTTGTTTTTTAAAAGCGACTTAGGGCTGGGCATCCCTCTGCCGCTAGGGTGATTTGTGTTGCGTTTGTGATGCGTTTGTGGGTATGCTCTGAAGCACAAACATTTACATTTAAATGTAAGGATTGAGTTTTTGCTTAATTGAGACTTTTTAAAATTTTAAAACTGATGCTTCTATGTATTTTTCAAGTGCTGGCAGCTACATGCTAATGTAGATGACCAGCAACTATTGATGATGTAATCGAGTAGTAGTAACCTCCAGATTTGAAGACACTATTTTTCCATATCTAAATGTGGGGGTAAGGAGAAGCTATAGGGGTAGAAGGCCACATTTTGTTTGGTCAGGCAACGGGCATGCCTCCACACCTATGTCTCCACAGGTAAGTTCCAGCTTGCAGGAGATTTACCCTGGTGTAAGGTTGGCATTCATATACCTTCCACCGCCATGAGGAGAATTCCTCAATGGGGTTTTGGAAAGGGGAATACAGTGGAAGGCAACGATTGATGAATCCTTGGTTCATATTGAATCACTGTCTAACCTCTGTGAAAACTCACTGTCCCAAACAACAACATACATGTAGATGCGAAGCTCATCCTGCTGCCCTAATAGAGCTTCTCACATGTGAATGAGGAAAATGAGGAGCTGCTGGGTGTTGTAGGGCCCCCGGTTGGCATGATGGTGGACAACCCCATGATTGCTGATGGAAGCACATAATGTGACTTTGCCACCACGCTGCCCTAGACACCAACACTGGCCCAACGGCCAATCATATTTTAACCTCTCCTTCTGCTTTTGGTGAAATTAATCTTCATCCATGTCGATGTATTCATGGGGTCTTTCATTGCATCCAGTTGAAAAACCCTCTGTAGAAACAGATATTGTTTTGTGAGTGATACGGAAAACGTGATTTTTGGCCACTACAGTCTAATCACTGCTAAGAGTGATCTACATTGAATGTGTCTGGATACATGTTGACCTATATATACTGGAATCTTTGCACTTTGACTCCGTCTGAGTCGCGACCAAAGGGCGCTCTGTATAGCTGTTTCATGCACAGTCTGTTGCGCTTGAAGATACGATCAAAGGTTGAGAGGCTGATATTGTTGACACACTCAAAATGTACATGGTCCTCAATGATCTACAGCTGAATTTCACTCAGTTTAATGGCATTGTCCCACATTCAATTGCATTGACGGTTTTGTAGCTAAAGGTCCAGTGGGGTTTTACAGATGGGTGGGGCTTACCAGCTCTATAGTATGTCATATAGTAATTTCTGTCAACAGTTACATGCTGTACAATAACATCAGTACAGTAAAAGGAATTTTACCTGTTCTCTTCTCTAAATCTTTGGATTATGGTGGACACAGAGAATCTACTGATGTTTGGTTGTACCCTTTGTCCAGCTTCCTTCATGCTCATGCCATGAATGAAAATCCGGTCAATCACAGTAGCTCTGATTTCATCCGATATTACTGTTCTTTGTCTTTGCTGACCACCTCGAGCACTTCAACCTCCTCTCACACGAACTCTTCCTCTCAGGTTTCTATCCCTTGTAGGGCCTCACATACCAGTGCTCTCTGAACTGGCTTACTGTATTCTATGCTCTCTCACATCATTAACCACAAGTGTGATCAGTTTTGAGTTGTGTTCAATTGGTGACATGTGTGCTTTCTTTGTGTTTGGTTTTTGTCATGTGCACACCATTTATACAGCACGGGTACATCCCAATGACAATGTGTTGGCAAGTTATGTGCTTAAACAGGTGAGAAGTGCTTATGGGTTTTCCAAAGGAATGTTTGATTAAATCAGTGGGTTCAGACAACTGAGCATTTGGTTCAGACAATAGAGTTTAGTGTTTTAGCTATTGGGGAAAACTGTAAATTGGGGCAATCTGATGAAAAGCACCAGATGCTTTGTTTTTATTTATTTTTTCTTAATTGTTTGAGATTAAAAAATACCCCTGGTGGTGTAAAAGTAAAGTAAAAAAAAAAAAGGTTTAAAAAACACACATTTTTTGTCGCATTTGACTGTTGTACCACTGTGTCATGAATTTATTAAATGATAATACCGCAAAATGAGGCTTTTCACCGCAATCATTAGGTCAGATTAAAATAGATAAATAATTGCAGGTCCTGATTAATTAATTGCTAAAAAATGATTTGCATGACAACACTAATTACAATAACAGCCTATAATAGGTTTTATTAAAGCATCTTAGTCTACAGTCAGTGGTTATAAACTTCCACTAATGTAAATACACTGCCTGGGACCTCTGACTTCTCTTATCGTAAAAACAGGTCTTCAGACGACAAAGGTTCAAGAACTATTTCCTTTTACAAACGAGGTCACCTGAAAACAAAATGGATCTGTATCTATTGTTTTTGCAACTATTGTCGGAACTGCTTGAATATAACTGTTGGTTCTTTTGGTAAAAAAAAAAGAAAAAAAAGGGGTTTTATGAGTCTGTGAGTGTTTTCATGTCATGCTCACTTCCAGACCTTACAGCAGCCAGTATAACTGCAGCACACTGCAGCGTCACACCTAACTATGCACATAAAGTCACACACTGTGGTTCCTATTCCTCAAGTCTGTGGTGAAGCTTCTGTCACATGCTGCCGTCATTTTTAACAACTCTTGCACACATCGGATTTCTGTTCAGTGTACTTTCGTTGCACTGTGATTTTTGTAAAGATTGTATGCTTTTATTCATTCCTCTTTCTCTTTCAACTTGACGTCACTGGTGCAGGTGAGGTAGGATATTAATAATATTTTATTAGAAGCAGAGTTAGCAAGATCTAAACATCTTAACCCTGTAAAGCTTACTATATAAAAAAAATAGAAAGAAAAATTCTTCTTTTTTAAAATTAAGCTTGTTTTGTTTAAACCCTTTGATAAAATCCACATAAAAATTGTTTTATGCAATCAAATGTTGTGGTATGTTTCTGCGCACAATAATCTTAGTTTGAGATCCAAAAATATTGATGGGTGTTCAGAAAAAGAAGCACCTAATTTACCCACTGTCACAAATTTGATCCACACATTTTTAACAAGGAGTATTATAACTGTATTAAAATTAGATAAATAATCCATTATTAACACACTTTGCATTCATTCAATACAGCAAGTAGTCATCAAAAATGACTAACAATAGATGATTTATTCCCACTACAAAGTTAAGAAAATGAGCAAAACTGTTGAATGAGCAAAAAGAGTTCTTGAGATTTCATGGAGGCAGCCATTTTCAAATGAGCAAGAAAGTCCTTCTACTGCCCCTAGTGGAATGATGATGTACTACAGGGCAGAAAACACAAACCAAGTTGTGTACAAGGGGTTTTTAAGGAAGTTGGATCATGCTCACAAGATAGGAGGCTCAGAAATGCAAATATCAAATATTATATTAATGGTTATGTAGGATTAAGAATTTCAAATGAGAAACAGAAACCTAAAACTGGTCAGCTTGTTCTATGACAAAGCAGCTTTTATCAGAACCCATGGAGAATTGTTTGACATGCCTGCCTCTGTAATGTATGGCATCAGACCACCCGGTGTCTCTTCTCCTCCTTGGATGCATTTGTTTTTGGAGCCGTCTAGGTCAGCGAGGAGGTTCAGGTCTGACCATTGTGTCCTCTTTTTGTACATTTTAACCCTTCTGACCTGTGGACTGTCTGTGGCCCTGGAGGAGCCTTGGCGCGCCCCCTCTGCTGCCACGAAGACAGGAGCAACAGTAGGAGCGTCTGAAGGCACTGGAGCAGCTGAAGGCTTAAGCAGATCTGGGCTGATGTCTGCACTCGTTCAGAGTCTGATCTGGTGGCTATACTGCAATGCAGTGCAGGAAATGGTGATGAAATATAGCTCTTTTGGGCAGCAAGGATATCTTTTCTCATTTATTTATTCATTTGACAGCTTCATCCAAGTTGGGCTCCTCGGTCCAACTTCATCGATCTCTATTAATCACGTTGGGAACCAAAAATATGAATTCTGTCAAACCGCAGCAGTGGGAGTTACAGCTGAGACGGGATTGTAGTGAGACCAGAACTTGTATTTTTAGATGGAATGAGTCTTAGTAATTACCCTCCTGCTGCTTGTCTGTGAATCAGCTCTCTGCAGTGCAATGGCCGGTAAACCTCTTAAGGAGGAATGCTAAACACATAGATTCAAACAGCACGTACCATTATTGGGTAAACCTCATATGTGGCTGCATCTTTCTCTCTGCAATTTGCATTTGGACTCTTCTTTTTTTTCTTCAGACAAAGCAATCTGTTTTTTATCCATTTGGAATCTAGCAGCAGCCAGAAAAAGCAAACTTAACTTTTTAAATCAGCTAAAAAAACATTGAATTCTACATTGATCTTTTTTCTGACTGTAACTTATTTTGAATGAAAGAACAAGAGCCTGCGTCTGCATGAATTATCACATCTGTTTTGGTGTAATCAACACATTTTCATTTCTTCTTTTCCTTCTTTTCCTTCAGGAGTGAAACCTCATAAACAGATGAACACCTCTTCCAAGTAATAACGAAATAATGAAAAAGAAAATGTGCATTTTTCCCTGCTGACAGCCCACATGATGCAATTGTTCAAAGAGACGATGGCACAGTGGGTGGAGAGGGGCTCTTCCTCCACATGACGTCACGTCAGAGCAGCAGTTTGCGAATGATAAGGACTTAACATCCTTCTGTCAGTCGTCCCCTTCTGTGAAAGAAGCACCAAAAGCCACCATACTCGCTGTCTTCTTTTTTTTTTGCGAGTATATCCCGTCCAAGAGACCTTTTTTGGTTATTAACAGAACCACGTTTGTGTTCTGATTGCTCCTTGATTGTTTTCACCAGTAAAAATCCCTCCATCACTACATAAACACTGACCGTGTCCACTCCCCATTGACTCTCGAGTCCCCAAGGCTGGTTGGCCTCCTCATATGTATTAGCCATTGTGACCGTTTCCTGCACAGCCAGAGTTGACAGGGGAAATGAAGAGGTATGCAAACAAAGAGTTCTGAAACATGCCGTACAATAGCCATTGTGTTTTAAATACACATTAGACTGTTACCTCCAGAATATTTTCCACATACCTTTCAGTGTTTGAGTGGCGGGACTTGTTATTGAGAAAATACTACAAGTCTTGCCGTCCAATCTGCTCCCTTGGTGGATGGAGTGTAGGCATGACTTCTGGAAAATTACAAGCTTAAGGCTAAAAGGTTCAAAAACAAGAGGAAATGGCGATGACCTCCACAGTAAAGAAATGAAGCCTGTAACAATGGCTTCCTGTGTTTTTGTACAGGTCAGGTTTAAACAATTTCAAGACTTTGACGGGGCGTGTTTGCTGCAAAAACAGCATACCTAAAAAGTAAAACAACAAAAGATTTCAGAAAAAGCTGTCTTTGATTCAAGCTTTATTTTTATTCTTCCAGTAAGATGATGCCATTGTTTTATCCATATTTTTTACTTTAAAATTGTAAATCTTACTGCAGGAATAACTTGGGTTAAAATAACAGAAAAAGTGTTTAATTTTAAGATGTTTTTTGAGTTTTTTCGATTTAACTTTAGAACACACTCTGTAATTTCATAAGCAAAAAAAAAAGAGTAAAAAATAAGAGTCTTAATTTGATGTATATAAACTGAAAAAAAGATCAATTTTGTTCGAGATAAATTGTTAGTACTGAATTCACACTCAGTCATCTTTTGATCTATTGTAAAATTGGTCCCTTTGGTTTTTCATTTATGATTCTGCCATTTGTAAACTAAAAATTAGTTAGTAGTTTTATAGGACACGGTTTCTGCAGAGCGACAGAAATTTCAGAAATTTTCCTGTAAGTTGTGGGTGGAACTGTAGCTGAATAAGCCTGCCCCTTCCATCATCCATTTACATGCTCTACTTCTAGCTTGCAGCCTCTCACACCCCCAACCTAACCTTTCCGGTGCAACAAAAATGACGAGCATTATTGGAACTATCCAGCTGTAAAGTTACGATCCAGTTTCCAGCTCGGATGAGGAAAACAAATGTTCATGGATTTATTTGTCTGCAAGCGGATGCATCAGAATAGTGTGGAGCAGAGAGCCTGTGGTTTGTCATAGAAGCTTCTTCATCTAGAAGCTTTTTCCAGCTGTACTTTTTTCATCCGCTCCCGATTCACAATGAGTTGAATAAAAAAATATTCATAAATGCATTTTTAAGCCTAATTTTCTTTATATATGTCCTTCATCATTTGAGGCCATGTAAAACACCAAAAACCCAATTTTCGTTGGAGTGGGTCTTTAAAAAACACCCTAAAACACATTTTTCAAAACTTTTTTTTGTTTAAATAACATTTTTCACAATTCAAAAAACAAAACGAACATTTTACTCTCCCAAGATTCAGACCAGCCTGGAAAAATGACATGTCTACTGTTACAGAATAATTCTTGAAGGGTTAGGGTTCAACAGCCTAATGCCTCTGAGGGTCTATTACAAGTGTAGCGTGACAAGTTAAATAACCTTTGACCTTTCTGATTGGTTTACTTCACTGGATAACAATGAGGACATGCTCTGACATGCAGTTGTCAAAGCTGACCAGTGGATGTTTAGCACCTCTCCAGCAGCTGCTTAAAAGCTCATTGGCAAGGAGCTGTCAAGCCAAAGGTTTGAAGGCATGCCCTCATTGTCTGATCTTTGGGAGTCTGTGACAAAGCAGGCGAGCTTCAGGTGATGGATGTCAGCAGCGATCGTGAACTCCACAAAGGTCACAGACACACAGTCTGCAGTTCAGTTGAACATAAAAAACAAGGGGATGGTTTTGGTGAGGTAAAACATCACAGGTGCAGGAGACTTCTCTGTCACAAGTGTAGATGAGGACATTCTGAAACATTTGACAGAAATGAGATTTAGGCTTTCATGCTTCTATTCAACACTGCATGTCTTTATTAACTGTGAATGACTTGGTTTGCGAGATGTTTCAGATTACTGGTACAAAAGTAACTTAAAGTAAACATGTCAGAAACACAAATGAACAAGCTTGGTAACGTTAAAATATGCATTAGTGAAAATGTTGTATGAAAGAAAATAAAAACGTTAACATAAGTAAGAAAGTAATCAAAAATATACATGTAAATATAAGAAAAGGATTCCTGCAACAGACTGGTGACCTGTTCAGGGTGTATAGTATATAGTGTATAGTATTCTTATCTTAAATTGTAATCTTCATAAATATGGTGTTTTGTTTTGATATTGTTATAGTAGCAAAATATCCATAATTTTAATTTGTGCAACTTTAAAAGAAAATAAATTTCAAATTGATCAAATATTTCCTCGAATTTACTGTAAACTGTCTATGAGAAGCATTGTCTTCTATTATTTGATTGAATTAATCTAAAACTATTTAATTACATCATTCTTGCAATTGGACTTCATGTAATTAACAAAGGATCTGTGAACAAAAGTCTTCAGAAGTGAGGAATACAGGAAGCGAGTGTTAGAGGAAGTAAGGTCGGAAGCTTCACTTCCTTGTAGCATCCTTAGTGATTTGTTTTCTTTTTCCTTAACAACAATTAAAAAAAATGTAAATGAAATGTTTATTCTTATTGCTGAAAGATAAATGTAATCAAGATAAAAGAAAGAATACCCTTTTTACCTTTGAATTCTTTGCAGATGATGATGGATTGACTGTCAGAAGAGAGACAGTCTGTCAGCTTTTTGTCTTAAGACTCTGCTTATAGATAAGCTTGAGTGGGTTAACACGAGGCGATGGATTCAGCCATCATTAAGCTTGGTCTATTGTAATTCCACAACTATAATGATCTATAATGACTTCATTTGCATATAATTTGGACTATAATGAAAAGATCAACGAGTATTTGGGAAATTAAGTAACAACACCTCAGGACACAAAGTGACAAGTATAATAATAGAGTGTTCCACTGTCACCAAAGCATTATGGTCTTAGTTGTTTTAAATATCTGGAATATTCATCTTATCAGCCCTTTTCTAACTAATGGCAACCACTACAGAGCAGGAGAAAGCCTAAAAAAATGTAGCAAAATGTGAAATCTGAAACCCCCTGCAAAAAGCGTGAAGTCAGTTTGACTGCTAAGATCATCTGATGTCATCACACTCAGATGTTTGGTAACATTTTAATGATAAAACAATGAAATATACAAACATTTAGAAAAAGCCTATTGTTTCACAGGCTCTTTAAAAACCAGGTTGTGACACTGCAAATCTTGAAATGAGTCAAAATAATTGACGGTAGTTCTCGTGTTAATATCAACCAGACATTGCTGTATTTGTTGAATAACATGCAGCTTTGTTCTTTACTTATTTGAAGGTGATGTTGGATCAGAACCTTTCAATACATTTTTCTACATTTTTCTTGTCATTTTCATCCCTCCTGTTTGGTTCTCAGATTCATTTTTGTCAAGTGTATCAAAACTGTTCTTTTAATCCTCTCTAGGTATGTTATGTAATATTTGGATCCTTGCATTGGAACGTTTCTATTCTCTCTGTGAGTACCACATTGGCCAAAGTAACAATATTAATCTGAAAATGTTAGCTTAGTATTTCTAACCCAGCTGCTGCATCTCCACTGGACCTCTGACGTTTTTTCTCCGTAATAGTGACCTCTTTCATTAGAACTTAAAGTGCTTTTTTCCTTCACCTTGCAATTTGTAAAAAGAAAAAGGCTGAATCAATATTAGCTGGAGAGCGTTTAACAGGTCAAATTATTCTCATTTATCTCAATTACAGCAACTGTCTTCACACTTAACAGTTCTGGCTCATACAAAAACGTAGACAAAAGAAATAGAATCTACAAACTGTGCACTGACACATGAACGCTCCTTATGCCGCGGCAATTACAGCAATCAGTCTTTGTTAAATCATTTTTGCCTCACTGATGGATGAAAACCTGTCAAAGACCTGTTCGTAAATTGATGCAGCTGCACCACCTATTGGACAAAGTTACAAAAACAGGAACAGGACATTTATAAGCCCAACAATAAAAAAACTTGACTGCTACCAAAGTAGTAATATAAGTACTACTTTAACAACCTGGTGGGATTTTCTTAAAATATCAAACTCTTCACTACTACCATGCAAAATGACACCCATCTGGAACAATCCAGACATCCTGATAAATAGAAAAATGTTGCACTTCCCTGCTTGGCCAGCAGGGGGCATAAGACTACTTGAGCACTTAATTACAGACGGAAGATTCATAACACACCAAGAACTACAAGAAAAATATGGAATAAATAAATTCTTGGAATATCAGCAACTTAAATCTGTAATTACTAAAACATTTAAATCCAGTGACAATGACTCAAAATTACCAGAACTAGTTACCTCTATGATTAATTTGTCATTGCATAAAATTCTCTCCAAAATATACAAACTCTTATACAACTCAGATAATGAAGTCTCAGTTCCAACAACTAAATGGGATGCAGATTTAGGCTTAAAGTACAGACACAAGCTTCTGGTCAGAAATTTGTCTAAATACCTTTAAACTAAGAAAAAGTCCAAACCTACAACTAATCCAATTTAATTCTCTTCACAGAATTTACTATACTGGAGAGAGGATGTTCAAGATGGGTCTCAAAAACTCAGACATTTGTGAGCATTGTGATAGTAATCTACCTGAAAATTACATGCATGTTGGTCGGGGGGTCTGGTCCGGCGCCTGGGTGGGGCAAGCGCGGGGGCTGCACGGTCTCCCCGGCCTGGGCGTGGGGGGGTGTGGATGGTGCATTGGGTGGGGATCTGGCTTGGCTTGGGGGTGATCTTTTTGCGTGTGCTGGGGGGGCTTGCGCGGGGCCCTGGCCCTGGGGGGTCTGCCTGCGCTGGATGGGCGGCCCGGCTGCACCTGGGGGCTGGGGTTGCTCCTTTTCCGGGTGGTGACTAAGTGTCACGGAGCTGTGGTACCAATGTCACGAAGCTGGAAGCAGAATACCAACGTCACGAAATAGGAACAGCAGAAAAATGTCGCCAATTTTAACTGCACCCTTTATGACACACACCCTTCAACCACAAGAAACACACCTCAACACACACACAAATACATTACACAAGGAAGGTGGGACTACTGATCTTCTGTCCCCTACCCCATCCCCGGCGGTGGGAACAAGGCCTTCAGCAGCGGCGGCCTTGTCTCTTGGGTGTCGGTCTCCTGGGCCCAGCGGCCCCCTCCCCGCGCAGGGAGAGGGATCCCTTAGTCCTCTGGCAAGACCATGAGCGGGGGATCATATTCCATCTGAGCCTGGAGGGTGTCTGTGTCCTTGTGGTGCGGGTTCTGGTCCTTACCCTCGGGTGCCGGGCCCCTTCTGGGTCACAACGTTAGGAGAGCCTGGTCAGCCAATGTACACCTTCAGGGACCCCCACTTCTCTTGGTCATCCCTCCTCTAGATGGGGGTAGCTGACCCCCATTGTGCTCTCTTCTGGATCTCCGCAGCTGCCTGGGGCTTTGAGCGGGTCTCCCGTGGGGGGTCTTGGTGTGGGGATGGCTGGAGGTTCTCCGTCCTTTTTTGTACATTCCATCATCCACTTCATCTTAACATAACATTCACCTGAGTACAGGCGTCGGCTCACCTTTGCACCCTCAAATAGTGTGCGTGATAGAATGCAATGGTTTATGTGTGTTGGTTGGTATGCACAAGTGTGTGTGAACTGGATGTGGACAAATTTGTGTCTTGGAGCCGGCAGGTATGTTTGTAACAGCTGAGTGTGTGGACAGGCCCCGCCCATTTTAGACCAACACTCACTATTGCAATGGGTATAAGATCCAGTATTTTGTTGCCTGTAGATTAACAACTCTACCTTCCCTTCCCAGTAGTCCTTCTCTAACTTCTATAATCCATCACCCCCCCCCCAACTCTCTCCTTTCCCCCTTTCCTTTTCCGTCCGGTCCAACAAAAAGAACACCAAAAAATAATAATAATAAATAAAATAAATCAATATTAATAAAGTTTCGTTTAGATTACAAAAGGGGCTTATACCAACATACATTTTGTGTTCGCCATGATTTATAACCCCCGATTGTAAGAGTAAAATCTGTCAAACACAAGAGGCTCTCAGCTCATAGCTGTGTGCTCAGCTGTTGGGCAGGACAAGTTTAAAAAAAAAAAAAAAAAAAAAAAACAGGAACATGAACAGAATTTTAAAAAAAAACAAAAACCATTGGCATTCTTTTGGACTGCAACCATAAAAAGCAGGGTGTGTTTTCCATGAAGAACAGAATTCAGAGAAGATGCAGAGATATTCAATTTTTCAGTTGAATATGTGTAAAGGTATGTGTCCCTTTGATCCCATCAGGAATCAGTCTTAAAATGCCAGGTTGCAGGTTAATAGTGTGTGTGGTCGTTGAATTGAGAATTTCTCGGATGGATTTCAAAACAAAGTTAACATTACAATCTACGAAGGAAGTGTGAAGCTCATAATGTGATAAGGCCAAACACATAATGAATGCGAGTGCATATTCCCAAAGTATTCCCAACTTTAGAGTCACACATGCGGAACCTGTAAGGAACAGGGGAAGAAGATGGAGAGTCCAGAGAAAATACATCCATTCGTTTTGTTTTTGTTTTTCTAGATTTAAACCAGTACTTGACTTCTGTGCAGCCCTAAGCTCAATTCAGTTCAGACTGTAAAGTTACATTAGATGATCACTCATTTAGGAATTGTTGATGAGGGGCTGCACGGTGCCATAGTGTTAGGCACGCCAACATTACAAGTTCCTGATTCAAGACCTGTCAGTTTGTTCTCCTCATGCGTGGGTTTTTTCTAGGCATTCCAGTTTCCTTTCACAGTCCAGAAACATGCACTGTCGGTCAGTTGGTCACTGTAAAATGTGTTTGTCTTTGGTTCTAGGTGTTTCCTGCAGCTGCAGATCCAGATTATCAGTCCAGCAGGAATAAAATGTCTTGACCCTGTAGGGTGTGACAGCTGATTAGATCTTTTGGCAGATAACAAAACACGTTTGCTTTCCTATTTGGGCCCAAAGGCAGACCGATAATTTCATTTTACTGTTCTTTCAACCTATTAATCTCCTCTGCAGTTAGTGTCCACATGCATGTACCAACAGGGAGGAAACAGTTCAAATTTTAAAAACAGAGCCAAACTTAGCAAATTGGAAGTTCCAGTTTAATTTCGAGTTTAACATTATCTGATCAAAAGCTTGTTTTTGTGCTCTTAAGAATGATGTTTGCCTATGTATGTGAAATTAATTGAAGACTACATATAATTCATATAATTGCTATTAGTTTTAAGAAACCAAGAGGCCATTGTCCTTAAATGACATAATGTACAAAGTTTGTGAAACTCAAACAGAATAATTTTTTTATCCTCCACAATTTGGCAACTGAAAGGGTTAGCCAACGAGAAAAGACCATAATGGGACTATCTTAGACACATTTTCCTATTTTAGGTTTGACTTTTTAAAATAATTGCTGTGGTAACACCTTTCAAGTGACGCAATATATTTTTAAACTCTTAATGGCCCATCACCCAAAGAAACGTGTGCCATTGTGACCTTTGACACAAGTTAAACGTTCTATGACAGTAAGTGTGTGTGTGTGGGGGGGGGGTTGTCATTATAGAGCAATTCAGACACATGCTCACTACTTTTTTGTTGAAAAGAAAATCTAATAAATGTGAATATTTTATAAAGACTATTCACGAATCCACTGTGCTCTGATGATGAAAACTTGGATGATTAATATAAATTAAAACACATTTTATGACATCTATAATGTATGTTTTACGTACATTATGGATCATATTCAACAATCCAATTAGGATTGACGCACACTGGTTTTTTCAGACTTTTGGGAAATGTCTATGGCACTGGATTTTTTTTAAATTAGTGGGTTCAGACACCCCCACAAATAAGCAAACACCAAATAGTGCTCTAATTTAGTGAGTGAGTGGGTGGTGAGTAAAGTGAGTAAAGTGGTGAGACACATCTTGAGAATGATTAATATAAAGACAGCTGTGGATGATCATTAGTTTGAACCTGATGTGATTGAAAGGGGAAAACCCAAAATTGAACATGACAAGAACCAAAAAAGCACAACTGAGAAACAAACCAAACACGGAGATGATGATGTAGCATGTTGTAGTGATGTTCAGATGAAGGCGGTAAAACTATTGACTGTAAATGAGAACTGGGCTGACCGACTCCTTTCCCCTTGCACTAAAAACAGGAAGTACCCTTCCTGTTTTTCTTTAGAGAAATAAACAGCTATTACTCAGTCAATATACAGTTGTGCTCATAAATTTACATAAATTATGATCTCTTGGTAATTTTTCATAAAAAATGAATGATTAAAACACTAATGGTTTTTTTGACTAATGGTTAGTGGTTGTATTAAGAAATTTATTGTTAGACAACAGCGTTAACACTTTTTAAATCATTATGACAACAGAAATTTCCCAAATTACATACATTAAAAGTTGTCATACCCCATTTCCTAAACCCTTGTATTCCCTCATTTTGCATCAGTAACAGCTTGAAGTCTCTTGTGGTCGTTGTGGATGAGATTCTTAATTTTCTATAATGGTAAAGCAGCCCATTCTTCTCGGCAGAAAACCTCAAGTTCCTTTAAATTCTTGGACTGTCTTGCTTGAACTGCCCGTTCTCCCCAGAGTGGCTCAATAATACTGAGGTCAGGAGACTGAGATGGCCACTCCAGAACATTCACCTTATTCTGTTCCTTATTGTTCCGGAACCAATGACAGGTGGACTTGGCCTTGGCCAATGCACACCCTCCGAGTTGCAGAGTGTACTTTTTCCTCCAGTATCTTCTGATATTTAATAATATTTATAAGTTTCCTGTCTTTGTAGCTCACACATCTCCAAACCATCAGCGATGCACCTCAGTGTTTCACAATAGGAATAGTTTTGTTTTCCTCATAGGCCTTGTTGCCTCCTCTCCAAATGTAGTGTTTATGGTTGTGGGCAGAAAGTTCAATCTTGGTCTCATCACTCCAACTGACTTTGGTCCAGAAGTTCAGAAGGCTTGTCTCTTTTATCTTGTATTTTAAGCGAGCCCTTTTGTGGCATTTGCGCAAATAAGACTTTCTTCTGACAACTTGACTATACAGTCCATTCTTCTACATCTTGAAACATCTGTATTGCGAACAAATGGCGACTGAAATGATTTCATTTCACTGAAGCTGGAAGTTATCCATGTTATGGATGACATACTCATACTTAGTCTAGTTCCCTTATACCGCTAATGAGAAAACCTCAGACAAATCTCCAGTCTATCGCATAGACACAACTATCCATGAAGAATGTTCCCGAGCATACTCTCAAACAGTAAGTTATTATAAAAACTTAATTTATTTCATGAACCCAAAAGCAGTGAGAATTGAAAGAATTTATTTGGAAAGTCAACAATAATTTAAAAAACTGCATTTACCAAAAAATATAATCACATTTCCTTTTCAAGTATTTTTTTTATAGGACCATTTAGATGGGAAGTAATACTGCAATCAGCTGAACTAAACTGTTTGCACTTTATTCTCAGGCATTGATAAACTGGTACAGAGGCGTGAAAAGGCGACAAAACCGTACTTCGTGATGTTTGAAAGACAGTACAGGTAAACTACAGAACCATTTGATTGTATCAACAATTCTTCTGAAAAGTAACTGTTCTTAAAACTGTCCTTAAAGGGGAAAACCTAATTGTTTAGGGAGCTCGCACACTTAGTTCTCTTCAGCTTATTCAGACATGAATGTGTGTTTGGACTGAATGGCTGCTTTGTCCTGCTTCAGGTTGGAATCTTGTGGCCGAGCTCTATGGACGGTTCAGGTGGGGGATGATGCTGCTGCTGCTGCTCCTCTGAAAACACACACACAAAGACCGTATGATTTAAACTAGGTCAGAGGAGCTTATATTACAAATCTTATCTTTACTAGAGTTAATTATTTTTGGTTTTTGGTTTCCAGAAAGATGAGCTTGACCAGTGTTATGGAAGGACGTGTGCAGATAAAAAATGTCAGTTTTAGAAAGAGAAATATCTTGTGAATGGACTGTATCCATGACTTTTGTTCAACGAGGCTCAACATTCCAGCATGTTCTCTGACACAGACATTAAAGGAGCAAAACCAACAAGGTGGGTGACACAGCTGTGCATCAGAACTGCTATACCTTCAATCAAACGCAGGACTGCTTTACTGTCTTCTGTGATGTATTTGGTGTTAAAGAGGAAAAAAGCTCCACCCAGGATCCCAACAAAAGGGCAGAGCAGGAGGCTGAACTTCAGGCTGTGGAAGCTCCAGTTTAGATCATCAGGTTTAGAGGAGCGAACAGCATCCGAGATCTACCAAAGCACAGGTGAGACAGCATCAGCGACAAGATTCAAGTTGTTTTCCAAACCTCGTTGAACTTTGAGATGTTAAAATATCATCGTGTATGATAATAATGTATTCCCACCACTCCTATCAGGTAAGGACTTCCGGCATCTCCGAGAAGGTGAGCAAAAGATATCTGGAGGGCTTCAGCTGTAGCTCTTCTGGTTGGTATGACAACATACTGGAGGAGAAAGTGCAAAGGAAACTACTGATTGGTGCAAAGTTTCAGATGAAAGGGCTTGTATTTGAGCATGCAAACTCACCAGCAGAATGTCAGCCATGACAGCCCAGTTTAGAGAGAGCAGAAGTTCACCGAAAAAAATAAAAACCTGAAAAGAGACATTGAAGATTCAAATAATGTGGCAGATGCCGGGCTAGGCGTAAATGGAAGACAGAAAAAGTCTCCTCTCTGGAGGACAGTTTCTTACATAAGTGGCTGGAATGCTTGAGGCCGCCACAAAGATTATGATGAAAATGCATGGTACTGATCCCAGCATGCCCACTCCACAGATGAGTGGGTCGGCATATGGAACCTTATCCCTGAATGTCCTGGACATGGTGGTGCCTAGCGCCCCCCCAAGAATGCCCGTCGCCACGGTTACAGCACCAAAGATAAAACTGAAGGATGCAGTAGCAGAGAGAGTCGGTTAAATCTGCAGACATTTTAAAGAATTAGAAGAATGCAAGTTAAAAGTTTATGCTGCACCTGTCTGTGGAGTCACAGGGCTCATCAGTGCAAGGTGGGCGGAGTCCCTGAGTGACATGAGCCCTGGACAGGAAGGTGGGCACCCAGAACGCCAGGGCTCCAGTGAGGAAGGCCAGAGCTGTCACTCCCAGCGATGACCACACATAGCTTTTACTACACACAGAGAACACACACAAAACTGCAAGAATTAGGGTGAGTTATTACATATGCGCCCAACAAACAATAACAAATTTAGTGAGTATAAAAATTGTAAACATATTAAATCCTTTTCCACATACAACTTTTTACATTATTTAAAAATCAATACATATAGCCTTTACTAAACAAATGTGCATTTCCTCAAATTAAAAGCTTTAACTTTCAAAATAAATAAAGAAAATATTCTTTAAGAGATTTGAAATGTCAGATGGATAGCACCGCATAATTTATTTTTCTATTTTAGTCAAAAAAGATAAAGTCTAATAGGTGTGTGTTCAGGAACAACATGTAGTTTATGATTTTGTACAACAGCAGTTGAATCAGAATAAACAGTTTGTTTTTGTTTAGACATAATCAGTTTCTTCTACTGATGCAGGTAAACTTTAATCCTTTTCTTAGTTCTGCCAATATTTTAAGTGCCATCTTAATGATCTGATTTTATCACTGTTCTGCCGTCACTATTCTAGTTGCACGCTTATTTTGTTGGGCAGATGCCTTACATTTGACTGTGGAAAAGTTGAAAAGTCAAAGTTGAATCCAACTCCTGCACCGATATCCAAGATTCTGTGTTTGGCTTCCAACACTTTGCTGTTTGATCTGACATTATTTTTCTTTGAAATCTTCCAGAGGTTGTTTTCAGAAGTACTTTCACATTCTAAAGCCCCGCTGACACACGAGAGAATTTGGCTTTAGCACTCTTATGACCTCTGAGCTAGCATCAATAAAGATTCTTGTTAATTATTAACTTTAAAACCTACATTCCAGCTATTACTTTACAACTCTTTAACAACAACTCTTTTAGATTATTTTCCCATTTGACAACCATTTACACTTAATATATCAACATAGCCTTGTTTGATTGACTTATTATAAGTGCCTAAGGCCTTTAAAATAGATAAAAATCAACTTTTAGCCAATACATTTATTTTTGATCCAGAAGTTTTAGAAAGAAATAAAGATCTGTTTCAATTCTCCACAATGTGTAGACTAGCTAAACAATAAGGCGACCAGTTGAGCAGAAATGCTCTGTTAAAGAATGTAGCAGCAGGTTTCAGAACAGACCACAAAACAGAATCAGTAATGGTGAACGTCTCTAATCATCCTGTTAGATTTCATATGTTACATATCTTATTAGACTGCTGCATACGACCAGTAATAGTAACTGATTAAGACATTTAAATCTCATGGGCTTGCTTACAGAAATGAGAGTCATCCTCACACAGCATGTAATGCACCAATCGTGTGCCACCAGGCTCTGTGTTTGATCCCTTATCTTTTTTCAACCACCTGTGCTTCCGTTTGGTGACAATCTTCTACAGAAAACAAAGACGCTTGATTCTAACCTTTGCCGTTTTTAGAATACAGTTTTAAACTCTTCATGCCTGAATTCATTTCCAATGAAATAAAAAAGTAGTGAATGTTTCTTTCAAGGTCATGCTCGATTAAGTTGAGCCCAGAGGATGTAATGATATGTTGCAAATTAGCAACCCAGTGAAGGTGTCAACAATTCAGCCTATATTGACAATTGTGTGTTATGAAATAAACAAATACCATAATTGTTTGATCTTTTTTTGTTTGCTTTCCTTATGTCTATTTGGAATTTTAATGTTTTTGACCAAAAAAGGTTAAACTAAATAAACACTTTTTTAATTGTTTGCATGTGTGTATGCTAGTACATAGGCTGTCATCATACTTTTTGAGGAGATACTTTACATCCTCCAGGTAGGAGCTCTCTGCTACGACTCCTTCCCCATTGGTCTCTGCAGCACCTCTGGCTGGGTTGGGGCACAAGAAGATCATCAGGATGAGTCCCACTACACCCATGATAGGAGTGATCTGAATACAAAGCACCAAGAAGATGGGAAATGTTGGCACAACAATGATGTTTGTCAGGGAATTTACTGATGAGTGTCTTCTCACCCTGAGAGCCCAGTGCCAGTCCCCTGTGAGAGAAGCACTCCCCGCCCCTGCAATGTATCCAAGACCACTGGAAACACAGAAACAGGAAATGTATACGAATGTCTGACCTCTGATGAAATGAAACTAACAGCGTCTACACAGAAAATGTTGCTTTGCAAATATTTAAGTTGAGCCCTATTCGGCCTAGTGAGGAAAAACATCTAAAAATACAATCAAAATCATGTCCAAAGGTGGATCTGGGTCTTTACCTTCCAACAGGGATGAAGATGTAGAAGATACAGATCATGATGCTCCGCTTACCCCCAGTAAAGAGGTCTCCTATGATTGTGGGAGCAATAGTGGAGTAGCTGGCCTCGCCAATGCCTACCAAAGCCCTCAGCAGAGCCAGGAGCCAGAAGTACTAAGGAGGCAGAGAACATGACTGGTTGATGCAAAAGAGGAACCCTCTGCTAGACAGTTAATGGTTCAAACTCTGGAAACTCTTCATTTTGCTTTTTGCAAACTAATTAATGGTCTCCTTTCTATAGCAGATTCCTAATTTTACCCTTCCTTTGCTCATTTTCATTTTTAAATAATAATCGGTTATGGGATTATTGAAAATTAATAAGAACATTCGAAATTGGAGCAGTTCTTGTTTGTTTTACCCAAAAAGTGATTGCAGGGGCGGAGCTAGGGATGGGGGTGGGGGGGTCAAGGAAAACAGCTGCCAAATGCTAAAGAAATAATCAAAACAAGCTTCTTTGAGGATTAGTAACAGCACCTTTGCTAAAATAACTGCTGTTTTAATATTAATATCATTAATACCAGTTTGAATACATATTTTGGACCCTTTCATTTTTAATGAACTTCCACTCTGCTGTTCACATTTGCAACCATCCAAAGTCTTCTGCCCCCCCTATAAAAATGTTCTCGTTTCACCACTGGGTGACTGATTTAGTATTCGGTGTTCACCATGAGAAATGTCTTCTTTAAAGCCTTTGGTAAACTAGTTTTGAGCGTTTTTGTTAATTCTGTTTTTGTGTGACGTTTATTCCTATGTTTACTATCACTCACTTTTTGACGTGCAGTTTTGAGTTTTCTTTAGCTTTGTCAGCCTCCATTATTGAACATTACTGATGAAATAGTTAGAATTTGTTTTCGCCCTCAGTACCTAAATCTACTTCAGCATCTTCCGTGACTGTCTTAGCTGTCAGAACTCATACATGCAAATTTGCAGGAAATGCAATTGTTCTAGATTTTCTGCCCAACCTCAAATGCAACAGCCAAAGTAAAAAGAGGAAACAGAACTTTGTCAGATCAGATGGAGCTAAAAAGGCTTTATTGTGTCTCTTCCAAGATGTCATGTAATATTTTGGAGTATAGGCAGTAGCAAAAGATGAACTGCGATAATCATTATCACTGGAAAAACTGTCCTTCTCAAAACAACGTAAACAATATTTTAAAAAAGAAGTTTTTCCTAGTTATTGGAGAAATATCTGCTAATGGAACTAGTGTTGAATTTAGGCTATAGATGTTGTCTAGAGTCGTGATGTCCTGCCCTTTTAACAATAAATTATAGCTTGAAATGATCTATAGACACTCATATGTTGCTTCGGTGTTAGAAATAATGTTTTAAATTAAGCAGGCTCTGCTAAAAGAAATAGTTTTGTTTCTTTAAAGTAGGTATATTACACTTGCTATAACAGTCCAACTATCCTTATTTCCAGACCATAATTATCTTAGAATAAGACTAGAATTACACAACTGAAGATACGTTAGAAGAAGCCGCCTGATTGACTCTGCATGTTCATAACCTGTTTGGTTTGAATGAGCACGTCTGCTTGCTACTTACCGACTCTGTGACGAAGGAGCTAGCAGCTGCAGTCAGCAGCCACACACACAGACCACCGATCATGATGAATTTGCGGTTGTAGCGATCACCAAGGTAACCAAAGAGGGGTGCCAGAAGTAAGAAACTGCAGATAAAAACTGCACATGTATTGACACAATTTTAATTCCCTTCACGTGGCAGCTGATCAGTCCATTTGCAGTCAACAAAAAAAACAGGGTCAGTGAGCATGAAACCCAGTAAAAGCATTCATATCAAAGAACAGATCTCTGCTGCTCTGCTTTCTCAAGAAACCAGAAGACTCTCAATCTGTATTTGCAAGACTTTTTAAACAGTACAATACAAGTGCAAGAAACCACTGATTTCTGTTTTCTTTTTATGAAGCAAAAACAACTGTTCTTCATGAGTTGTACTATCATACCTGTTTGCAGAAGTGCTGCTGTGCTGTCGCTTATGTTAAAGAAAGTTTGAATGTTCAAAAGAACACCTGGAAGAGACGACAATGCACACAAGATGTAGTAAAGTACAAAAAGCATAAACAGTTTTGTGTTGAAAAGTTAATACCAACCTGCTATTGTGTACCGCTCCATGTAGTTGAGCAGGTTGATGTAGCAAAGAACAGCCATGGCCACATAGGCCCGTCTGTTTGAGACAGTTGGATTCTGGGTCTCAGGTGTTGTGAGTGAAGTAACACTGTTAACAAGAGCGCCGTACTGAATACCCGAGCTGGAGCTGAGGCTCCAGCGAGGTGCTGGGTTCTCCTTGGGCGCCTCCACTGATCCGTTTAGTTCCATGGTGAGCGGCTCTGTCTTCAAGCACAGAATACGTTTTGATTTACAACTTTGACGCTTGTGGAGCAGTGACTCAGCTGTTTGCTTTTTGTTCTTCACAAAATGAAAGAACAAATCAAGATAAGGGATTGATTTTGAGTAGAAAATCTTACGCATGTTCTTCAATCATTTATCTTCAATCATCCACCTACAAAAGCTTACTAAAAAATAAGGTTATTTGTCTTAAGCTACAATAAAGGTAAGTTTATGTATATTAAGGAAGCCTCAAATGTCAGTTTAATACCCGCGGTATGTTGCACCATTGAACCAAATCATGGTGAAGGTGAAGCGTTGCATCTATAGGCGACTCGCTACTGATTTTTGCATAGGTTCAAATTAAGAGTGTCAAACACCGAATGTGCAAAACTCAAGGATTTATTATTTATTGTTTTATTGCATCACACCAGGCTCAGCCATATATATAACATTTCTACTAGCCAAACATTTCTCTGGAAAAAAGTTTCAGTTAATGAATATTCTCTCCCAAAAACAAAACACTGATAATAATTGAAATAGTCATTACATACATTACAGAAATGTAATGCTATTTTAACAAAAGACACTTTTGATCTCTGAATGTTATCATGAACACAAACCTTTCTTTAAAGCGTCGACTTACTTTATCTATAAACATTACACAGCAAAACGTTGAGGACGTATTAAATATTGATCGGTAAGAACTGTTTGCTTTTCGGTTGTAAGTATATCCAGACGACAATATTGGGCTCAAAACAGCAAAGTCCGTGGATATGGTCAACTTTGTTGCTTGCTGGCTGTTTTTTAAGATATATTAAGAAATGATTTGAGATATAATTTTTATGAAGGCGTCTTACATTCAATGAAAAGACCACCCTTTTTTTCATTAAATGCAATATACTTCCATAAAGATTAAAACTAGTAATAAAAAATGAATAATGACTTTAAAGTTTGTTTTTTCAGAAATGTCATGCATAGAAAAATCAAGCATCACTGAAATATGTGCAACATTTTTTGCCTTATTGTGTGTTCCTACAGATCAGTGTGTTCAGGAGTAACAATTACATGGGTCAACAGGTGAGTGTGTGTTTCTGTTGGCTGAGGTCAGTGTGAGCAAATACTAGAAATGTTGGGATGTTTGTGATAGCCAAGTGTGTGTGTGAAGCGGTGGGGGCAGACACTTAAAAGTCACGGTTGTGAGTTTCAGCCTCCTGTGAGAGATAATGAACAATGCCTCACCTGCCAAATAGGCGTTTTATTCCATTTAAAACAGGCATTTAAATTAAAAAACAAAATCATGACCCCAATATGTCATCATTTATCTGGTCTTTTTAACTTGACTCATTCAGTGTAATGTTGCAATGCACCACAATCGGTTTAGAATTTCACAAAACAAATGGCTGCTACAGTTCTCATTTAGTTTAAAAAAAACATACCAACAGTTTCCAAATAAACAAAAACTGCTTTTTTTATCATAAAGACCTCCTTCAGCTTTTATTTTGTCATTTTTATCAGGTTTTCCATTGGTTTCAAAGGGACTTTTTTCCACACAGTAAGTTGAATTGATCTTTCATTAGTTCAATTTTGCATGAAATGCTGATGAAATGATTTTATCTGTTTGTCTGCTCCTAGTGGATGTTCACGATGTACAATGTTACTGAAAAAAGGCAAACTACAGAAACATAGACGTAAATTGAATCAATAAAAGTCAATAAAAGACTGTTTGTCTCACTTCACATGGGTGATAACACATGATGAAACTGTTGTATATTTCCTCCTCATGTAAGGAATTAAATATACATTTGAAACTCCTTGAAGTTCTGTGCTTTGTGATTAATCTTGTTTACTGGAAATACCCTAACACAGTTTGCAGAAAGATTTTGTAAAAATAGTCGTGGTGACACAAAAGACAATTACACAACAGTTTTGTCAAAAAACAGAAGAAGCAGGAAAAATTTGGTTAAAAAAAAGAAAAAAAAAAAAAAAAAAAACTACTTTATCTGTTTTTTCACAACTTGTGTTGCTAAAGGAGGGAAGTTTCACAGTCAAACAGTAACTTTCCTGCTTGTTGTGTAAAAAATGCACAAGGGCATTTAAAAAAATCTACAAAAACTTGTCAAGATTGCATCACAATGCCTTGGAGTTTTGGCATCGAGCCCTCAGAAAGGGCCACTGAACTGATGCCCGTGTTTTAGACTGCATGCAGTGGTAACAGTGGGTCTATTGTGTGCAAAAAACATGTATCTAAACAACACTCTGCAGCACAAGCGCACTGCTGAAGCTTCTACTGCATAACCCAAAGTCCTCTGCATTTTTATCAAACTCACAGTCACAGCAAATGATGTAATCAAAACATACAGACGTGACCCTTAATCTCATCAAAGTGTTGTGAACAAAATGAGTAATGAAAGGAGACTCACCTTCTGTGCTTTTAAAGAGATGTTCAATGCTCTTCCTTCATTTCACATTTGGACGTCTGTTGCTCACTGTGTCTGTCAGACCTGGGGAAGTGACAAGAAGCTTCACCTCTAACTTGACTAAAGATGTATTGGGTTAACAGGAAGACCGGCCCACTCTGGGCCAGTCATATGTTCTTCATTTGTTTCCATCCAATGCTGCCAAATGCCATTCTCACTTGTCAGTCTTTAGCTCGTTTATTTTCCTTTGTTAACACAACAGTGTAAAACAATGTGAAACCGCTAAACTGATCTATTTAACAGCTTTACAAAAAAGAAGATAAAAGAAGTTACTCATCCTGGTTTCAGTTGTGCTGTCAACTGTGATGGGGGTTTTAACCAGCAGTATGTGTCTAAAATATTGTGTCACTTCATCACAAAGGAGAAGTAACGCTGCTCTTCTTTTACAAGTCCTAAAAGCCAAGGCAGTGGTATTTACTGTTAATGTGTAAACTTTTGTCTGGAAACAGTCATTGACAGTTTAACACAACGTGTTTTATTGGTGTTTTCCAGCAGCAACCCTTTCAGTGTTAGAACTTTTGAAAGACCTACTTCAGCGAAAATTGGGTCATTGGTGTATTAGCGTGTTCGTGTTGCATTTTTCTCATGACGGATGATATATTTAAAGAAAATTAAGCTTAAAATGGCATTTCTGAGCATTTCTTTATTCAAATTGTAATAAATCAAAGAAAATGCAGCAGGAAAATGCTGGTACGTATGGCGAATGTGCCACAACTGGAAGGCCACAGGCTCCCTGCTCCGCTCCATTCTGATGCATCCAGTCACACACAAAAGTTCCATTTGTTTTCCTCGTCTGAGCTGGAATGTGGATCAAAGCTGTACAGCTGGATAGCTCCAATATTGCTCGCCCTTTTTATTGCACCGGTAATGTTATGTTGGAGGTGTGAGGGGCTGTAAGCTTGCAGGAGAGCATGTAAAGAGAACAAAGAGAAAAGGCTTACTCCACCACGCCAAAAGTTCCTCCAACTCACAGAGGAATTTTTAATGAACTCTTGCTGCTCTGCAGAAATTATTCAGTTCTTTGTGTCTCAGAAAATGACACAGGGTTTTTAATTGTGCCCTAAAACAGCATAATCAAAATGAAAAGACCACTGGAAACTATTTCAAAATATATGATTGGAGTGGGACTTTAAAGAGTCTTTCTTGCCACCGTTTAATGCTTAATGTCTTGTATATCCAAAAACCCCTTCAGCTTCCAGGTAACCACCATCACCCAGGACCTCAGGTGTTAACTCAGCTATAGATTTTCTTTCTGCAACACCTGAAGAAATCCAACCTGAGAAAATAAAGGAACATTGTTACACCGCCATTACCAAGTCCATTCTGACCTCCGCCATCATCGGTTGAAATTTTTGGTTTAAAACAAACACAAAAGTTATGACAAATAATTGTGATTACCCTTGGAAAAAATGATTGGAAGTTTGTATGATAGATTTTATCTTAATGGATTTTCCACTATTTCTTTATTTTTTTTTTACATTTTTCACAAAAGCTTGTGCTTTTTTCGATCATTTAGACATTTTTATTTTGTCTCTACATTTGAATTTTTGCTCTAAAACATAAAAACGGTTTGATCTCAATTGTTGTGAATTTTTGAGTAGAAAAATGAAAGAAGTTACCCATCGAAATTGAGTTCTATGGACAGTTTCAAGTTCATTGTGAAAATTGTATTCCATGTATATTTTTATGTCAGTTTCCCCTAATAAATCTGAAGAAAAATTTAAGAAATCTTCAGTTAAAAATTAGTAAGAGGATTGACAGGAAAAACTGTGTCTAATGAATATTACAATTTTAAATTTTGATTTAAATTGTACATTTAAAAAAATGCCCTTTTTTATTTTTGTGTGTAAGCGTGTGAATGTAAAGTTACATTTTAGTTATATCTTCTTCATTTACTACTAACTCTTAGTTCTATAAAATAATCCTCCATAAAATAAGTCTAGAAATGCAAGATTTACGAAAATCATTGCAATTTTAAACCTAACTGTATTGCAAACAGAAGGGATTTGATGCTTTAACGGAAAACACATTTTCCAGGATCTAAAACATCATACAAAACAATTCCACAGTTTAAAGTTCCAAATCATGGACAAGGTTACATTTTTATAATACACTCCTTGATAACTGTGTGTGTGTGGGGTGGGAGGGGGGGGGGGGGTAGTAAAACAGCTTTTTGAAAGGATGATGACTTGTAAATTATTACAGAGAAGAGCTGAGCTGTGATTATGTAAGTTTATGTTTTTCTTGTTGTGGTGAATTAAAGTCAGAGGTTTATTTGTATGCAGGTCAGTGGTTGTGTTTTTGTCCTGAGCAAATCAAATCAATGTGACAAAAAAACAAAAAGCAAAGTTGTGTTTTATATCTTTACTCTGTCCCATTTTTAATGTTTTCTTGTTTTCTCTACTGCCATGATGATGTATTTTATCTGTTGCTTGCATCGTTTTTGGGAACAACTGAATATAATGGAAATCGTGGGAGACTGTTGTTGCTTCAATGTTTCCATCTGGCGTCTATTTTGAGTATTGCGATCTAAATGTAGCAGTTCACAACAAACCTTTGAAATCAGTTTATACTCTACAAACTAAAGTTTGACCAAATTTCATTCCATTCACTTTTAAAAGCTTTTTATAGATAATGACATCTTAACCTGACCTAAGAATTGCATTGTGTTTCAAACTGCCAAAACAGATGTAAAACACTAATTACTTATACTATTAATTGTTCTACTGTTTTATAAAGTGAGCTGCTGTGATGGGAACAAAGCTGTCCAGATTTTGGATGTACATACAAAGTAGATGGAAATTACTGCATACAAATAACTCAGAGCTGTAGTTTCTTGCACTAAATTTAGAAACAGGAAACCAAGGGACTATTATTAAATACATTTGTGTTGCAAATGTATTCTTTGTTGTCCTTTGAATGATCAACTATTAAACTGAAGGGTCCACACATTTTCAAGTGCTGAATATGTTCAAGGTTGTGGACCCTTTGAGAGTTTGTCAGTGTTTCAGAAACTGTAACATGAAGCTTTGTTTTGTTAGATTTATAATAAAGGTAACAAACAGAGGGAGCAAATAAAATACTTAAGTAAAAAAGTAGATTATCCCACTCCATTTTGAGAAAATTAAAACTATTTGCAAAACACATGATTTACTCTTTTTCTTCCTGCTTTCAAGAAGAATTTCAAATGTTGGAGCAGTGTTGTGCACACAGGATTATTTTACTGCACCAATATGCACGTGTTTGCTTAAATTAAAATTCTAATTTTTGTTCAGAAATTAAGGCCTGCTGAACAAAACCAAATCAAGAAAACCTATTGCCTAAATCTCAGAGTTACTATCATAGTTTGCACAGTTTAGAATCCTAAAACAGCCTGTCCTGGAAACAAATCAGTCTAGAATATTTTTAAATTGTAATTTACAGTCTCAGGACATGCACAAAGAGCAGAGGAATTGGGACTAATAAAGTGAAAGTATCTTTAAGAATTATTTTCTAAGATAAATAAAAAGATTTACAATAATAATTAAAAAAAAACCTTATCCGTATGCAAAGGTGCTGTTTCAACATAGGTCTACTCTATGTTTTGTATCAAAATGTAACTAATCCAGTTGAAATTTGCTTGCAGATTTTTCCCCAAATGTAAATGTAAATGCAACTTGTTGCATTTACAGTTTGTCAGCAGTGGAAAGTACAAACTGCAGCATCATTTTGTAGAACAAGCACAATCTAAAAATACAGAGACCCATTCTGTCCCAAGTATCAGCTGTAATGAGCAAATGCTAACGTGATGTGGTTCAATCTAATGGGAATATCGAATGCAGTGTTTGAACCGATTGTCTGAACGCTGCAGCACTTTAACTTACCAAAGCTCAACATCAATCAATCAATCAATCAATCAATCAATCAATCAATCAATCAATCAATCAATCATACATAAATAAATAAATCAAAATAAAATAGTTACAGAAACCAAGTACATAAATTTCCAAAAAATAAAAAGTAAGCATAGCTCTTTAAATTGTTGGACAAAAAACAAGGATTTTTCCCCCATACAATTAAAAACTCAACATTTAAAAATTTTATTTAACCCAGCTGAGAGGTTAAAAAGGGACAAAAAAAAAAACTCAAGCAAAATTGTTTGGAGAGAAACCACTAAAGCCCCAAAATTAGAATGTCTCCAAAAAGCAACAAAAGGAATTCATAACCTAGGAATGGGGTTGACAAATTACTCAAGTGTTTTATGAGAGCAATACGATGTTAACTTTAGTTGCAAAAGATAAGCATTTACATTTCATACAAAGAGCACTACAGAGGTATATTTTGATTGCTCCCATCAAGCTGTTCACGTCGCACCGATAAATTGTAAATTTAGGAGGTGCGGTTTTACCGCCTTCTCGGAAGATGGCAGCAGTGCCGCAAAGACAACGATAAGTGTCGCAAAAAAATCAACGAAGAAGAAACCGCAGCTGTAGCAGGAAAAGGCGGTGAAGAAGTACAACGACGATAATGCTAAACGGAAAATAGAAAGAACGGGTTCCGTTTGGCGAACGTTAAGTCAACGCTTTTACCTCTAAAAAGGACATTTAAGCATTAGGGCATTATATTAATTGAACTATGACAGAGCCTCAGTCGGCGCTCTTACTCAGGAGACAGCTAGCAGGTAATAAAACCTTTATATTAACTGGTACTGGATAGCAAGCTAACGCTAGCCGTGTGATTAAAAGCAGGGTCCTGGCGAAAACTGTTTTCTTGAACCTTCTACAACAACGTTAATGCCATGTGAAAAACATGCTGCGGGGTGTTTATAACATCGTGTGATTATATATAGACTTTCTTATGGAAAAAAAACGAATACATTTGCTTTTTGTGAGACTCGTGTAAATGTGTCTTTGCTGTCACAAGTCTCGAAGACTTTCCAGTATCGGCTAGCTAGAGTGAGCGTGACGCTAGCTTCGATTAGATGTGTTTACATGTAATTTCAGCACCGCGTAGAATTTGTACTTCCCAGCACCAGTACTGATACCAGAGTGTCATGTGTTACTATTTGTAAACGAAGATAACATTTCTACAGTCCTCCAATTGTATCTTGTTGGGCACGGAATTGTTAGCCACCTCTACATCTTTGTGCTAACCGTTGTTGGCTTCAGCGTGCGAATCAAACGAAGCAAGTGTTTATCTCAAATTACCTCAATTGGCTCTTTTCGCAGAGTCAGCTGCACACAAAAAATGAACCACTCTAATAATAACAACCCTCCTCTAAAAACAGTCGCACCGTGTAACGTTTTTAGTTTGTACGACTTAAAATCAAAGATTGAACATACATACTTCACGTTCTTGTGTACTTTCAATTAGTAATAATGACGTCTGCACGGTGTTTGGTTTCATTTAGTGTTGTATTGTCGTGTATTTATTTTATAAGTCACAGTTATTAAGTCAGCAATATTTATTTAATAGATAATTAAATGTTATTTGTTGTATATTTTTGTGTTGTCATTTTAGTCCCATTTATTAAGTTATTCTCTGTTTTTTTAAGTATTCATTTTTTTTCCAATTTTTTTAATCTATGAGGACCCATATTTTCCTGCCGTAAGATCAAATAAATTTCTATTTATCAATTAAATCAATCAGTCATTTCATGCAAAATCCATGAATTGATACATGAAAAAACATTGTGGTGACAGTCTGATTCTTTTACTGAAACGTAAAACAATATAGACATGTTTAATTCATGTGGCATTTAAAATTATAAATAATAATACTTGCTTTATAAACGTTCTTTAGTTTTTCTTACCATCACTTTTTTTTAATTAGGGGGAAAAAAAGAAAATATCTCACAAACATAAAACCTGACCTTTTGGATGTTTTTACTGTTTTATTCTTCATGGTCAAACAAAGTGTCATATTATTTTTTTCAGATATTGTTTTAGTGCTGTGGAAGAAAATACACATCTCTCACTGTGATTTACCTTCCAAATGGAATTGGCCCATATGGTAGAAGCAAGCTAGTGATTTGACTTTTTTGTTTGCATCACATCAACATAAAAAGATTAAAACAGTAGCGACGCAACATGAAGATAAACTGAAAGTTTACCAGAAACAAAAAATTATTTACGTTATTGATTTTATACCTTTCAACCAATACAATCTATTCATATCTGTGGTTTTCAAATGATGCTGCTGCTGTTGCTTAATCGACCCCCCTCTATTTAACTAATATCTTTTATATTCCTAAGCATTTGCTTTTTTTAAATAATACCTGGTAAAGTCATTTCCACTGTCAGAAAAGCCTTTATGCCGTTTGTTGCCAACAAATATTTATGTTTTAAAGAGCACATAATTAAACATGTGTGCCTCTGTAATTCTTTTATACTAATATGGTGGTTATAAGACGGGCGAAGATGATTAATTATGTGACTAAAGTAGGATTCTACAGATACTTAACAAGTCTTAAAAGATCTTCAATTGAATTTTACTTGAATATGCCAAAAAAAAACATTAAAATGTCTTCAATACTGATGAATAATTGAATAAACCATTGGTTTATTGGTTTATGGTTCCACACTGACCAAGTTGGTGGAGATCTGGATGCTGAGGATGGTGACGAGCCACAATGATGAACAGTGACTTGATAAACTGTTAGGATCATCTGTTCTTGTTGTTTACTACTTATTTGTTTCCATGTGAAGATGATATTAGTTTTTGTTAAAGTTAAGGAAGTTGCAATAAGTTTAAGAAATACTTGCGATTTGTGACACCCAAGTTACATTAGGATTTGGTAAAAACTATTTGATTTGGGTTTCAAGCAGTTCAAAAACAATTTTCTGAAATAGTTTGCAGACACAAAATGTTCTCATGCTAGTAATAATACAAATGCAGAACTACAATGATAGTGTATGATTTGTAATATTTAAGAATTGCTAAGCACTGGCTTATTATTTTGACTTGTTCTCACAGTATTTAGTATTTGCATGTATGTTTGCTAAACTTGGCATGATCATTTTGTTTGTGTATCTGGTCTTAAATTCGATTTTTAAAAAATCCCAAGACTTTTTTAACATCTGTATATCAATAGAAAGACACCCTGTAAGGTGTTACAAATTTCTAAGCAAAACAGAGCAAAATTTTGTCGTTATAATTAATTTTTTATCTTTGTTGATTATTGTTTATGTCTCCCAGAAGTTGATATAGTTAATGCTATGTAGCAAATCCTAAGAGTCATGTGTGATATATAGTATATCTACCTAATTGTTAGAGCTGTGGATCTTTAGTTAGGTGCCGATCTGAGTCAGTTAACGAATCAAGCTCAATGATTCACAGATCGAACCATGATTCTTACTTTTTAATTGGTTTGTTCAGTTACAGTTATATTTTTGTCTTTTTACTGGATGTATGAAAATTAAATTCATTCATTCGTTTTCTAAACCCGCTTTGTCCCTTTTGAGGTCACGGGGGTGCCAGTGCCATAACCCGCAAAACAAATATGAGATAAAAGGAAATGGTGTTTGTGAATTTAAAAAAGGTTTTTTTTTTCAACCTTCTGGTTAAGTTAAGCAGTAAACAAAACAAACATAGCAGCAAATCCTGAAATGTTTTCCACAGTTTTTCCATCCTAAAAGTTTTGCAACAGTTAACGTTCTAAAGCATTGCATATTGGTGCAAAGCCAGTATTAAAAGCTGCTTTTCTCTGCTGCAGAATTAGCCTATTCAAGTAATTACGGTGCTAGTTGTTCATGTATTGCTAGTCATATTGTCATTGCAATATTGACCACTAATATCAAGTTTTCCTCATACTGTGCAGCCCTAGCAGAGGTAAAGACCTCTTTAATCAGATGGATATTCCATTATTTGATCTAAGTGGAGCATATTTTCTGTTTAAATCCTCTGTGGACACCTGTGTGTTGCTTGTTTTGAAATAGCAGTACTGTTTCCATTTCACTTTTAACAATGCTGCCCTTTGAAACCTATTTAGATTCATACGTCTTTTAGGGGTAGTCAAAGACTCAATCATGTTAGCACAGCAAACTCGGTTAGAAAGTTACTGCTAAAAAAATCCCATGTTGTTTTTAGTTTACTTTTGTTGTGATACTCAAAATGATCACTGATGAGAAAAGAAAAATTGCAAGTATGAGAAAAGATGGTTGTGCATACATAATGATACATCTGTGTTTTGCCTTTTGAAATTATGCTGAGTTTTTGTTGTTTCACATCACAGCAGTTATCTATTACAATTGTTCATCTCTTGTGTTGACACAGTAGGACAGGCTGCACCAGGATTCGGCAAAATCAGTTCTGCAACAAATATCCTTGTGTAAATGTACTCTAAAAATGAAATCTTGATTTGTATATGATACTGTGCCGTCCTGTGCAGTTATTTCATCAGATACTCCCAGTGTATGCCATAGTGGTTAGGAGTTTGGTTTGAAGGACCTCAGGTTGCTTCACTGACTGAGGCGTCCGACTGGGTCATATTTATCAGGGGAAAAGGTGATTGGGTTGCTTGCTCCAGGTTTTAAGTGCAAATTGCAGTAACATCAGGAGTTATGATGACAAGAGGAGTAATTAGGTATCATTGCGTCTTAATCGTCGTGGTATCAGAATATCAGAATTTGATAAATAATGATTTTTGCCTTCTTTTAGATCTGCTAGAGCACTGGTTCTTATAACTTCTGGAGATTCCTCTTGACTTTTAGTAAGCTAGTCTTTTTTATTTCACATTCCAACATCTCTGCTTAAATGCTGCATGTTACAACATAGCAAGCAGCCTTGTGAACTCCCAACAATGAAGCCTGATTCTTTTAATACTTGTCTTTAGTTGTTAATAGTGTTCATATTTACAATAAAGTTGCTATTTCAGTATTTATTAGAAACTTTTATGTCCCTATTTCATTTCAAATAGTTCCTTTATGTAAAATGGTATAGTGGTGCTATGGTTTATTTAAATTTATCTTTATTTTATTTGGGGAATTTTTTAAGTGTTTTGTTGTGCTTTCATGCCACTTTTAAATTGTCTCTATGTATAAAAAGGTGTGCTACAAATAAAAGGAAAAAAAGAGGGGGAGAGGTTGCTGAAAATATATTTCACATTGTTGAAAAGGTTAAGAAGCAGTGTCCTAAATCGTTCAGACATTCCTCAGGGAACTCAGGACTGGTTTACACTATGGTATATTTTCAGCTGGCTTGTAATGCAGAAGTTCTGATGAAAGAGCTAAAAAATATGACTAGTCTTTCTTGCACGTTGACCCTACAATGCTTCTTGTACGCTTGATTAGATTTTTATTCATTTGTATTTTTATTAATTTGTCAAATTCCACAACCTCAAGATAAAGGAGTAGATAGTAAATTATTGAAACAAATAAAACATATGATATATATCACAAAGCATCCCATTTTATTTTATCATGTAAAGTTGATTATGTATTGGATTCTTTAGCTTGAACTTTGCAAATTAGACAATTACTATTGGTGCTAAAACTGCAGCCGTAGTCACAGTTTCACCGCAAGATGTGTTAATTTGTACACAACCACAACAAAGGCTTCCACAGAAAAGACAGCCTTCTCTAAGAAAAGCACGGTATGACTGTAGAATCCTGAAGCTGCAATGAAATGAACCAAATGGTTTTCTTTTTGTCTTTTCTTGTTTGTCTTTAAATCTAGAGCTGAACAAAAACCCAGTGGAGGATTTTCTGCTGGTCTGATTGAGGACAGTGATCTTTACAGATGGGAAGTTCTTATTATTGGGCCACCAGACACGCTGTAGTAAGTTTGACTGAGACATACATTAAATATTAAGAGGCAAATATTGGTTTGTACCGGTATTTTACTTTTCATAAAATGTTCACCAAACATTGGGATCCTTTTTCTGATTTTTTTTTTTTTTTTTTTTTTTATCTTCTGTCTACAGTGAAGGTGGTGTGTTTAAAGCTCATCTGACATTTCCCAAAGATTACCCTCTCAGGCCACCAAAAATGAAGTTTATCACAGACATTTGGCACCCAAATGGTAGGTCCAGTTAAATGATGCTGTGGTTTGATACAAGTGTTTTTGTATAGATTTAAGATTCATGAACACATTTAAGTTTTTGCTGTTCTGAAAGAACAAAAACATTAACTAATAAAGAACTTTAGTAATTTAGTCAAATGTTTCCTCTTGTTTCATTCATTTGTGAGCTTCATAATGTACAGTGCTTAGCAATGCTTATTAAGCCACTGTTATATAATGGTCAACATTTTTTCCCCTCTCTGTTTTAGTGGACAAGAATGGAGACGTATGCATTTCTATTTTGCATGAACCCGGAGAGGATAAGTATGGCTATGAGAAACCAGAGGAGCGATGGTTGCCCATCCACACGGTGGAAACCATCATGATTAGTGTTATCTCTATGCTGGCAGACCCAAATGGTGACTCACCAGCCAATGTGGACGCTGCAGTAAGTGCATTAGAATGTACATGTATGTTCCAAACATGCTTTTATTGTTTGATGAACCAGCATTGATATATGTTGAACTACAACAAATTAAGCATTGGAAAAGGTTTTTTAACTAGCATGATGTATTTGTAGAAATATTCAAATTAAGCTTTATGCAGTGGCTCCATAAGGAGGAAAAAAATGCATCTACTAAACGTTTTAATCACACCTAAAGACATCTGCACTTGTTTTACTTGTTATCTGTATTAAAACTCAAAATCTTTTACACGGGTCCTTTGTATAAATTGTATTAAATAAAACATTGGATTAAGATTTGTAAATGAAAGCATTCTTTGAAGAAATTGAGATGGAAAGTGCATTTTGAAGTTATCATTTTATTTTTTTCAACAGAAAGAGTGGAGGGAAGACAGACATGGTGCATTCAAAAGGAAAGTTGCCCGTTGTGTACGAAAAAGCCAAGAAACTGCATTTGAGTGATCTTTATCAAGGATTTAGTTCATGTTTTCAGGGCAAGTATGCTTTTTTGTTGGTTTTGTTGTGCAGATCTTTATTTAAAGAACTGGGGAAAATGTTGGTGCAAGTTTTTCTAGAAAAGGTTTCAATATTTCAATGATTGTTGAAGTTTAGTTAGACTTTACTCTGCATCATTATAACAGTGACACTAAATGACTATAGAAATCATTCTCAGAGGTGCCAACAGCCTCTGTAATAATCACTTCCTTTCTCTTTTCAGTCAGTCTCTACATTTTCACACATACCTGATAGCTGTTCAGTAAAACCAAAGGTGCACATGTTGCCACAGAGCTGCTCTACTTTAGCAAACTGGGTCAAGAGGATTGCTCTATGGTCAAGGCAACACACTACTGCACACGTTTCCAATGCAGGTTTATTCCTGCCCAAATTTACAACAATGACCTTTCCCCTTTGGCTGCATATAATTAGCAGCTCAGCCACCACCTTTACATGCTTACATTTCCATTTCTTTGCAATATTATATAACTGTGCTTGAAGATCCACTCTGATCATCCTGACAGTTGATCTAATGTAAAAGTGTTCACAGTGGTATTTTAATTATGAAAATGCTGCTTTTAGCATAATCACAGCGTGGGGGGATAGTTTCTGCAGAGTGGCAGGAGTTCATTTGTCATCCACCTCTGAATTGTGGTGACTGCTGGTGTGGCGTAAGCTCCCTCCCACATCCCATCATTCAGCTGTTTGTATGCTCCTGCTAGCATACAGCCCTCACACCACCAACAAAAACATTACCAGTTCAAGAGAAATCTAAGCGATCCAGCTGTACAGTTTTGAGCCAGATACCAGCTCAGACAAGGAAAACTAAGACGTACATGGATCTAGTCTACAACTGGATCAAATTGGGGATGAGCAGAGAGCTCAGTTTTCTGTTTTATGTCACAAGATCATGTTAAAAATACCCAAAACACCTTCTTCATCAGAGTGTGTCTTTAAAGGGTTCATGTTCACGCCCAATCAAGGCGTGGCGATGTGACATCAACAGGAGATTAAATAAGACTCCAAAATAAATTTGATAAATGTTGTAAAGTTTTTGTTTATTTTTCATAGAAACATTGAATTGAGTGGCTTATGAGGTTTTGCTTATTTAACCGTTTAAATCCTAGCGGTCCCTAAAAATAAAATGTCTGCCATCAAGCTACTTTTGCTGCTTCATAATTTTTTGGTGTGTTTTCTCTCAGGTCTCCTATTGAAATCAGAATGGCACTGTTTCCTGCACTCTTCTATCATGTCGCCAGGCTTGTCCTTTTTGGAGGGAAGAGACTGGCTACTGCAGGCTGCACCATGATCCTACAGTGACTAGCAAGGCTGACAGAAAATCGCCAAGCAAGTGCCAACTTTAAAAAAAAGAAAATAAAGTAAAAAAAAAAAGTAAATAAACAAATGCCCAGAGGATGTTAACACATTCTTCAAGTCTATGAACTGCTTCTACTTTCAGGAAGATATTGTAAAGACATGTAAATAACCAACCTAAACCGGATAATATATACCCTCCTTTCCATTCATCAAGACATTTAGACCAAATATATAGTACTGGTTAGGGTAGATTTATTTTTGTGTTTTTCTTCTCTCAACTCCAGCATGTATTCGCTGTCTTTAGTTTGTTTCCATTGGAGGCATTAAAGAGAATAAATCACAATGCTGTCGGAGGAAAAACCACCAGTGAAGATCTCATGTTCATTGAAGACGCAAGTGACATGCCTGAGGAACACCGCCGTGTCCTGTTCTTGTAGGTTCTCTAACACTCCCAGTACCTAAATTCATATCTGAACCTGTATAGTTTCCTGATCACTTTTTGAGTCTTTTCATCCTGCTAAGTTAACTCAAGAAGAAGAAGACCGAGAAGCCCATGGATGACTTGTGCATGCCCAGTTTAGGTTGTTTTTAAAAGTGCCTCCTAATAAAAATGCTTGGCCAGTCCACCCCAAATTAAACAAGTATTTAAAATGGTTTTTTTTTTTAAACATGCTAAATTATCAACCATAAATAGTATGATTTTATATATTAACGGCTACGCAGAAAATGTAATTTGGATATTGGTAACAATGTTGCTGTAGCAATAACCCCCTTAGGAAAAAGTGTATGTGGTAATATTTGATATCCTGCTACAATTGGAGTCTAGTTTTTCTTTTTGAATCTCTTTTTTTTTCCCCCATGTCCGTTCATTGTAGGAAGTGTTATGCATGCTTTGTTTTTAAACCTAATTTGTTTTATTTTGGTATCACATTTTGCAAATGTTTTCTTTTGTGTGTGTGCAGTGTGTTCCTTTGTTTTGACTTTCTCTATTTTCATTTCTGATCCCATTTTTCTGCCCTCTCAGCTAATGCAGTGTTTGCCTAATGTACAAAGAGAAAATACGGTGTATATTTTTGTGTCATGAAAGCTGTCGTCTGTAGTGTACTCTTCTAAAACATGACATTTTTTAAAATCATAATTTTGCAGTATTTACTTCTAATATACATTGAGTATTGCATAGAAAAATATTTCGAAATGATTTATACAGTTTTTAAAATGGATTATTCATTGTTGAAAATTCAATTCCAATACTTTTTAAAAACTATCATGGTAGATTTTTTTTTCAAAAAGAGCAGAGTAGTTTTCTTTAACGTCTATAAAAAAGCAACCTAAATGTGGTTGTTTTTTATTTGCAGTATTGCCACAGTGTTAAAATTATACAAAAGTTCAAAATATTTAGCTATACTCCCATTATTTCCCTTTTCTAAAATGATATTGGTCAACAAGAAGGTATCTGAATATTTGTCATTTTTGACATTGTCTTTTTTTTTTTTTTTTTTATGAAACTGGTTTTACATAATTCGATTAACTCTCGATCAGTTTAATATTTTCTCCACAAGATTTAGTCTTTGTTTTTCTATTTATTTATAAATATGATCTGGCAGGAGAGCAGCTCCCACATTATGATGCTCTTTCCACCAAATACAACAGCTGCAGATTTCAGGGTAAAAGTTGGTAATCAAAGTTGAGTTTCTCGGACCATAAAGCTTTCTTCCTAGGGGTGTAACGACTCAGTTTAACAACAATTTGATTCATATAATTTATGGTTGACAAAGAGGTTCATGGTCTACATTGGTTCACTTAGAACGATACGATTCAGTTAGATTCACTGACCTAAAATTAATCCAGAGATAAATACCTGCTACTGAACAGTGCAGGTAATGTTTTCCAGAATCCTTGTATTTATTACATGATAATCAAGTGTAAATTAAATATGTGTACAAACATAATGAATGTCAAATCCATCCACATTTTAGTTTCATAAAGTTCAGACCACTGTTGTTTTTCCACGTCAAATTAATCCAAAGGGAACATTATTAGAAAATTTGACCACACACATGACTTTGTAAAATTCAAAAGGATTCCACACATTGGACTAATGAAGGTTGATCATTTTTTGCTGCATCCTGTGTGTTGTTCGCTATAATGGTTTCCGCTTTAATTTTAAGATTAACCCTCAATGTCTCCATTTAAATTGTATTTTTAAATAGGAAAGATAGTGGATAATGGTTTTATAATGCTATAGGTTGATTCGATTAACAGCTCGCCTCAGATTGAAATTGATCGATTAATCGTTACACCTCTATTCCAAACCTGTTTTTCTTCTTTCCTTTTCAATAAACATTTCTCATGATGGCCCAGAGGACCAAAGCTGCTCATGAGAGTAGCAAGTCTCATAGTTTGTAAAGGTTGAACGTGGATCTGTCTTATATTAATCTTATATTGTGAATTTATTTTTTTTTTTAGGATTTTTCATGAAGTTGTTATGCACTCATATCCACACTTATCTGTTTTTTGTTTGTTTTTTAACCAACAACAACATATTCTCCTTTTTAATATTCTTCTATTGGAAAGTTTGAGAAAACCTATAGCAAGTTAAGATCATTTAAAAAGACAATTGAAAAGTTTTGTATATGTATATTTTGACCCTATTTTAAGCTATTCAAAGTAACGTTCTTCGCATTTTACTTTTAAACATTTTATTCACTTTAAAACATGTTGAAGTTCACTTCTGGCTGTTTTAAATGCCATTGTATTCGTGAAAAATTATGACTTTCGTGTAAAAATCTTGCAACTTTTTTTTTTCTATGTGTACTTGCACTGCTAGTAACTTGACATTACTAGTAATGGATAACCGGCGGACATGTGATCAACTGTCGGCTAACAAGTGGGTGTGAAGCAGCACCGCCGCCCAGCAGCAGCGTCTTATCGCGATAGTCGCCGTCAGGCCACAGCGCTAACCCTGAACAACATGGCGGAAGGTATGAAACTGGCTCTGACTTTCGCACTCTGCCTTTCATCTTTCTGCTCCTATCACTGCGCGCGCGGGTGTCGGACGGGCTGTGGGCTGTTTAGTGAAACACGACTGATCAGGGAAAACCATACGAAGCATTGAAAGCCATTTTTAAATCACTAGTCTTGTATGTGAACGCTGCCGCTAGCTTTTCTCCCGGTTGCTAGCTGAATTTTACTGCTGCGACAGCCAAAACGGAGCAACAAATGCTGCTGCAGCTCCGCTAGTTTAGACCGGATTTTCTTAGTTTTGTTGCAGAAACTTAACGGGAGCTTACGGTGTGAAGGAACTCTTCATACTGACTATTGCTAAAAATCAGCACCATGTCTCCAACTAAATCACTAAATCAGCTTTTATTTAGCTGCCGTGTACCCGCCACAGGAGTTGTGTGTGTATTTACTTCGTTGAAGTTTCTTTTTATTTATTGCGAATAGAAAGAGGTGTTAAATCCTGTCATGGCAACACCCACCTTAATCCCAGACTCCTCAGGGGAAATCTCCTTACGTACGTGAATCCAGAGCATCAGCTCTCCAAAGCTCAGGTGTTGGTGATCACATTCATTTTAGAGTCTACTGCACATTAAAACAACCATTTAAAAAAGTATTTATGTGTGAAAGTAACGCAGGTCCTGAGAATTCATTGCATTTCTGTGAAGTTTTGTGTTCACAGCTTGAGGATCTAAAGACTCTTCTTTTGAGTTGGTTTTGTTGGTGCATCTTGTCCTTGGAACACCAGTGGATCGGAGCTGCTGCCCCAGCAGACATCCTTCCTGTGGTGGAGCTGACCCGGCAGTTCCTCATGACCAACCGTTTATGAGAGAAAAGACTTGATGTGCTGCCTCAGCGTTCCTACTTCACTAAAACTTTACTGGCTCATAGGAAGGAAGTGAAACTCTGTGGACTCTCACAGAAATCTGTTAACTCTCACTTGAATCTGAAGAAATTCCACGGAGGCGTGAGCTCCACAGAAAAGCCAGAATGGATTAGTTGGTTGGAGGTGGATCAGTTTGGTTGTCGTCAAAGGATAAGCCCGTCAGCCTGTCGGACACGCAGCAACAAGTTTAAATGAGTTACATTTGGAGTTTGACATTCACTGACTAAACCGTTTTGGTCTTCTTTTCCAGACAAGAGTGTCATAACTATTACGTTTTGTTGTTTCATGAACAATCTCTTCGATGGGATGTGGCCCAAAGAATCCACTTTTAAAGACCCACTCAGATCATTTTTTTTTCCTTTTTGTGTTTTTAACATGTACTTTTCTAATCACGATGAGCAAATGAAAAGAAAATTAAGCTTAAAATTGCATTTCTGAGTATTTCTGTATTAAAATCATTATGAATCAGGAGCAGACAAAAAAATGCAGTTTGAAAAATATTTTCTTCCTTATGTGGAAAATACAGTGGATGGGCCACAAGCTCGGAGGGGATCTTAAAATCATTTTTCCCGGAAATAGAAGGCTAACTTTTTTTTATCTCTGCATCTTGTTTTGTCCCGTTTATGTTGATTCGGGACAGAGGAGGTGGCCAAGCTGCAGAAGCACCTGGCCCTGTTGCGGCAGGAGTACGTGAAGATGCAGCAGAAGCTGGCTGACACCGAGAGGCGCTGTGCCGTGCTGGCTGCTCAGACTTCGAGTCAGGGTTCTCCCGGCCCTGCAGCTGCAGACACCTTCATCAGCCGTCTGCTGGAAATTGTGGCCAGCCTCTATAAGCAGGAACAGTACAGGTACGGCTCACAGCTGTAATAACATTTTGTGTAGCAATCCAACATCCTGTCATCAGATATTATTAAACCTGCTGGGGTTTATTTTTGGCTTTTTTTTTAAATCTTCTGTTTGGATTCTCTTTAAATTATCCCTCAGCAGTCGAGTGCAACTTGTACAAATAAATGCCTAAAAATTCTAAGTAATTTTAATAAGCTCCTTTTTTTTAGCGATCTGACAGTGAAAGTTGCTGGGGAAGACTTCTGTGCCCACAAATTTGTGCTGGCTGCACGTAGTGACGTCTGGAGTCTGGCTAATTTGGCCACCACCTCTCATCTGGACCTGTCAGGTGAGGAACCCTGCAGTGTTTTTAAGGGTTAATGAGTCTATTATCAACTTAAAGTCTCAGTCCAGTCATCTTTTGACCTATTGTCTTTTAATCAGGATTATGCTGTTTTTAGCCAAAATCTAAAACCTTTTTGTTTTCTAAGACATAGAATCTGCAGAGCGACAGTAGTTCATTAGAAATTCACCTCTGAGTGATGGGTGTGACTTTTGAAGTGGAGCAACCCTACTCTGTTTCCCTCGCCGTTTTAGAGAGCTTTCTGTTTACACCCTCTCCCACTAGCTTACAGCCCCTCAGACCCCCAACTTAACAAAAATGGCGAGCAATATCTGAGCTGTCCAGCTGTACAGTTTTGATTCAGATGTCAGCTCCGACGAGGAAAGCAAAGACGTACATGGATCTAGTCCTCTACAAGTGGATGAATGGAGTGTGGAGCAGGGAGCTTGTAGCACGCCAAAAAACGTCATTTGTGTGGAAACTCTAATTTACACTATTTGAATCAGTTCTACTTTTTGTGGATTGTTTAACTTTTTAGAAGTACAATTATAATGATCTTACACTATTAAGCTGATCAATTTTGCCTAAAGGGCTTGATATTCTGGAATCTCTTGTTGCTCTTTTGTCACTGAACATGCTCCGCACTACGCTCAACTGCATAAACCAACATCGGTAAACTTCACCCACGCAAGCAACAGCTGTTAACTTTGGCCTCCAAAATCAGAACAGAGGGATGGATTGACTGTTTGTCGAGTTCTGTGTGTTTGTGACGGCTGTAGCCTATCACTGATGTTTGAACATGTGCCAGCTCACTGCATGACTCATGAGATTGTGAATTAATGAAGAATCAGTACAGAGAGTCTGGCCCACTCTTTGATATTTGGGAATGAAATTGTGAGCTCTCATGTTGATAACATGTGTTGATGTTCTGTTTAATGTTCCTCTGCAGGAATTTTATCGCAGAGATTAAAAACAAAAGAAGAAAGAGCTGAATGGGAAGCAGTTTTTTCCTTTTAGCTATCAAGCAATTTCCACTTAAGGAATTATTTTAGCTTCTTTATTCAGTTGCAATTGAACAAAAAATAAGTTTTATTAACCTTATTATTTAAATTCAAAAGTTTTTTTTTTTTATTTTTTATTTTTTTTACCACAAGTAGTTTGCTTTTCCGTCCAAACCTTGAATAATGCATTCTTTTACTGGTTTGTAGATAGCAAACCTGAGGTCGCTGTGGCGATGCTGCACTGGGTGTACACGGATGACCTAGAGCTCAGTGAAGATGACGTCTTTCTGATCGATTTGATGAAGCTTGCGAACCGTTTCCAGCTGCAGATGCTCAGAGAAAGGTTTTAAAAATTTGCATCCAGTGGGACATGTGTCGTTGTAGCTGCTGAAACCTGTCTGGCTGTGCACTCATCCAGGTGTGAGAAAGGCGTCATGTCGTCGGTGAATGTTCGGAACTGCATTAGCTTCTACCAAACAGCTGAGGAGCTGGACGCCAACACACTAATGAACTACTGTGGCGAGATAATAGCGAGTCACTGGGTGAGTGCCTGAGAAAGGTTTATGCTTGTCTGTGTGTGCATTCCTGAATATGAGGCTTGTATGGGTCTAGAGTAGTTTGGTTTCTGCATTAACCATTTAAAGCTACGTTCACAACAGCCTTGACGACTTGCATTCAAGCAACCACTTCCATTATGAAGTCTATCTAAACACATGTAAATTTGCGTTTTGGGCTTCATGGATAGCTACACAGGTTTCTACGACCGTTTTTGGGGTTGAAGTACAGAACGCTCTCAACTTTGACCAATCAGGGAGTTGTATTTGGTAGGGATACATGGATGGTGTCCCTTTAATTCATGGCAGTGCCAAGCATTTGGAAATGGATCATGGAGGAGAAATTAATGATTGCGGTTTTTGCCCAGCTGGAATTATATGACACCAAGTCTTTCAAATATCAGGATAGAACTGTGAAAGAAAATGCCTGGAGCAAGATCCACGAGAACAGCATTGCTTCGACATTTCACACCAAGCCTTTGCCAGCTGTAGGTGGCGTACATGCGTTAGCAAACTGTAGAATAAGAAGAACCAAAAGAAGCCCCTCTCTGCTTGTCCAGTAGGAGCACTACATGCAAAATGGTGTTCAAGATCCCACGTTTAAAACACACGTCTCATGCCTGGTGTGTTTGTAGTTTAACACCCGATATGTCACATGCAACACAAAATTACACACGTTCAATGTAAGTCAGCTGATTCTATTGGGGAGTAAATCAGATTTTTACACCAGTTTGCACCGATAATGGCACATGGCCGCTTTTTTTTTTTCCTGTGACAGAATCGACTGATTTGCGTTGACTGCATATGCACTTCACTTCTGCGGTTGTGGGGCAGAGGTAGAGCGGTCGACCTCCGGTCTGAAGAGCGAAGGTTCTGTTCCAACCTTGCTCGCCCATATGTCCAAGTCTCCCTGGTGGTTCTACCTTGCCGCCAGTGTGAAGTGTTGTGTATCAGCCATTGACAGTATATAGAGATGAGCACAGCCGGGTGTGACATCACCTACAGAAAATGCCTTACCCCAGCGGCAGTGAAATGGAGCCAGTTTAGTCACCATTTTTCCCTCATACCCCCACCACCATTTGGAGTCGGTTGATAATGATTGGTCCATGTCCTCTGAGTCGACGTTTCAGTGGAAAATACTGTCCCCAATTACGAGTGAGCTTGTCTGAAATCCACAGCCCCTCCACTGAGAGTGGGCTCGGGAGAATCTGTCAATTACATATTCAAGGTGGAGGCCAGCGGGAACCACATGCTTTTACTTAAGACATCTGATCGGTCAGTTTATAACTTGGAAAAACTTGCGATAAAGAAAAAAAATCATGAAAAATAATTGGGATTAGCAAGAACATGTTAAGAAAAAGGTATCAGAGCAAGAATGGTTATTCTGGCAAATAGAATGACTGAATAATGGCTCTTTATTTCTCTATAGAAGCCTAAGGGATTTTGGCTTCTTGGAGCCAGCAGGTACTTCCTATTTGGAAATCGAGGGGGTAGGGGGTCACTCAGTCCAGTTCTATATACTGTCTAAAGTATCGGCACAAGGCTGCTTTTCTTTGCTTCAGAATCCACTGGAATTAGATTAATTGCATAAATGTTGTAGAGCTATGGTAGTCGAAAGAATGTCACCACTGGAACTAAAGCACTTCAGCCTTTGTATTGTAAAATGCATTTTGTGAATGATGTCCATGTTATGACAATAGATCCAGAAAAGTCAATTCTGTAACTTAAGCATTTTGTTCCCCTTTAGTTTTACTTTACTACTTACACTTCCTGGTTTATGTTTTTGTCTTAAATGCTTTGTAAGGATGAAAAAAAAATGTAGCTGAATGAAATAATTCTTTTTCCCTTTAAGACAGATAAATATCAGCATACAGTTGTTGTTTTTCATGTTAATGCCTACACTGATCTCTTGTTGTGCTTTATATTTTGTAGGATGATCTTAGGAAAGAAGATTTCAGCACCATGAGTGCCCAGCTTCTATACAAAATGATTAAATCTAAAACAGAGTATCCTCTGCACAAAGCTATCAAAATTGAGAGGGAAGATGTTGTCTTCCTATATCTCATAGAGATGGACTCACAGGTCAGGCTTTTTCTTTGCTCTCTATCTTTTACATGTTTCGAATAAACCTCTGTTTGGTAAAGTGGTTCTTTTTGTCTCCCCTCAGTTGCCTGGTAAGCTAAATCAGCTGGACAATAATGGGGACCTGCCTCTAGACCTGGCATTGTCTCGTAAATTGGAAAGTATTGCCACCACTCTTGTGAACAACAAAGCAGATGTGGACATGGTGGATCAGAGTGGCTGGAGCTTGCTGCACAAGGCCATCCAAAGAGGTTCACTTCTCTTTGTCTGCCATTGTGTTTTTAGATCAGATGTTCTCTCATTTCAAGCTTTGACGCTGACCTGTGACCTCCACTAGGTGATGAATTTGCCTCCGTCTTCCTGATTCGTCACTCGGCTCAGGTGAATGCAGCCACCGTAGGGGCGGTAGAAACCCCACTCCACTTGGTCTGTTCTTTCTGCCCCAAGAAGCACTCGCCCCAAGTGATGAGTGGCATGGCACGGATTGCAGAAGCTCTGCTCAAAGCTGGAGCTAACCCCAACATGCAGAACAGCAAGGGCCGGTAGGTCACATGATTCCTGGGTTATTTGGTTGCAGAGCTGCTCTGGACAGCATGGCTTCAGTCCAGTGTTTTGTCATTGGCAGAACTCCGCTGCATGAAGCTGTGGTATCAGGTAATGAGACTGTGTTCCAGCAGCTGCTACAGTGCCAACAGTGAGTTCAATTCTAAAGAACGAATGTGAAAGAAATCAAACCTGGTCCACACATCACAACCTGACTGTCTCACTAGACTTGACCTGGAGCTGAAGGACCATGAGGGCAGCACAGCTCTGTGGCTGGCTCTACAGTACATCACTCTGTCCTCTGATCTGTCTGTAAACCCTTTTGAGGATGACGTCGTTATCGTGAACGGCACCTCATTTGACGAGAATGGCTTTGCAGCTGAACTCATCAAGAGGGGAAGCAATCCTGATGCTCCTGATGCTTCCACAGGTGTCAGACTAACACTGCTTTTACATGTAATTTTAAGAGTGTTGTGCTTTGATTTTAACGTATTTGTGTCTCTACAGAAAACTGCCTTATGCAAAGAGCTGCTCAGGCTGGGAATGAAGCAGCTGCTCTTTTCTTGGTCACTCATGGTGCAAAAGTCAACCATGTTAACAAATTGGTGCGTATAAATGTTTGGTCACGGGATAACAATGACCTTTGTGTTTTCAGAGCTGCAGCAGTCAGATCTCAGTCCAAGATCAAACTCTTTTATTATCAAATTAAGGTTTAAATGTACCAACAGGTTTAGCCAAATCCATCTAGAACAGGGGTGTCCAAAGCCAGGCCTCGAGGGCCGGCCTCCTGCTGGTTTTTCTGAAATCCTGCCTTGTCTGCTCTTAACTACCTGAATCAGGTGTGTTTAGCCAATAAGTAGCTTTAATGGCAGCTGGGTCAAAAACATGTAGGACACCGACCATTGAGGCCTGGATTTGGACAACCCTGATCTAGAGAGTTAGTTAGTGCAAACAAAATATGCTTTTTTTTTTTCATCTTCATTTTTTTAAAAAAGTTTTTGGATGACATGAATTTCAGTGGGAGAGGATGTAAGAAGTCTGGCATTGACTACATTGTTGGCCTGCAGGGTGAGAGCCCGCTTCATACAGCCTGTCGCAATGGCCTGGCAAACCTGACAGCTGAGCTGCTCCAGCAGGGGGCCAACCCCAACATGCAGACACAGAAGGCTCTGCCGGATGATGCACACGGCGTGGCCATGCAGACCCCCCTGCACATGGCCATTGCTCACAAACACCCGGATGTTGTTTCTGTCATCCTGGAGCAAAAAGGTGGGCAAAGGTTTTTTTTTTTTTTTTGACCCACTCCATTAAAAATGTTTTTTTAGTGCTTTGTTCTTGTTTCATTTTTCTCACGATGGACATTTATAAAAGAAATTAAGCTTAAGATTCCATTTCTGAGTATTTCTTTATTCAAATAGTTGTGAATTGGGAGCAGACAAAAATACAGTTTGAAATGGTTAATTTGTGATGTAGAAAAAATGCTGGTCGAGCCACGCTCAGCTCCATTCCAATGCATCCATTTGTAGACGACTAGATCAATATACATCCTTGTTGTCCTCGTCTGAGCTGGCATCTGACTTCAAAAGGTATGGCTAGATTGCTCCAATATTGCTCGCCATTTTTATTGCAGCAGTAATGTTAGATTTAGGGGTTTGAGGGGCTGTTAGCTAGCAGGAGAGAATGTAAACAGATGTCTAATAGGAAGGGGGGCGGGGTTGCTCCGTTCCAATGGGCCCGCCTACAACCCAGAAGTGAATTTCTAATGAACTCTGTTCTGCAGAAACTATGTTCTAAAAAGACAACACTGGTTTTTTTTTTTTTTTTTTTAGCTAAAAACGGCACAGTCCCAATTAATAGACCACTGAAATGCTTTAAAATCCACCAAACAATGACTTCACTTGAAGATTGACTTTAAGTGGCTGTAATTAGGTTGCATGGATAGCTGTAGTATTCTTTACTGTTTATGTAATATTTACCAGCTGAATTTTTTTAAACTGATCTTCCTGTCCCTGTCTTACTTTCTATTACTGCAGCTAATGCACTTCATGCCACCAACAACCTGCAGATCATTCCAGACTTCAGTCTCAAAGACGCCATGGACCAGACAGTCCTGGGTTTGGCCCTTTGGACAAGTACGTCACAAAGCTATTCCTGCTATTACAGACATTAGCACTAGACACGCCACTTTGAGGTTTTAACGTCGAACTTGTCCTTGTTAGGTATGCACACTATAGCAGCTCAGCTGCTGGGATCAGGAGCTTCTATCAACGACACAATGTCCAACGGACAAACCCTGCTTCACATGGCCATCCAAAGACAGGACAGCAAAAGTGCCCTCTTTCTACTTGAACATCAGGCAGACATCAACGTCCGGTAACCTCAGTGATCTTCTTAAACTCACCTGATGATTTTTTAGATAATGTGAAGGACAGAATGCAAAGTTCATGTGAGTTAAAAGCTTCTACACTGGAGGAAGACAACCTCAAGAGCCCCAGTGTTATCAAATATGCTGGGTATTTGAGGATTGAGCAGCCTGTTGTTCCAGTTGTAGAACTCTGGGTGTTTTTTTTAAATATCATTGCACAACGGAAGTAACTTTTTTGTTGTTCTATCTTGTTTATCTGCTTTGGTGCAGGGTTAAAGCGGATAGTGTTACCTCAAGTGTTTGCAGAGAGAGTTTTAATGGGACATTTTTAATTTATTTTTTGTAATCCTTTCAAAGGAAGAACTCTGGCTTTAAATGTTTTTCATGGGATGTTATTTTGGGCACTTTGCTTCTTTTTCTTGTGTGGCTGTAATAACCTGTGAAAACAGCTGATGGACTCCGGTTTCTGCCTTCTGTTGCTTTCTAAAGATTCACTGGTTGGAAAAAAGTAGACCTTTAAAAAAATCTCAAAGAAATCCCCCTGCTAAAACAAAAGCACTACTCTTTGAAAACATCCCAAGGTTCCCAGCGTTTAGTAAAGTTTTATTGTTGGAGTAAATAAAAAGGTATGATTATACTAACAAGATGAGCAACTCATTTTATTTATTCTTTTTTCTCTCCTAACAGGACACAAGAGGGGCAAACAGCACTACAGCTGGCCATCAGCAACCAGCTCCCCCTGGTGGTGGATGCCATTTGCACAAGAGGGGCAGACATGTCTGTGGTAGATGACAAAGGGGACCCTCCGCTGTGGTTGGCTCTGGAGAATGGTTTAGAAGACATTGCATCCACTTTGGTAAGATGACAGAAAATGTAAAGCTAATTTAAGATCTTAACCGTTTTTATCTGCTTTTAACTTTAACAGCTTTTTCTATCTTATTTTCTGTTTTAAATTCTGGTTTAGGGACATTATGATCCACATGTTTAGGAAAGGAGTGTACTGTGTTCCCTCGTTTACTGCTGGGGTTATGTTCTAAACGTAACCTGCAACAGGAGAAATCCACAAAGTATGATTCTAGATGTTTAAAAGCTGTTCAGCTCCTCAGTAAACGCTAGATGCACATTTCTCAGCCAGACACCAACATTTTCACACTTTTCTCTTTTGTCTAAAGTCTAAAGTTTAAATCATAGAAAAATAAGTTTATTATAGAATGAAAAGAAAAATCTGATTGTGATCAAAGATTTGAGTAGCATGCCGGACACCAAACATGGCATGAAGGAGATCGATTGCCAAGGTCAACAGCCAATCAGGAGGCAGAACACAAGGCAATATAAAAAAAAAAACCCATTCAAAATTGCACTGACAAAACCTGAAAAACAGCGAGACTCTGTAAAATGAACTGCAATATAATAATGTAAGTGTATACTAATATAGTAATGTAATTGTAAAACAACAACAAAACAACAATTGTAAAACAATAAATGATTTTTCTTTAGCCATTTTCTTGAGTTGAAGTCTAGAAACGAACATTTGTTCAACTTTTGACGCCCGATTTTGATTTGCTTTCCTTCTCCAAGGTCCGCCATGGCTGTGACGCCACCTGTTGGAGCCCGGGGCCCTCTGGCTGCATGCAGACTCTCCTGCACCGAGCCGTGGATGAGAATAATGAGGTTTCAGCCTGCTTCCTCGTCCGTAGGTCTGTCCCTTTAATGGTTTTGCACTTTTACTTTTACTGTCTTTTACTTATTTTTATTCTCTCCTCAACTAAATGTTTTGATTGAATATTTGTGCTCATTACTCCACTACATTTGAAGTAAATTACTCAAGTAAATGTAATGAGTAGAGTAAAAGTTGCTTATATTTTTGATACTCAGTACAAGTATAAAGTAGCCTAAAAAAACAACAAACTTAAGTAAAGTAACGAAGTCCATTTACTCAAGTACTTTACAACTCTGAATACGGAAAACACAGCTAATGGGACCAGCTTTAAGTATAATTTAAAATGTGTGCGTCTAACAACAAAATCCATCCTTGGTCGCACAAATAACATCGGCCAGTAAAGAAATAACAAAAATTAGACAATACCAGGAATAGTACCCAGAGATTTGCTAAGTCGATGCATACAGTTAGCCACAACCGGAAATAAAAGAGCGGTCTTATTTTAAACCGAAAATATGTCACACAGCTCTGTGCCTAGAGTCCATTTCTTCCAAATGGTAGCGTTTAGGTCTAAAACTATTTGACATGAGCAAAAATGCAGGTAAAAGGTCTTTGATGTGCCACCAATGACTTATATGCAGTACTTCCTCTTTATCCCTTTAATTGTCTTCTCAACCAAACAGATCACATTTAGAAAACAAATTCAAACATTGCGAAAACGTTGCAATAAGCATAAGAAAGCAGTCATTTAATTGATTTTTGTCTTGGTTTGGTAGTTCAAGGGTTAAGCAGATTTTAACTCATGTGGTTTTTGCTAGTAAAACAAACGTGGCAACTGCTTAACTTTTTTTTTCTCTTGTCTTGAACAGTGGTTGTGATGTAAACAGCCCCCGACGGCCAGGCCCCAATGGTGAGGGAGACGAAGAAGCCCGAGATGGACAAACACCTCTTCATCTGGCAAGCAACTGGGGGCTGGAGGAGGTGGTGCAGTGTCTCCTGGAATTTAGAGCTAATGTTAATACACAGGTTAGTTTTTGCTAAACATTTGTTTTTCATATATCTATTACATTTGATCCGTTTTAATAAAATTTCAACTGGAGCACTTGTGGTTGTGTTTGTCATCAGGATGCAGAAGGAAGAACTCCCATCCATGCTGCCATTAGCAACCAGCATAACGTCATCATACAGCTACTCATTTCCCATCCAGAAATCCGGCTCAACATTCGTGACCGTCAAGGAATGACTCCATTTGCCTGTGCCATGATGCACAAGAACAACAAAGCAGCAGAAGCCATCCTGAAGAGGGAGCCAGGTGCTGCTGAACAGGTGGAGCTGCAGGAAATGCCTCCCTTGTAGGATGGAGAGAAGAGTAATTTTGCTATCTAAACTTGAGTGTCTGTTTCTGTTAAGGTGGACAACAAAGGCAGGAATTTCCTGCATGTGGCCGTTCAGAACTCTGACATTGAAAGTGTCCTGTTTTTGATCAGCGTTCAAGCTAATGTCAACTCCAGAGTTCAGGATGCAGCAAAACTCACACCGCTCCACCTGGCTGTGCAGGCTGGCTCTGAGATCATCGTCCGCAACCTGGTAAAACTCAATATTTTTTCATCCTTCTGACATGGTGGTGCAGATCATGTTGGTAAGCAGAGTTTTGTCTGATTCCAGTTGCTTGCGGGAGCCAAAGTAAATGAGGTGACCAAACACAGACAAACGGCGCTGCATTTGGCTGCCCAGCAGGACTTGGCCACTATATGCTCAGTGCTGCTGGAAAACGGCATCGATTTTGCAGCTGAGGATGAGAACGGCAATAATGGTAACTTGCTTCTTCCTCGTTGTGCTCCTTTTTTCATAAAAGAAAGTCAGGTATTCGCAGTTCCAGTCTTTGTGTTTTGAAAACATTCAATTGTTTTCCCAAACACATCCTTTTATTTGTTTATTTATTTATTATACATTTACAGACGGAAGTCAATTTCCGCTCAGTTGCTATTTATGCTTTCTCATGCATCTTCACATCCTGTACATGGATGGTTCTACCTATGTTCTCATGAATAGGCAGGTAAAACCCAGACAAAGCATTTGGCTTTAAAGCCACCCAAATGACAGTCACAAAAACACTCATTCACACTGCCGGGATTTTACAGGCCCTAAGATCTAATCCTGGTCTTTCTGGTCTACATGAGGTTTTTCTGTTGCTTATATGCTTAGCCTCCTCCGTATGAGGAAGTGGATGCAGTGTGAGTGGCTGCCTGTCATGATGTAAAAACTAGGCTTTGGAGATAAATGTTGAGGTAGATTTAAAAAATATATACATGTGCTCAAGTTGCAGGATTGTGTTTCTTTCTACAAAGTGTGCTGTGATTCGGGAGGTCTTTGTTGTCTGGATACAACAGTCTGCATTTGCTGAGCAAGCAGCTGCACCCTGGGAGCTGCTGGGCTCATTTTCATACTCAAATAGTGAGGTATACATAACCAAGCAGAGGTGTAGACATTTATCAGACTATGCCAAAGCATAGAAACTGCTTTAGAAGGTTCTATTGGCTTGCTCTAAATAAATGCAACCAACCTTTAAGTCTAGATCCCCCAAATATCAAGTCCTCACATCAGCATCAAGCCAAGTTTCCACTTTGGTTTCTTCAATTTCTATTTTTAGTTTTATGATAGATTTAATGCTTCATTATGTTGTGTGCGGGGGGGTCAGGACAGTTTGGGCATTCTGAAAAGTGCTTTACCTGATTTGAAGTAACGACCAAGAACAACGATTTCCTTTGCTCTCTAAGCTCTTAAAGTCCCATTCCAGCATCTTTCGATCCATTTTAAAAGCATTTCTAGTGAGTTTTTAATTGGGATCATGTTGCTTTTAGCCAAAATATATTTAAAAAAAATCTGTGCTGTTTTCTAGGACATACTTCCTGCAGAACAGAGTTCATTAGAATTTTATTATTATTATTATTATTATTATTATTATTATTTGGCTGTCTTTAGGCAAAATCAAAAAAGACACGCTTGCTTCAGAACGGTAGGAGCTCATTAAACATTTTGTAATTATTTCATGTAATTACAATACTTAAAAAAGCAAAACAAATGCAGTTTTAACAGTTAAAGAAAAACGTATATCATCTGCCCCGATTACTAAATCAAAAAAGTAAATGAAAGACTTGAAGGGAAGAAAATGATCTTTACATAAATATTAAGCCCAGCCTACATTTTAAATCAACATATAAAACATTCACATTTACATAAATGTCTCCTTAAACCCTCATTTAATCATATTTACCTACACAAGGTTTAGTGGCAATATCTACTAACATTTTTATGAAAGAATTTTGCTTAATAAATAATTCTACATATTATCTTTATTTGGTTAGCGTCTCACTTTTCATAATACTCTTAAAGGCAGCAATTGTTTTTGGTTTTTGTTTCTTTGTCCAGTTTATTCCATATGTTAGGACCGTACGCTGATGTAGATCTCTCAAATACCTTAATTCTCAATTTTGGTTTTCTGAATGTTTCATGTCTTTTAAGTCAATAATACTTTGTCTTTTATTGAATTTAACCAGTACTTACACACATACATGCATGTCAAATTCACCTCTGAGTTGTGAATGTGTCTGTTGGTGTGGAGCCAACCCCTCTCCCTTCTCCTCCCTGATGCAATGCGGAGCACCCAGTGTATTTTCTATGTTACAAGACACCGTTTTCATCAGAGTGGGTTTTTTGAGGCATCCAATTTTTTTTCGTTAATAGAATATCACTGAGCCACTAAGATCTTGTTTTTGTTTGCTGCTGGTTTTTTCATGATCCCTCTCTGTCTTCTTGTAACTGAGCTGCTCTGCTTCCTCAGCTCTGCATCTGGCTGTGATGCACGGCCGCCTTAACAATGTCCGAGTCCTCCTCACAGAGTCAAACGTTGATGCTGAGGCCTTCAATCTCAGGTAAAGTCAATATTATTCACTTATTTCTGCTCAAATTTGAAAACGCGTCATGGTTCTAAAAGCGTGATCGACCATATATTTTTCTTCTTAGGGGTCAGTCACCAATGCACGTTCTCGGGCATTATGGCAAAGAAAATGCTGCTGCCATCTTTGAGCTGTTCCTGGAGTGCATGCCTGAATATCCTCTTGACAAGCCAGACAACGAAGGGAATACAGGTAGAGTGTTTCGGTGATTTCCATAGAAATGGTGCATGAACATGAATGTGACGGTCCGGCTCTGTTTTGTTGCAGTGCTGCTCTTGGCGTATATGAAGGGGAACGCAAACCTTTGCCGTGCCATTGTAAGAGCCGGGGCTCGACTAGGCGTCACCAATAATCAGGGCACCAACATTTTTAATTACCAAGTTGCAACAAAGCAGTTGCTTTTTCGCCTTCTAGGTTTGTTTGTAACACTTTTAAACGTTGGTTACGCCTTAATGAATGTTTGAATGTTTATGAGAGTTGGTGGAAATCTTTGCCAATAACTATCGTTTTATTCTCCTTTTAGATATGCTTTCCAAAGAACCCCCTTGGTGTGATGGATCCAACTGTTATGAATGTGCTGCCAAGTTTGGAGTTACAACCCGTAAACATCACTGGTTAGCAGACAAACCTTTTTCTAATTCCTGTGTGAAATGACACAATCGTTCTGAACCAATCTTCTTTTCTTTGTTTGACTACAGCCGCCATTGTGGGCGACTGTTGTGCCACAAGTGCTCTTTAAAGGAGATTCCCATCATCAAGTTTGATTTGAACAAACCAGTGAGAGTGTGTGACATCTGCTTCGACGTACTGACTCTTGGCGGAGTGTCATAAAGCTTCCCTTCCACCCTCCACGGCCACGCCAGATCCAACTGTGCCCGGCTATTCCTGAACAGCAGGAGATGGGAATTACTGCGGAATATCGTCCTTATACCGTCCCAGTCTATGAAATACCATTAATCTTCTTGAGGGACCTTCCAACTATAAATCTTTCTGATTGTGTTGTTTGGATCAAAGCAGCTCTCCAACCTGCTGACATCTGGACGGAGTTGATTCATTTTCTAAGACAATGTTTGTGCTCTTATAACTACAGGCAAGTAGCTGTTTCAAGAATTCAGTCCAATAATGTCACCTAAAGAGAGGCTTTATTTCATCGTGATAAGGAATCATGCTGACAGAATCTCACCCTGGGAGAAAAAAAAGTTTCTTTCTTTTTGGTTAAATCTGCTGTCAGTCAGAAAATTAAATTACATTAGATCTGAATGGTTACACTTTTTCTGTAATCTGCCTTTGTTTGTCCCTAGAAACCACCTTTTTGTTTAATCAAAGGATGTAGGTCAGGGCTGGTGGATTTAAAGAGAGAGGCTCCTTTTCTGAATTCCAGATCAGCCTTTGATAGCCTTAACTTTACACCAACACCCCCAATTGTTTGCAAAGGAAGCAGGGCTGACTCGACAGATAAGAAATTGAGTTACTATGTGCCAGTTTAATGCCCAGAGATTTTAAATGGACAAAATGTGACCTTGAAGCCTTTTTTTTTTCCATCACAAGCAGAATTATGGTCCATGAAACGCCTTCAGAAGTCATCTTGAGTTAAAGAACCTATCATGTGTATGCGAGTCATTAAATCTGTAGCCTTTCTGAAGATGTCACAGAAGGAAAACATTCCAGTTTTGACATGAGGTCCTGGTCTCTAGTTCTGTTATTTTTTTTTTTCAAAGCCTCTCCATCTCTTAACCTAATAGGTGCACTTTATGAAGATATGACATTTCTGATCAACAGAGAGACCGTGGGCTTCAGAGGGACAGCCACGACGTAGAACCTCTAAAGTATTGTTAAATTGTACAGATAAATGTGTGATATTTTTGACCACTACAACTGTTTTGTACTTAAATGCTCTTTGTGCTTGTTTTGTGACAAACTTAAAACTGGCTTCTGTTAATCTTTTATGCACACAATCTTTCATCTTTTATGCACATTGTATTGTATCTGTATGCTCAGATATCTAGTCTCTCTTCCTGATGTACCGTTTTAGAAAAAGGGAGGACAAGTTTACATAAAGGTAATCAAAAGCCAAAGTGTTTATTTCTTCATTATTTGTGTTGTTAAAAAGGGATTCTTTGATAGTTTTTATTTTTGCAGTTGCAAAAAATCATTTGCTGTGTTGCTGGGCTGGCCCTCAGGCTAGTGTTCTATTACAGTACATGAGTCAGCATGTGGAGGGCAGCCATCATATTCCTGCAGGGTGGGATCTTCTACTGAAAACGGATCTTCAACGCAGACGCAGCGAACTCCACTGGAACCGGGAGAAAACAGCTTTCGTGGGACGCCTGCCCACTCTCTGATCACTCCGCCACTATAGGAGGGGGCAGAAGGAGTCCTTTAAAATCCTAGTGCACATTTCTTGACAAATGTAGTAAAGACCCAACTCCAATGTGGATCTGTTTGTCCACAACAGGATGGCGTCCAGCCATTAACATATATGATCTTTTTCAAACATGTTTTGTCTGAAATTCACAATTTGAAAACAGAAATAGTCAATCAATTTAGTAAAATAAAAAAAAAGTAAAATTTTCCTTTGTGTCCCTCCATCAGAGAGATGCCACAAGAACATGTTAGAAACACAATTTTCATTGAAGTGGGTCTTTAAGAGGCTATGTCACGATTAAGTAAAATGCTCTACTCCGTCCACTTGTTTTCATACCTTTTAGAGGAGCACCATACTCTTTGTCCTCTGGCAGCACTCCATTCAGAGTTGCAGGATGGGTAACGGGCTTTCTCAGCTTCCGACTGGGCTTTTGTTCGCTGGCCTTCAGCAAGAGAAGCTCTCACTTGAAGAAGAGCCTTTGTGGGCTTTCCAGACTCATCATAGAAACGACCTGTTACTGTACCTGAAAACAGTGGGTACTATTTTAATGACATTTTCCCACTAATTTAAGCTCATATAAAACATGATTTACAGAAAAAAACACATTACATGACACATGAGACTCTTGATTTAGAACCAAATTGTAAAAAATTAAGTATTTTAAAACTTATAGGTGTTTTGTCCATTTCGTCTCTTCACTTTTTTCCCCCCCAAACAAGTGTAAGCAGCTCTTAAAAAGATAAATTTGCGTCCATAATATGATCTGTTCTTTTTAAGGTCATATTTGGTTGGATAGGATAGGAGGAACTTTTTCATGCAGAGACAAAAGCAACATTAAATTTAACTTTTTCTCACCATTCACTTAGTTTTTGGGAGCTTTGGAGAGTTGGTTTGTTTGTATACCAGAAAACAAGTTACTTACCAACAGCTTTATACTCTTTATGATAGAAGGCCAGCCAGTCGTAAAGAGCCACCACTTGTAGTGGTGACAGACTGGATACATCATCTGTCAGACCATTCTCTGTGAAGTCTCCTGTGATAAAGGCCAGTGAGGCATCTTTGCCTAGAATTTTTTACAAAATATTATTATTCGCATTATTAAAAATTACTCACAGAGTAATAGCTGTATTATCAAGTAATCTGTGCTCACTTATTAAAAACTTTAGGATTATATGAATGTGAATTAAAATCTAAAGATGCACAATTCTACACCTGCCATGAAGTGATAAGCACCACCGGGTCCATAATGCTTGTTGCCCTGGTGTACATCAAAAACTTCCCCCAGTATGGCCAGGTAGAGGCCTCTGCTGCCGGCTCCTCCGTGATACAGTGAGAGCTCGTGCCTGCTCAGGGGCCTCGCGGGGTCTCCGGGACTGGCCCCTCCTCCGATCTAACGGACCACTCGATCAGCAATGCTAAAGAGACTGAAACTAACGCAGCAAAAGCGTAGCCCAGCATACCGATCACTTCCAGGGGCTGCCTGACAGCTCAGGAGCTTCCGTAGAAGCAAACGCTACGGCGCATGCGCGAGGAGACAACGTGTGACGTTAGAGGAAAAGTGACGTACAGGACGTCAATGCGGTAGTGGAACACTGTGGAGCTCTGGTTGTAGGTTAACGTCGCAGTGGTCTGTGTTTAGACCGGCACGGCCGTTTGAAAACTGACAACCGACGGCCCGCACCGCCTCTCCGGTGTGCCTTAAGTCCGCGGAGTGACCATGGGAAACGCAGAGAGCGGCTGTGGCGGAGGCAGCGGCGACGAGGAGGACATAGAGACCGAGAGCCCCGGTTACGCGGAAGACGGTCCGGCCTCTGCGGCCACCGGAGGCGGCGGAGGCACCGGTTCTGGAGGGGGTTCGAGCCTGCCCGCACCATTCGGTGGGCCGCCCAGCCCCGGGGCCCTCCTGGAACAAGTCAAACTAAGAGAAGCAGCCGCTCGGGTAAGTGACTCCAGGGTCGCCATTCACGAGTCCGTCCTGTCCGGGAATGAGAGCGTCCTGATGCGGTGGCTCGAGGACCGGTTAAACCGGGGAGAAGAGTCGGTCAACGTGGAGCAATTCTGCGAGATGTTGGAGAGCAGAGATGCCCCAAGAGACGAGTGTGAGCAGGTGAGTTCCCTCTCACACAACAACACCGTGTTGTGTGTGAAAGGTCTGTACAGTGATCGGGTCAGGTTAGGGTTGAAGGGCTGTGGGCACTCCCATCTACAAGGAATGATCCAAAGAAAGGATCATGAGGTCTGGAGGAGAGCAGCAATGAAGCACTTTGTTCTTTGGGTAATGTGGTTGACAGAGCCAGTGAGTTGTCATGAGTTTGTGTGCCCGCTGGAGTTATTGTTACTGGCTTTGTATTCATGGTTGTGTTCAGCTTTGTTGCCTGGTAGCTGACATTGGTTGCTAAACCAGTGGTTGGAGACGAACGTGCGTTATGGTTGGTAAAACTACAAATTGTGGTGATTGATCAAAACAAGTTAAGTGGAAATAAAGCACACATTGCTGCTGTAAAAAAACAAACAGGTTAATTACCTTTGATATCCATAGCTCACTGTTTGTGGTTTTAGTAAAATGTTCTTTTAGGTTTGTGTGATTAAGGTGCAATGATTGTCTCACTATAAAGGCCCTCATACACTCACTCACCACTTCATTAGGTCCACCTTGCTGGTACCGGGTTGGACCCCTTTTGACTTCAGAACTGCCTTAATTCTTAGTGACATACATCCAACAAGGTTCTGCAACATACCTCAGAGAGTTTGGTGCATGTTGACATGACAGCATCACACAGTTACTGCAGATTTATCGGCTGCACATCCATGATGACAATCTCCTGTTCCACCACATCCCAGAGGTCATTGAGTGAACTCATTGTCATGTTCAAGAAACCAGTCTGAGAAGATTCTAGCTTTATGCCGTGGAGCCTTATCCTGCTGGAAGTAACCATCATAAAATGGTACACTGTGGTCATAAAGGGATGGACATGGTCAGCAACAATACTCGGGTAAGCTGTGGCGCTGTAACCATGATCAATTGGTACGAAGGGGCCCAAAGTGTGCCAAGAAAATACCCCCCACACCATTACATCACCACCACCAGCCTGAACCATTGATACAAAGCAGGATGGATCCATGCTTTCACGTTGATGCCAATTCTGACCATCTGAATGTCGCAGCAGAAATGGAGACTCATCAGACCAGACAACGTTTTTCAAATCTTCTATTGTCCAGTTTTGATGATCCTGTGTGAATTGTAGCCTCAGTTTCCTGTTCTTAGCTAACAGGACTGGTACTCGATGTGTTCTTCTGCTGCTGTAGCCCATCTTTCTCAAGGCAGAGATGCTCTTCTGCAGACCTCGGTTGTAACCAGTAGTTATTGGAGTTACTGTTGTCTTTCTATCAGCAGGAACCAGTCTGGTCATTCTCCTCTGACCTCTGGCATCATCAAGATATTTCTTCCCACAGAACTGCCGCTAACTGGATAGTTTCTTTTTGTTGGACCATTCTCTGTAAACCCTAGAGATGGTTGTTGGTGAAAATCCCAGTAGATCATCAGTTTCTGAAATAGACAATTCCGTCTGGGACCAACAGTCATACTTTGTTCAAAGTCATTTCAATCACCATGTGATTGACCCATCAGTAATGTGCGTTAAGGAACAGGTGGACAGCTGTGCCTAATGAATTGGCCAGTGAGTGTCTATCTTGTTTTGTGTTTCAGGCGTTTGGACAGTTTGATGCTGAGGGGGATGGAGTGGTGGATATAGAGAGTATGCTGATTGCTCTGAAGAATTCTAATGGAGCTAATCTTCAGGGGGAGCTAAGTCACGTGATCAGACAGCTCCAGGCATGTTCCCTAACTCCAGGTAAGATATGTCGATGGTTAACCTGGTTAAATCTGTTCAAGCCCATGTGACATGCTGTCAGCATATTGCTTCAATGTTGTCTCCTTTAAACAGGTTTTGTTGACATATTCTCAAAGACCAAAGACCAAATAGGAGCACATGCCTTTAAGATCATAAAGTTTTTGCATAGAAACCGCATTCCCAGCAGTGCCATCCCCTTCCCGATCTTAGAGGGCTACAACAGTATTTGCAGCATGAGGTCCAGTGTGGTTCAGGACTTGTTGGTGTCCCTCTTGCAAAAAGAAAAAGGTAAGAACAATAGACACTATTGAACCCATTAAATTAGCTTACTCATGGTACGTCTAGATCATTGACTGTAAACGAGAACTGGACTGAGTGACCCCTCTCTCTTGTGTTCCAAACAGGAAGTACTCGCTGGTTCCCAAACCCAAAATCTTATAGACAAAAGGAGAGAAGTAAATTAATCAGCTATTACTCAGTGATTCTATTTGTCAGAATAATTGGTCTTGCTCTGTTACCTTTTTTTTAACAAGCTCTTGATAATCCTTTTTTTTTCCATGACATTTTTTTTCTTTAGTGGAAGTTATTCAAGTTATAGACATAAACAATTAGACGCCTCAATAAAAGTATGTGATCTCACATCAGACGTTTAAAACATTTGACAGATTGACAGATTCTCCCGAGCTCACTTTCAAGTGGTAGGGGTGTGGGCTTCCAACAAGCTCACTCCTGATTGACGAGAGTGTTTGCCATAGAGATGTGGACTCAAACCAATCACTGCTTTTCAGAGGAAAAGCTCAAGTATATAATTGCATTGATTTGTGTTGATTTTTGAAAATATTGGATTAAACTCCAATGTTGTCAAGTTTATATTTGATAGTAAAAGAAGAAAAAAGGATGATGGCGCTCCAAAGTCAAATTAATTTAAAATACCATGTTTGATTAGACTTTCTTGCATTTTTTATTCAATTGCTGCAGCAGGAGGATCTTATTTGGCACAGGTAGCATTTTATTTTGAAAGGCACTTGCATGTGCTGATGTTAAAATAAAAGCTTAAGTAGTTAAAATTTAATATTTAAACCTACATTTTATCATTGAATGGTATAATGTCCACAAAAACATGAAGTTTGTTCACCTTTGGGCACATCTCCTCTGGGGTCCCAACAGCGAAACAGCTTTCACTGATTTGCATAGGTGGTTTGGCAGAGAGTCTTACATTGAATGCCCTTCCTGCAGTTTTATCCGGGTTGGGAACCGGCACAGGGAGACCCAGACTAGCAGTGTGAATGGTCTTGTTTAAGAACCCGCACTGGATTAAACGGACTTTGTAGCGCTCACTTGGTTTTGGTCTGTAAGAAACTGGACCAAATGGCCTATTTTCATTAAAGGTTGTAGCCACTGGTTTAAATGCATTAATAGATGTCGTTCTGTTACTTCTGCTTAATAATGTCACACTTCTCATCAAAGCTGCTTTCTCTCAGATTTAGATATCCAGTACAGAGCAGAGTTGGACCGGGATCCAGATGTAGATAAAGTGAAAGCCATCACACAGTGTTACAGCATGATAGAAGCTTCCTCCAACGTTGCTGATGTCTTCAAGATGACAAATGGGGATACCACGTCTTTCTGGCAGTCGGATGGTAGTGCTCGGTCACATTGGATAAGGTAAATGCTTCTCTGCTTTGTTTTTTTGTCAATTTTTTGCATTTTTTTTACGAGTTTTGATCTGGACATCGATTTTTCTTCTCGTTTCCAGACTGAAAATGAAACCAGATGTGGTTTTAAGGCGCCTGGCCATTGCAGTAGCCTCCAACGACCACAGCTACATGCCTCAGCTGGTCTCAGTGGCTGTTGGCAAAAATCGCCGTTCCTTACAGGAGATCAGAGACATCCGCATCCCCAGCAATGTGACGGGTTACGTTGCTCTCTTGGAGAATGCCAACATCACACACCCCTGTGAGCCTCTACCTGTCAGTTTGTCTGCTCAGTGGATTGCTGTTTCAAAAAAGGGTTTTTAACGCTTTGAAAGGGGGTTAAGCTCTGTTTTCTCTTTATAAAACTTCAAATTGTAGTGCCAATTATTTAGAGGCCTGCTTGAATAAAACAAAACACTGATGAAAATGGTGTTTTGGGTGTGTTTAACATGTTCTGGTTGCATTCTTCTGATAATGGAGGACGTATATAAAGACAATTAAGCTTAAAACTTGCATACCTGAGGATTTAAATTGTCCTGAATCAGGAACAGATAAAAAACTGTTGTTTAAAAAAGAGCTTATTTGTGACGTAGAAAATATGGTGGGTGGGTTACCAGCTTCCTGCCCCACTCCATTCTGATGCACCCACATGTAGATGACTACTGTAGATCCTAGACTAGGTGTGAGGGGCTGTAGGCTAGCGGGAGAACATGGAAAAGGAGAGCTTTAAGTTATAGGTGACTGGAAGGGGGGCCGGGGTTGCTCCGTGCCAACAGTCCCGCCCACAACTCAGAGGGGATTTCTTATGAACTCCTGCCACTCTGCAGAAATGTCCTAGAAAAAGACACTTAAAAAAATTGCAAAAAACTGCAAAATCATAATTAAAAAGCCACTTGGAAGACTTTTTCAATAAATCAAAAGATGATCAGAGTGGGTCTTTAATAGCTGACATCAAGTCTTTTGGCAAAATAAATTTTTCTAATCATTTCTTTTCTATCGTAAGCTTTCTTCCGTGTGATGAACTCTATCAGATAACTAACAGTGTTTTCTCTTTGCCAAATTCCAGACATCCAGATCAACATTAAGAGGTGCCTCAGCGATGGATGCGACACCCGCATTCATGGATTGAAGACGCTTGGATACCAGATCACCAAGAGCAAGGAGGTTTCGGTTTCCGATGCTTCAGCCATCTGGTACCTGTCTCTCCTCACTTCCCTGGTCAGTGCATCCATGGAGACTAACCCAGCTCTGGCTCAAGCTGTCCTCCAGAACACACAGTAAGGTCCCATCATGTTTTGCTTACAGTTTTTTTAAAGATGTCAGCTCTGCTCCTTGAGGCTTAGATTTAACTCTAAGACTTGATTCAATTCTCAAGTTTTGAGTTGATCTTTTTGTCTCCCACCTAGGAAAGCCTTACAGTACACGCCTCCCCTGTCCCTGACTCCATCGTCTTCAGACTTCCCTAATTTCTTCTCTGTGAATATCCTGGAAGAGGTGGATGGATTTCTGTTGAGGATAGCTGAGTAAGCACTTGCAGGCTTTCTGTTGTTTCTGTCATGCATCTCTGCTTCCCTTTGCTCGTGAGGCTGATGTCAGCACAATGAAAGTAGAGTAAAACCAAAGTGGTGACTGTGCAGCAGGATGTGTTTGATCATGAGCACATGCCTTCAGTGATGACAGCAGCATGGGGATTCATCAGTCACAAATATATATAAAAAAAAGAATCCCGATACACTTTTAATGTTTTAAAAAGAAAAGACCTAAAATTATCCCTCTGTAAGTGCTTTTTTTGGTTAATAGGAATATAGAATCATGCAAGAAAGTGTACTTTGCCAAAAAATAAGCCTATCAGATTGATTATTAATGAGTAATAAATGTTAAAAGTAAATAATAACTGGAAAAAAAGCATTTTCTTCTTTGTCCATGTGCAGCTGCTGTGTGGGTCCTGATGCAGAGCTGACCCTCCTGGCCTTTGCCCTGGCCAGAGGCAGCATGGCAAAGGTACTGAAGGCCCTGTCATGCATCAGCGATCATTTACACACCAACTACAAGGCCTCATCCCTCATCAGCTCCATGGCCTCCGTTCGGCTGCAGCTTCTTTATCGTAACGGTAACAAGAACTACCTTTCTTTGCTCTCTTGCACCTTCCCTCTCTGAGTGGATGGACTGCTCCTGCACTCCTGGAGGAGTTTAAATATCTTGGGGTGTTCACGAGTGAGAGAAAATCGGAGCGCGAGATCAACAGGTGGATTAGTGGGGCGTCCACCGTTATGCGGTCACTGTACCGGTCTGTTGTGGTAAAGAGAGAGCTGAGCCGGAAAGCAAAGCTCTCAATTTACCAGTCGGTCTTCGTACCAGTGCTCACCTACGGTCATGAGCTCTGGGTCATGACTGAAAGAACAAGGTCCTGGATACAAACTGTTGAAATGAGCTTCCTCCGTAGGGTGGCTGGGCGCTCCTTTAGAGATAGGGTGAGAACCTTGGTTAACTGGAGAGAGCTCAGAGTTCAGCAGCTGCTCCTCCTAATCCAGAGAAGCCAGTTGAGGTGCCTCCTCTTGATCTGGTCCGGATGCCTCTTGGATGCCTCACTGGGGAGGTTTTCCGGGCACGTCCCACTGGGTGGAGGCCCCGGGGAAGATCGAGGACACGCTGGAGAGACAATGCCTCACGGCTGGCCTGGGAACACCTTGAAGTCCCCTCAGAGGAGCTGGGGGAAGTGGCCAGGGAGAGGGAAGACTGGGCATCTTTGGTTAGACTGCTGCCCCCGCGACCTGGTTCTAGATGAGTGGAAGAGGATGAATGGATGGAATATGAGGGAAGATTTGAAAAAGCTCAAATGGTTCAAACTTTCAACATTCCAAAATGTTCACAAAATAGGATATTGTGAACACACTAATCCATTACTTCATAAATTTCAAAGGGGGCATATTATAATCTGTGGGGATCCAGTAGCTTTTAACAGCAAATAGTCAGAACAACACAGAAAACGATAGTTAAATAAGTGTGTTGGGTCAGACTCTGGAATAGGACTCGGCTGAAACAATGTGTGAGCATCAGTTATTTTAAATGTAAATATTAGAAAAAGGATTTTTGAGAGATATGGAAAAAAACAATCACATTTTAGACTATTCACACTAATTTTTGTAAAATTAGATAGTTTTTATATAGATTATTATATTGTAATAATTGTTAATGTTATGTTAAGAGTGATGGACATTAAAAGATAATGAAATCAAATGGATTCAAGACATTTTTTCTAATAAAATAAGCCACCAGTTACAATATATCATTGATTTATAAATGTGTTAGGAGTGACAATAAATACTTTTTTTTCTCCCAGTCCTTGTTTTTAGCTGCTGTTGTTAATTAAAAAAACTTCTGTTGCACTTTTAACAAAAACTATTCCAGTACTTGACCTAAATGCTGGCCCATCACAGGCAAACCTCTTCAGCTGCACCTGCAGGCCTGTGATGTGAAGAGTAAGGAGGAGAAATCTGGACCAGAGAACATGCTGACAGAGTCTGCAACAGGAGACGGTATGACTGAGAGCCATTACAGTTCAAGCTTTGGCAAACTGTCTTTTTCCATCATCTCTGAACCTTTCTCTCCTCAGGTTTTCTCACAGAAAGCGGCAAGAAGAAAGCCAGTGTGATCCTGTCCACTGAGGACCAGAGCAGCTTCCAGGTCACTCAGATGAAGATCAAAGTAGGATGGCAGCATTTATTTCAGTCATGGCACAAAAACACCACAGAAGCTGAGATGGGAGTGATACATAACAACGTGTTTTTGATTAATGTCATAAGGTGCGAAAAGGAGCCATTGGATCAAAATGTGGTTTGGTGTTTGCCTATAAGGAGGAAGACCCTTTTGATGCAGAGAAGCATTTCAAGAGGTTCAAAAAGTATGATGCGTGGAACCACAAGGATTACAAAGAGTTTGTGCAAGACACGTGGGTACCGTTTTTTATCTTTCTGTTTCCATTTTAATTTCTTTGAGTTGTGTACTTTTTACTTTTTTTAGAAAGTCCATGAGCATAAACCACACCCATGCCAAAAAATAGACATTTTCCTCTGTAGTCAAATTCTAATAGTCCCTGCTGCCTGAAGGCCATGTCATACAGCCACAACGTACATTTAATGCATTTTCCACTTGTGAAATTTTGGTCCCTTGTGAGACATGCATGATATACATAATTCATAAGTATTTTTTGCGTCTATCATTTGTTGATGTGCGCAGATGTCTGTCAAGAGTTTTGGCTGACGGGTCTTTACGTAAATTAGGTTTTCAGCTGTTTAAAATGTTTGGTCGATCGAGAATTATTATTATATGTACTTTATGTCGTTTATTTGCACTTGTTATGTAAATTTGGTATGTCCACATATGTCTAATGGACCTACAATTGTTTTTCTGGGTTTTTCTTCATTCAAATGGTTGTGAATCAAGAACTGCAAATGCAGTTTGAAAAAGATCATATTTGTTAGATAAGATAAAATAAGAAAAGATAAGATGAGATAAGATAAATCCTTTAGTTGTCCCACAATGGGGGAATTCCAAAACGCATACAAACAAACATACAACAGTGTACATCTATATTAAGCAATGATTTCACATAGACAGACAGGTCAGAGTCAACAGAGCGTTGAAATCTAGGGTGCAATTTTTTGTGCAAAATTTGTCTATATTAACAGCAGTGTCATTTGCGTATGCCCCACGGAAAGAAGCTGTTTGTGAGTCTGGTGGTTTGTGACCTATAGCGGCGTCTTGAGGGCATCAGGTCAAACAGGTGGAGGGCTGCATGAGTTGACTCATTGAGGATTTTTTTTTGTGTGAACTGAGCTGTGAACGCGCAGAGGAGGAAGTGATGTGTTCCTCCACTAAATCAGCAGGCAATAAAAAAGGGAAAACATGAAATGAAAATTTAAAAAAAGGGCGAATTGCATTCTGGAGTGCTACAAGATCTGAAATATTAGACATAACTTTGCAGTAATTTGTTCTCTCTTCTAGCTGTCCGCTCTCTGTCTCTCTGTGTGAAGTTCAGTTTTTCCAAACTTCTTTAAGTTTTCATCATTTTCAGTGTTTAAAATACATTTTTCTGGACAGAGTTTTCTCCGCAGTCGCGTACTTTAATCGCTGAAAGGAATTCAAGTTAAATGACACGATCTGCCCGTGATTTCACTCTGTGCGTTAAATTCCAGTCGTGGGCGGCGTCACCAGCAGGTGTCACATTCTGCAGCAATCAGAGTGATTTCGCTCTTATATCCGTGTGACCACTGTGAGCGAGTCACTTGGAAGTATAAACTAGCCCTTGAAATACGTGCCAACAATGCAGCAATGTGCATCTTAATGAAGATTTTGAGCTGGTTGCATGTAAATACGTGTGAATGACATCAGTCTTTCTTTGATCTCAGGTATGTGTGATGCTTGTTCTGACCTCCAATGAGCAACGCCGTTCTTTCACTGACCACAGTTTGAATTCTACTATAAAAATATGGGAGTGAGTGGCTGGCTGCTCTAAATAACTTGTGACCAAAGTTAAAATGTTTGATAAGTAATAAGAAAGACAACATTAAAAAACAGTTGATTTTTGTTTCTTCCTCACTGATTTAGAAATTTAAAGAGCAAACTAAAGAAAAAAACAACTCATTCAGCTCAAACTCTAAATTGGTAGAACATTCTTTTGCAAAAATCTCTTCACAACTTGAACTTCAATAAGTCCAACTGCAGGTTCACACTTACTGAAAATCAACTTGCGGTCATCCTGAGTGTCTGACCTGCTTCCTCCTTCAAACCAAATGTGGATCAGCTATGGAGAGGAAGTTCTGCCAAGTGTCCAGGAAGAAGTGGGCAAGAGAAACCATGTTCAGAAGAACCCACTGATGGAGGTTAAAGACCTGTAAAGCTTAAGCCTTGTTTTATGTTAAACTGTTTATTAGTTAATCAAAAAGTTAATTAAATTGTGTTAATAAGGACATTTAAATCTGAAAACAGCAGATATAGAAGACTGAATAAACAGAAAACTGACATGTATTATGGATTTATGAACTTAATAATTTTAGATTTGTCTATGTATTTGTTGTTTGATTTTATTAGTATTTTTGTACAGAAAAAAGTTAATAATACAGTACAGTACATGCTCCATACAAATGTATTACCAAAAAAGGGATCTTGGTATCTTGATCTCCAAAAGACACCAGTCTCTTATAAACAGCAGTAAAATGATTTAATCCTGTTTATTAGAGAAACACGATAATCTTTATTTCTAACATGATTTTTTTTTTAATATTTTGGTTTAAACATTCTTAGAAAAGGATTGTCTGTGAAACAAATGCCGTTGTTTTTTGTTCCAAAGAGAAACTAAAGGGAACAATTTTAGATTTTGCAAGAGAAGACACTAAAATAGGTTGTGAGGACAGTTAAATGGAAGCAGATAATTTGTTGTTGGACGCGTTCTGAAATCAAGTGATTTTGTAGAGGATGTCATATCGAATGGTAAATGGTGTATACTTATATAGTGCTTTTCTACCTTCATTGAAGGCCCAAAGCGCTTTACAGTCTCGGTCCCATTCACACTCTGATGGTGGTTCTGCTGCCGAAAACTGGCACCAATGTGGGGTTCAATGTCTTGCCGAAGGACACTTTGATGCATGGGCAGGCAAGGGCGGGAATCAAACCTGCAATCCTCTAATCAGAGGCTGACTGCCCTTTCCACTGCACCACAGCTGATCTCTTTAAAGAGATCCCACTTTAGCTTAAACTGATTGTTCACAAAGTAAATGTTATTTTGTCTATTGAACTGCAGTGTGAGGACTTCTGCGCAGAGTGAAGACGAGCCGATTGGCTGGTTTGAGCTTGAGGATGACTGGAATGACGTGCAGATTAAGCTACAGCAATGTCGAATTGCAAAGGTGTTGCACAACATCACACACCATCATTTCTACTTCTTCTTCTTTTTTTTATATTGGGCATTTTTCTCGCCCACCATAGTGTGCTGTTATGATATGCTAAATGTTGTTGTGGTCTTTACAACTTTTCCGTCTCATTCTCTTAATGTGGGGCCTCTCCAGTTCTTGATGGTGAAGTTCCTCTGCACCAGGCAGGACTCAGCTGAGCGGCTGGGCGTGCAGTCCCTCAGCTTCAGCGGCTACCTGTGTCCAGGCTCTGAGAGGCTGGGAGACCTGGACGACCTCGCTGCACACAGAGAGAGTTCTGAGCACGGCGCCGTCACTGGCCTTTGTCTGTTAAACAAGACCTTGTTCTTCATACAGCAGCTTACACAAGACATGGTAACTTGGCTCTTGTTGCATCCGCAGTTTGTCACATTAACAACAGACCATAATCATGAAACAAGATCACATGCTTTCACCTTTTCCACCTATACTGTGTGTCAAAATGTAGAAGTGCAACGTTTTGTGGAACGTCTGGTGAAAAAAAGCCACACACATAACTACTTCCTTTTCTTTCAAGACTAATAATGACTTTATATTCAAGAAAAGTTCTGACTTCATCTTAGAATAACTTATTAATGTTCTTTCTGTTTTACTTTAAGTTTGATTTTTACCTTTCCATGGTTGGTCATCTTGCTGCCCTCTGGCCATTTGAAGCCATAGCTTCATCTGTTTGGGCTAAAGGAGTGGATGGAGGATTGCTGGTTAATTGTTGAACGCAGTCAAAGCAATGCTGTGTTTGTCTTTTGCAGGATGTGTCTTATTTAAAACAGAAGTATCTTCTGGACTTCAGTGGTCTCAGCCTGAACCTCTTCTGGGAATTTTATAGTAAACTCAGGGAGATGTGAGTTTTGTTTACATGTTTGAGATTTAAATTAGGATCCATTTGTTTCCCCCTGAAACTAATTATCTTTTTTTTCTAGTGAGGGAGAGGAGGTTATGAAGAGCAGAGTTCTGCTTCTTCAGCTAATGCAGAACTGCTTCCCAACACTGCCCAATCCACTGGAGGCTAAAGGGGCAGAAGAAGCGTCTGCAGCAGCAGGTCCATCCACATCCTGCAGTGAGGACAGTCTCAGAGACTCCACAAGAGCTGTGTCTGAACTCTACACTCATCTGTGCCACAGTAAGAACCAGGTTTATCCATAGCGTACATAGACTGGAAAACTTTATTGGTCCGGACAGAGTTCGCTTAATTTGGTCTGAATCGAGTCCTGAGTCTTGCGTTTGGTCTGACTACCTTCTCCCGGAGATTTCTGTTTCCAACTAAAACCTGTAAACAAAACCACGTGACTAAAGATCTTTTCACTCATTGGGCAGGGAATACGAAAGCGGGCCAAAGCAATGAGAACCGGAAATTATGGAAGTCCGGCACTATGCTGATCCTTGTCAGCATAGTTCACTTATTCAAACTTTATATTTTGCTGATCAATGTTGAACATCTGTATTAAGGTCAGCTACTACACTTTTTACTGCTACTTTGATACAGCGAAGACACGCTGAAGGCGGTTACTGACGAGACGACGGCTAAGAAGGTACGCTGATAAGCCTTCATGACAGATTGTCAGGAAAACAGTGAGAAACAATGTGTATCACATTACAAGTTGTTTTAATTGCTTTCACTCGACCAGATGTCATTGAGTTGCTGTTGCATCGTTGCTCCATGTTTGTCTGCTAACGACCAGCTACGATGGACGTGTTAGTCCAGTTGTTCCGCTCCAAGAACAGGGCCTATTCAGACCGAGGTATTTCAGAGTCAGCCAAAGTTCAGTCCAATTAGAGATGAACCGAGACCACCTCAAAGGTTGAGTATGAGTCCTGATTCTGGTCTGGGACCAGGAACCACTTGAGTGTATTTAGACTGAACATTTGTTTGGGATTATCGGGGGAAACGAACTCTAGTTCACTTCAAGCAAACCAAATTGGTTCAGTGTGAATACACCCATAGACATTTCTTCTTGTAACTGTGTCAAAATATATGCAATCTTTACGACAACACTCACGAAATTCAAATGAGAAACCAGCTGTTCTGTCTGGCCTTTAACTGAAAGCAACTTTAGAAAACCATTTTCACCTAAAACAGAATGGATTACTGTTCAGATGTACTGTTTATAAAGAATTTGACACTGATGCTCACTGAGAGCATTTAGGAAGAATCTTTATGTACCAATATTTCCTTGTTTACTTATTGTCAACGGTGTCAGTCTCTGAGTCATCCAATCAAAATGTTCAATCTCCACATTTATATCCACAATATTTTAAAACTATTAAAATCAAAGCAGAGCGAAGAAGTTTTTTGCGTAACTGACTGAAGACAGGGGTTAGATTAGTGGTTCCCAACCCCCTTTCAGGACGGGTTAATGACAGAAAATGGTATTTTATGGACTGACCTGTACGAGGCTGAAGTAGGCATCAGATTTATATTTATTTTTTACATTAGTAAAATACATATTTTCATCCTCTGTAAATATCTACAACTGCTTTAAACTTCCTTTCTACACTAGATTTTGTGTAGAAACCACTAAAATATGATATCGATTTTTTCTTTATCCCAAAGCTCTCACAGCGAAAGCTGAAAAATTCAGACGCCTACTTCAGCTGACTTTTAAGTTGAAACAGTTAAATCAAAAGAAAAAGCGGTCACTAAAAATGATATTTCCTATATATAAAAAATAAACATGAATTAGTCGTTTGAGCAACATTATTAGCAGCAACCACGTAACATTCGATAGTCAGTTGATGAATATTATTCATTATTATTAGGATTTGTTGGAACAACTGTTGCAATAAATCCATATTTGCAGTAAATATTCCTGGATTTTGTCTCTAAAATGCAGATTTCTTTTATTTTGAAGTCAAAGACTCTTTTGTTTTCTCACAGACTCTTTCTACAAAAGGAAACTTTTCAGATTTGTTTGTTTTTTCTTTACTTTGATAGCTTGGGGGTTCAATTCAGTGGTCAGCGCCACCGCTTTAAAAAAGTAGTGGATGGATTTTTAATACCTGGCCGAGCAACTTGACACGAATGAAGAATGAGTCGGAGGAGGTGGAGAGAATCCAGTAGTTTTTCAAAATAAAACTTCCTTCAGAATCAAATTATAAATAAAACGGAGAAAATGTAGAGTATTATTTTTTTCTTTGCAGCCCGGTACCAACTGTACTGTGGACCTGTACTGGTCCACGGCCCAGGGTTTGAGGCCACTGGGTTAGAGATTTACATTAAGACAATTAATTCGAGTAACAGAATCATTATTGCTTTTTAATGCAACAGCTTAGCATATAAAAATGTGCTTTAAACATTCAATTCTTACTTTCCTCTTGTCTAACATGCAAGTTAAGAAACTTACCAGCACTTTAGTCTAATCCTTTAGATCCAGCTGTACCTTAACAAGGTTTGATAAGTGTACTGATTTAGGTCATGAGCATTTTTCCCAGCATTCATCTTTGCTTTATAGGCAGCAGCTATTTTAAAAACTTTCATGTTAGTTCAACTTTATTTATTTTTGTTTATTTCTATGAAAGATATCACACATGTCCTAAGACAGAATTTCTAAGTGACTTGTAAAGTTTTATGTACATTATTTTCCTTTATCCTCGATCCACTTTAATGCAATTAAACCAGCAGAAATCAGACATTTTGCTGTCTGTATATTTTGCTTTGCACCATCATAAGCTCCAGCAGTGAGAAGCAATGTTTGTGTTGATCTGTGCAGATGGATAGTGATCAACATTTTGTGTTTCAGTTGTGGACAGTCCGGATGGTGAGACGTTTGTGGAAAAAGTGCTGCACAAGGAAGCAGTGAATGCTGTTCTGAATGGAGCTGCTGTTTTCTTCCCTGACAAACACGAAAGAAGAAAAAAGCTCTTTCACATGATGGTATGTTTAGAATAACTGTCCTCCCAATTAATTGAAAATTGAAAATATTCACCTTTTATTCAGACTAATTACTTGTTTGATCCTAAAATGATAAAAACAAAATCAAAATTTTCAGAAAAATATTACAGAAGAAGATCAGCCAGAATCCGTCAAGGTGACTTTTGAATCCCTGTGTAATTACTTCAGGTAAGAAGCGTACTGCTAAATCCAAATCATAGTGTCAGAGTTTCCTGTCAGACATCTGAGAAAAGCTGTTGTTTCTTAATGTAGTGACCAAGATCCCATCGGTCTTCTCCTGCTGCCCCCTAAAGGAGCTCCCTCTGACTTTGACATCAGCCCAATTCTGTCTGTCATGGAGACGCTACTACTGGTGGCAACTAGAGAGGTGATTTTCAATCTTCATCGTTTTTACTATTCATTTTTTTAAATGTGTAGAAATATTTTTGTATTTCTGTATTTGTTTTTGGTTGTAAAATATTTTTATTAGCTAATATTTCGTTATGAACTGTCTTCTGTCTTTCAGTGCGAGCTTATGATGTTGGGTCAGAGCGGTGGAGCCAGCAGAACACCGTTGCTGTCCTTGTTCTGGGCCTCACAGGGAAGTCTGCTGTCTTGGTGCTATTTGCAGCTCAAAGGTGGCGCTTCTGTGTCAGTCGATTTGGATCTGACCCGAGACATCCTTCTGAAATGTAAGACATAGTGATACTGATGCTGCTGCTGATGATGAGTGAATCCTTAACTTATGCTCCAGCTTCTGTTTGTTTAGGTTATGTTTGTGTTTAAGTTTACCTTTTGCATTTCAAAATGATCAAACACTTCACTTTGGTTTAATTATTGTAAAGCTGCACAATAAACATATAAAAGCTGAATGTGTTTTTTGGTTAAAATAGGGTTTTTAAAACTGTCTTTTTGTTTTAACAGATGTGGATCAGTTCCTGGAAAGCATCAAAGCTGTTCTCTGTTCTCTGCTAGAGAGGTACGCCAGTGCAGAAATCTCTATGAAGTTGGGGGGCTCCATCCTGGCCACCATCTTCAGACAGCTGGTAACACTCCACATACTTAGCTCATGTTTATTTTAAATATTTATATCACGGAGGAGGTTTCTGCCGATGGTTCTGGAACAGCATTTGGTTTGTTTTCACTTTCTGCAGATGATTTTCCTCTTGGAGCTGTGCTCTTTGGACATCCCCCACAGTGTGCTGCTCAAGAGTTTCTCCTCTCTGGTTGAGCTTCTCAAAAGTCTATCAAGTGACAATGGAGACATATTTTCTAAGGTGATAAATGCTTGCTGACAGAAAATAACAGAGGTGTAAGTTACTGCAACAGCTGTAACATCAATTTTAGGTTAACATTCTTTGTGGAATAGGGTTTGCTTCTCCTAATGCAAGACTGTCAAGTTGTCAGCAATGACAGTATTTTATAATACAGAAATAATCTTAATTCTCTATAAGGGAGACAGTGAGAGCTGGCACCAGCCTCAGCAGCCAGTGGTGCTGAGAACCTGGAGCATGGAGTCCCCTCACAATTATGAGAACAGCCGTCACGAGACCACCATCTTCGCCTGTCCTGGTGCAACCTCATTTGAGGTGGAGTTTGATGAACGCTGTGAGACAGAGAAGAGGTAACTTATTTAAAACCATGTGGTTTTTTTTCTTACGACTGCCTGTGAAATTTTAACAAAGTCTTTTTAAACACAGATACGACTACCTAGAATTCACCGACTCTAGAGGTGGGAAAGTGCGTTACGATATGAAAGTTGGAACTGAGAAATGGCCAATGGTAAAAAAAACGAATGTCACATGAGTAATAGAGTGCTTTCGATGCAAAAGTCCTTCATGTCTGTGTCTGTTTCTTTGCTCTTGCAGAAGGTAACGTTTGACGCAGGCCCTCAGCTGCAGTTCCTCTTTCACTCTGATAGCAGCAATAACGAGTGGGGTTACAAGTTCACTGTGACAGCTCTGGGGCTGCCAGACATCAGCCTCTCATGGATGTCTGACCTGCAGCTGCTGGTGGCTCGCCTGATGGGTCGCCTTGCTTCTAGAACCCTGGCACTGAAATCCCCTTATGGTGAGAGCACCAGGAAACCCCCCTATTCAAACATAAACACTTCAATTTCATCTTTATATTTTAAACGTACATTTTTAAAATTCCTTGTGTTTTATTTTGTGCTGGCTGCCTAAAATCGATGAAAATCCACTGACAGGTTTTCTGGTTGCTGTGTGTTTCAGAGGTTTGCACTGTGAAGGAGCTTCCAGCTGGAAAAATGTCCCATGTTCAGTCTTCCCCGCTGTGGAAATCCATCCTGCGACATGGCCTGTGCGAAACACAAGACACGAATCATAGAAGAATAGACCAGGTAAAAACAAACCTGCTTAAGGCCGATTTTATCTGAGTTGCATTCATTGGACTTTGTTGTTGTGATAAAACAACATAAAGACTCACTCAGATCTTCTTTTGATCTACTTTCAGTGTTTAGAGTGGTCTTTTAATTATGATTAATAGACGGTATAGAGAATGAAAAATACTCAGAGATGCAATTTTAAGCTTAATTTTTTTTATGTATGTACTCCATCATCAGAAAAATTGCACCAGAACAGGTTGAAAACTTAATTTTCATTGGAGTGGGTCTTTAAGAGATTTCTACTTTTTCCTTTCTGCAGACTAGCTTGTGGACTTTTGACGAGTTGGTGGTCTTCCTGGAAGATTTCGCTCGTTGGAACCCTTCCCAACAAATGACAGACAGTAGAACAGAACTGATGAAGCTCCTCATGCTGTCTTGCAAAAAGCAGCACATCAGAAATGAAATTGCAGCTGGCTCAAAAACAGACCAAGCTGTGAATGCCATTTGGGCAGCCATGGTGTACCACACTCCAGCGCTTAGCCTGGCTCTGCTAAACTATGGTAATAGCTGGTTACTCCTGGTTTTCCCAAGACAGATCACGTCTGCTTCTTAACTTTATTGTTGACTGTGTTCACTCTTTTTGAGCAGTTAAACACGACTGTAAGACGCCTCTTGGGGAGGAGTTTGTGCAGGTTTATTCTCTGGCTGATGGCATCAGAACATGGATGGTGAGTTCAACAGACAAGGAGTTTTGTTGGCCGTCTTCTCTTGATTCTAATAATCAAGTTCTGCTTTTCACTCATTATCAGTTGGAAATGAAACAGAGGTACCTGGTGGCCAAAATGAACATTCCTGACGACAAAGAAGATGCTCATGAGGAGGTTACCATGGAGACACTAGGTGAGGACTCCAAGTAATTTAGCCCTAACTTAAGGTGATTGATGTGTTTGCTAATATTTTACTTTTTTCTTTGCTTCAGCGGAGATGTGCATCGAAAAAAGCCTCTTGCTTTTCCGATTTGGTCCTTGTGGGAAATCCTCGCAAGGCAGCGATTCTTCTAAAATGACTGAAGGAACCACGTCTTCACTCCTTCACTCAAATCCAGTCACTGAGGGAGGTTTCCAAGCCAGCTCCTCTTTAGATTCACAGACCGGAAGGTCTGAAGACAGCAGTGAAACCCAGGCTGGACTGAGTCAGTCATCCAGTCAGAACTGCTCTTCTGAGATCAGCAAGCAGCACCGCAAAGACTCCACAGAAAGTCTCCCAACCCAGGCAACGGAGCAAGCCTCTCCCTCTGCTTTGTCCCGCAAAGATCCTTTTAGCCGAACACGCTGCCGCCTCCTCTCTTTCCGCTCTGTCGAGGAGCCCCAAGTGACCCCTTCTGTCAAAGATCAACATCCGATACTTAAACATATCCTGAACTTTATCAAGGACCAGGCTCTCACAACTGCAAGGTAGCTGGTTCTGAACTGGCAATGTTTTTTTTTTTTTAATGAGATGTGTTAGTCGTGTTTGTAAATCATGCATTTCAAGCTGAGGTCATCAGATGTTCTTCTTGCAGCATCCTGCAGACCCTGGCTCTGACCAAAGCACAAGTTCTGAGCGTGTGCAGAGTCCTGCAGATGGTTCAGCAGTGTTTACGCTCTTTGGGACAGCCACACCTCTTCCAAGCCCCCTGCATCCTGTTCCTGCAAGAGCTGCTGACATGTCAGAAAGACTTCACCAGGTACGTCTGTAGATTTTTTTTCACCTCATAAAAACCACTTCATTTTTCTTTCTTTTTTTTTGAGACAGGCATCTAAAGAGTTATTTTAAAAGATTTTTAGTTTGTTGTGAATGATCCATGAATGCACAAGATTTTAACCCTACCTTCTTTTAAACTTTGCAAATATAATTTTTAGCCTTTCTGTGCTGGAGCTGCATTACAACTTTCTATAGATTTTAAACAAATGTAATCCGTTTGCATTGTTCTTTTGGACACAGAGATGTGTTGGTTAATTTGTCACGCTCTTTCCAAGCTAACAAAACCATTGCAGTTCCAATGAATTATGATAAAGCAACATATGCTGTTGAACTCGTGTTGAAATTTGAAAACTAGTCAATCTTGGACAATTTCAGTGGGAAATTAAAAAATATGTTTAAGTTATTTGAATTTTTTTTTTCTTTTAAGTTATTTCTCTCAGCTGTCAGACAGTGGACAGAAGCTCGGACAAGAAGTGAGATCTTCTTACCATCAGCTGGTGCTCATGCTGGTAGAAGCTGTTCAGAACTTCAACAGTCTCAATGAAAAGTATGTTTTTATTTGACTTCACACGACAAATATATTCAGAACAGGACGCAGTGGGGATAAAAAACTAAGTGACGCTCTCGATCCTAATCTCTGCACTGCAGAACACTGCTTCCTGCCCTGTCATGTGTGCAGACCTGCTTGCTGCACCTTCTTGACATGAACTGGGAGGTGCAGGACCTCTCACTCTTCCAGAGCATCAAGCTTCCAGACCTCCTCCTCAGCATGTCGCAGGAAAACATCAGCGTTCATGATGTGGCCATCAGGTGTTATCGCTCTCCAGCTTTGAAAAGAATAAAATGATTGTTTTAGCAGTTTTTAGAACTAAAATATCAATGCTTTAATTTATTTTTATTTGATTGCATTTGCTGGTTGATATTCAGTCAGTGGACAGAGGAGGATGAAATTGCAGACTACAAGAAGAACCAAGAGTGGATGGATGAGTGCATGGATGGCATGTTTGAGAAGTGGTATGACAAAATCGAGGAAGAGGACTCTGTGGAGGACAAGAGAAAGGTAAGGAAAGCTTATGAATGCTTTTAGATTAAGCAGATTTTCTGCTCTTAAGCACATTTTAAGTTTTTCATTTTTGCAACACACTTTTCTAAAACCTTTCCCCACAGATGCACATGTTCATCGCTCGGTATTGCGACCTGCTCAATGTGGTGATCTCCTGCGATGGCTGTGACCGGATGGCGCCTTGGCATCGCTACAGATGTTTGCAGTGCATGGACATGGACCTTTGCAAAACCTGCTTCCTCAGTCAGTGCACACACATCCCACCAAATCTAGCAACACAAGTTAGTCTCTGTATTTGAATGGATGAATGTGTGTGTGCAGGTGGTGTCAAACCTGAGGGCCACGAAGATGATCACGAGATGGTGAACATGGAATATGCCTGTGACCACTGCCAGGGGCTCATCGTGGGCAGCAGAATCAACTGTAATGTGTGTGAGGACTTTGACTTGTGTTTCGGATGTTACAATGCCAAGAAATATCCAGACAGGTGAGACATTCTGTGAAGGCACACGCTGCTTAATGTTTTTATGAAATTCCTTATGAAACCCGACATTATCTTCAGTCATCTGCCGACACACCGGATCACAGTTTACCCCATGGTGACCATACGAATCAGCGACCGCCACCGTCTGATCCAACCGTACATCCACAACTACTCGTGGCTTCTGTTTGCCGCTCTGGCTCTTTTTACGTCAGAACTTACCAGCGAGAGGCAGATGGAAGGAGAGGCTTTAGACAGCAAGACTTTGGAGCAGGCCTCTTCTCTGCAGACGCGCTGTTCACAGCTCATCACTGACTGCTTGTTGAAAGGACAGACTGGCAAAGGCAAGTCTAAACCACAGTTCTTAGTGGAATAAAAGCATCTTTTATGCAACTTGTACAAACTCTATTGCAAACGTAATTGACTTCAGGGGAAAGATAAGCTTATTCTAGTGGTTTTGAAGGATTTGGCCAAATCTCTGCATTTCTAGAGTTCTGAAAAGAGTAAAAAGCAAAATTGAAACCTTTGGATTATACGTCTTTCCTTCACAGGCCTCCGTTCCTCTGCCTTGCTTGCTCTGCTGTCCTCCAATGAATCAGCCTCTGACAGTGAGCTCTGTCCAGTCTCTCCCGAGTCCTCTCAGGAGCTCAGTACGGCCACTGACACCTCCTCCCTCCCCGGCAGCACTGCAGCAATCTGCTCTCCATCATCCCCCAGAGACAAGGTGATGAACACATATGACATGATATGATAAATTACAGCCAAAACCATATTCATATATCACTGTAGACTTATGTAATCCTAAATTTAAAAGTCACTCAGTATGAAATACAGAGAAGAGCAGAAATCTGTTAAACCCATAAAATAAATCAATCAAAAGGACCTTGTAAATATGAAGTCAATTTATATGATGGGATTGGTTTACTCAGAAATTAAAACACAAAAATGGTCTAAACTCATATAATAAAAATAAGGATGTATTCAGACTGGACTCATTTGCTTTGATTTAAGTGAAACCAGAGTTTGTTTCCCTCGATAATCCGGAGCAAGTTTTCAGTCTGAAAGCACGCAAGCGGATCCTGCTCTCAAACCCATCTTTTGAGGTGGTCTTGGTTCGTTTCCAACTGGACTGAACTTCGGTTTGGTCTGAAATGCCTCAGACCAGACCCAGTTGAGTGGACTCAGTTCGGAATAATAAATTTTTCCAGTGTGAATACATCTTAAGTTTACAGACAATTGAAAAGGTTTTTATGACCAGTCAAGGTTTGGACACTAAATTCAAATAAATGGACAAATGTGTCGGAATCCTAAAGCATTGAAGCAGAGTCACCCTGACGTTTGTATTTGATTCCCTGCAGCTCCTAAAAGGGGTGAAATGTCTTTAAACCACATCTGCAAACGCTGGTCTGTTAAAACCTTGAAGGCAAAATTATTTAACATTTAATACTTAACTAGAGGGCAGAGGGTATTATCAGAGTTTAATGCATAGGTCATTTGGTAAAAAGATTTGGATAAAATTTAAGCTGTGAGTGGAGTGACGTTTTATGCACCGCAGCTGCTACCCACCGCTAACAACATCCCATTGGCCCGGTCTCACTAGACTGTACTGGCTTAGCAACTGCTTCAGGCCCCTCACTCTAACCCTCTTATTTGCCACTGGTCAAAGCTGCATGTAACAAATTCAACATTTCAAATTGGGGAGTGACGTTCACTATACCAAAATTCCTCTTCACCATGTACTAGGTCCGTGCAAATGTTGGTGTGTTTTGCAGCACGTAGCAGAGACATTTTTTTGCTCAAAGACACAGTAAGAAAACATTGCAAAAAGAATCGGGTCCTTGCAGTCCTGGAGTGCTGCGGAACGGAATTACAAAGATACATGGATGTCTCATGCAAAATGTTCTCAGAAGTGATGTAAACAAGGTGGTAATTAGCAGGATTTTAACTTTTCCTCTTTAGAACAAACCATCCTGCAAAGAGAAAAAAGAAAAGGAGCTGAGCTCCCCCCCCTCTGCACCCCAGGAGGGGTTATTGCTTCCAACCTCTGAAGGGCGGAATAAAAAGAAACTGGTTACGCAAGACACCCTGGAGTCACCAAGCCTCAGCCAGACTCCGTCTCTGTCCAGTGAAGATCCTCTTTCTCCTGTGGTCCGAGGTAAGACCTGACCTCCAGGAAGTCAGAGCTTCTTCAGTGGGGGGTTGTGACATTCACAAAGATGGCTGAATGTATGGAAATTGTTCTTTTTTTTTTAAAAATCTGCCCAGCTTCCGAGTCAGTACAAAGAGAAGTGAAATCTCCAGCATCTGATGCTGCCAGGGAGGCGGTTGAGAGGCTACCCCAGGTTCCCCTTCAGGAACATGTATTTTCTGAATGCTCCAGGGAGAGGATCCTGGGGCTGCTTGCTGCAATGCTTCCCCCTGTCAAACAGGTATGTAAAGACAACCAGCACTGCAACTTCACTAGATCACCACATTTTAATGTCATGTTTACATTGCATCTGTTGTGTCCTCAGGACAGCGTCTTGTTTCTGCCCAGCTGCAGTTCCATCCTGCCACAGCTTTTCAAGGCCGTCATTTTCAACGCTGGGTCTCTCAATGAAACCTACCACCTGACCCTGGGGCTCCTGGGTCAGCTGCTGCTGCGGATATCTCCGCTGGAGGCTGATGCAGCCGTCACAGAGGCCCTCGCTGACAAATACGACCTGCTGACACAGATGGAGGTAGCTTGTTCGGGAACCCAGGGCTGGAAGACCGCCCAGCTGCTGTTTGGCCTCGGGGCAGTTTGTTTAGACAGGTATTGAAAGAACCCAAGCAGTTTCTGTTACATTCCTAAACACTCTTATAACTCTGTACTATGGGCTCCCCAAGTAAATGGTTGTATTAATGTCCATAAAGAACCCGAGGATAATAGAAAAATCTCCGTAATGCATCAGATTACAGGTGAGACATTCTTATCAAAAATAAGCTTTATTTCCATTGATTACACTTTCAAAATAGCAGAAAACAAAATAATGGTGTGTGCAAAATTTTGGGCACCCTACAGAATTCAGAGTACTGCACCGCCACCTTTAGAAAGCTGAGAGCTGACAGTGTCATGGATTGTTCATAATCATCATTTAGGAAGACCAGGTGTTTTTAGACTTAAATGCCAAATAATCTGAGTCATGTGACCTGGATCCAACAATCAGCACAGTGGATTCTTCTAAGGAGTTGTCAAAAACACTGAAACAAAAAATAGTCGAAACTTGCAAACCAGGAGAAGGCTATAAGATAGCAAACTGTTTTGCCAAAATCCTTTGTTTGGAAGGTAATTAAGAAATGGCTGTCACAGGAACAGCGGAAGTTAAAGCAAGCAAAGATCAGACAGGGTCGCCTCAGTGAATTAGCTCCAGTGATCCGCACATTTGGTTTGGCAGAGAATTTTACGCAGGATGACCTTTTTTCCAGGCTTGGGACCGGCACAGGGAAATCCAGATTTGGTTAAGGCCCTTTATAGTTGGAAAGTAAAGCCAAAGGTCTTGACTATAGGGACCCACACTGGATGAAGCTCATCGGGCCCCATGGGAGGCGAACTGTGGCCATGCGACAATCCTACACCTAGCCAACTGAGCCATCCAGCCCCTCAGTCACCTGACCTCAAAATAGTTGAAAATCTACGGATAGACATAAAAAGAGACCTAAAAAGAGTGCATACCAGACCACCCAGAAGTCTCAGAAAGACTTTTGTTTTAGAGGAATGGGTGAAGATACCTCAAACAAGAATTAAAAGACTCTTGGCTGCCTGCAAAAAGTCTTTACAACCTGTGATACTTGCAAAAGGGGGCAGTACAAGGTAATAACTCTGCAGGGTGTCCAAACTTTTGCACTCTATTATTTTGTTTTGTCATATTGAAGGTGTCTATGATAGAAATGAAGCCTATAATTTTTGCACTGCGATGCCTTTTGGAGATTTTCCATTTTTCCTTTGCTTTCTTAATACAGCTTTTTATCTGGGGTGCAAACTTTTGATCCCTGCTGTATATGTTGCGGTTGTGCAGTGAGCATTTCACCTTTTCTGTTTCCAGTCGTATCGGTCTGGATTGGGCGTGCACGGTGGCAGACATTTTACACAGCCTGAATGCTTGCCCTGAGTGGAGTGTAGTCATTGCTACTTTCACCGATCACTGCATACAGCAGCTGCCTCAAACCCTGAAGCACACCAACCTCTTCACTCTGCTGGTGCTGGTGGGATTCCCAGAGGTAAGCAGGGCCTGGCTCCTGCATTTTAACCCCCAAATGTCAGAGCGGGAGTCTTCACTGAAACATGCGGTTTCTGCCAGGTGTTATGTGTGGGAACCCAGACTGTGTTTATCGACAACGCCAACGAGCGGCACAACATGATCCTGCTGAAACACTTCACGGAGAAGAATCATGCTGCAGTGGTGGATGTTAGAACACGCAAGAGGAAAACGGGTTAGTGCAGGGAAGTGGGTTTAAGATCCAGGGAAAACAAAGAAATGTGCTTTTCTGTGAACACTTTAAACTAGATTTTTGAATGGATTGATGGGTTCTTGCTTAAATCTTTGTCTTTATAGCTGCGTTTCCATTTACACAGATGCGCAAAACTTTATTGACATTATAGAAATGTCGAAAAAACACAATTTTGCAAATTACACTGTTTCCATCAAATCATAAATATGCAAATAAACTCAAAGCAACTCTTGCGACATGTCATTCAAAACCCCGGGATGAGAACACGTATTGTTTTTGACTGTGGGCGGCTGTGGTGTAGTGGAGAGGGCAGTCAGCCTCTGATCAGAAGATTGCAGGTTTGATTCCCGCCTTGCCTGCCCATGTGTCGAAGTGTCCCTGGGCAAGACACTGAACCTCACATTGCCTCTGATGGGAGGTTGGCGCCAGTGTTTGGCAGCGGAGCCTCCATCAGTGTGTGAATGTGACTATAAAGCCCTTTGGGCCTTTAATGAAGGTAGAAAAGCGCTATATAACCATAAATTGATTCACAAAAAGGGAGCTTTTGGGTGAAGTCACGGCTTCTGGGGACCGCGTTCAGCATAGCCAGACCATTGATAATGTATATAAATGTAAACAGACACACAAGAGAAGCCTGTTCAGCTGTTTCAAAGAACCATACGGGTGCAGGTAACTAGAGATTTAATCTGGGATCATTTGTTTTTCTTTTTCTGCAATAATAATTTAAAGTATCCAGCCATCACAATCCATAGCTATGAGTTTTTGCAGCTGCAGACATGCTCTTCTGCAGTTTCTCTGAAGCATCACAGCAGTGCAACCTTCCCTTTTCTTCTTTTTTCATAGTAAAGGACTACCAGCTCATCCAGTCTCAGGATTCTTCCACAGCTGATCTTCCAGGACAGTCTGAGAACCGGAGTTGCCAAAAGACACTTCTAAGTCGCTACCTGAGTAATTTCACCTCAATAATCAGCCAATTGTTGCAGACAAACCCAGACAATGCCTCCACTGATGCAGTGGAGGCATCTTGGGTTCTGTCTTTGGCTCTTAAAGGCCTCTACAACACATTAAAGGTTAATGCTCAAATAATGCAACAAATATCTGTATATGGTAGGGTTTGTCCAGTGGAGGTTTTACTTTTCCTTCTCTTTTTTAGAAGCATGGAGTTGAGAAGGCACAGGAGGCCATCCAGGAGTCAGGCCTAATCCAACTGCTAGTGAGGAAATGCAGCAAGGGTACGGGTTTCAGCAAGCTGTGGTTGCTCAGAGACCTGGAGATTCTCTCCATCATGCTCTACTCCTCCAAGAGGGAGATCCACTCCATGTCTCAAGACCCTGAGCGGGACCAGAGAGAACAGGACAAGGAGCATGACTCGGATCACTCCAGCTCCTGTGCTGACGACACAGATGTCAGCAGACCTGACCCTTTGGAAGGTCTCGATGAGGAGACTAAGATTTGCTTCCAGGTGATCAGAAACTCTTCATAACACATGACATAAACTGTAGAGCAGGGGGGCTCATTACATCGATTGCGATTGACCAGTCCATCGTGAAGGATGTGTGGGTTGATTGTGGGCCATCAATAATAAATAAACAAAAGAATAAGAATGTATTTTATAATTTGTCGTCAGTGAATAATCATCCTCACTATGATGTCACTTGATTGACATGCAGAAAGGCCAAGCGAACATCCTCTGATGCATACATCACTGCACATGTGTGTTTATACTGAGTGGCAGATGTCTGATTAGACATTCTGCTTTGCATCTGAGAGCCTCTGCCGGCGCGGCTGCACGATGGGTCCCCGGCAGAGGGCCACTCTGGCCTGCACAAGTGTTTTTTGAGGCTTGAGCCAGCCCGCGTCCCATCTGTCCCAGCCGTCCTGCCACAGCACCTGCTGGGTTTGTGGTTCCCACCTTAGGGATTCGAGCCCACTAAGGCAGAGGTGTCGTCCAGAAGCACCTGCCCCTTGAGCTCGGTCTGTGCTGCGCAGTGTGAACTCTGTCACCGCCGCTCTCCAGCTAGTGTTGGTGTGTGTGTGTATATAGGTAGATCTTTTGAAACGTTGTATACCACGTTGTATAGCATTGCATACCAAAAAAGTGTAGGCACCCCTGCTGTAGAGGACAACAGTTCTTTATTTTTTCTTGACAGATCACCCACGATGCCTTAAATGCTCCTCTGCCAATTCTGCGAGCAATGTACGAGCTGCAGATGAAGAGGACAGACTCTTTCTTCCTAGAAGTGCAGAAGAGGTAAGCAAAAGTCTATAATCTGTCACAGCTTTTCTTATATTACTTGGATTGTCTTAATGTGTGCTCATTGTTCCTTCATCTTTTTCAGATTCGACGGCGAGGAGATCAAAACAGATGAGATTATTCGAACGCTGGCACAAAAGTGGCAGCCCTCTAGACGGCATCGCTCTGAGGACAGGAGCACTAAGGCCGTGGACACAGACATGATCGTAGTGTCATGCATGGTAACGTTTTTTATTTAGGAAACTGCACTCAAACAGCCCCTTAAAGACCCCCTCTGATCACTTTTTTGGCTATTTTTTAAGCATTTACAATGTTTTTTTTTTTAAGTTAAGTTAATTCAAATTTTCCTCTGAGTTGTGGGTGGGAGTGTTGGGGCTGAGCAACCCCGCCCCCTTTCCTCCCGAACAGGGAGTATTTTTTTTACGCCACAAATACGATCTCTTTCAAACTGCCTTGTCTCATTGGTTCCTAATTTACAGCGAGTTGAATAAAGAAATATTCAGAAATGCTATTTTATTCCGTAATTTTTTAGAGGCCATCTGTCACGGGCCGCTCGGTCATGGGGATTGAGCCACAGGACAAAAAAGAATCTTTAAATAAAGGGTTGTTTATTTTACCCAACACAAATACATGGACTTAAGTTAAAATGGGGTCAACTTAACAAAATGTAACTAAGAGACTCAGAACCAAAAGGTCAAACCAACTAAACAAAACTGACCCTCCAAACAGGAAACATCAGGGAGAATTTATACTGGCTGATCAGACCAAAGACACAATAGGGAGGGGACAACAATACAAAACATTGAAAACATAACCATTAACTAATAAAGTAAATTACTAGTAATTTAAAGTATTAACAAACAAAACTAACTTATACTTCAAATCAAGTTAAACATATTTCAACAAAAGAAACAATAATTCACCTAAAGAATAAACCTTTGTCTCCCCTCCTTCCATCATCTGCAAATGGGAGTGTCCAGGAAGATTTCCAGTTCCTCCCTTTCGCTACATCAGCAATTTGTGTAGCTCCTCCCTCTGCCACATCATCAGGCTTCAAGGAGAACTCAAAAGAAAAGAATTACTCGACACATCAGAACAAGATTAACTAAATGTGTGCACAAATCATGAAGTTAATTTTGTTATTGAAGGTGTAAAGTAAAATAAATGTGTGTGCAAGTATAAATGATAAATTCTTCAACAAATTTGAAAGAAATATAACAAACTTAACTTTTAAATGTGGGGCAGCGGGGTCTGCCCTCACATCATCCATCACCAGTTGTTAAAAATACCAAGAACACAACTTTCATCAGAGTGGGCCTTTAACATAGATGTCTTTTTCAATGCACATTCTTTCACATTTGCAGTATGACGTGTTGCATCAGTGTTTTCTGTGCCCTCCAACAGTCCAAACCAAGTCACTGTGAAAAAGCCACAGATGAAATCAATGTTGTGACCCAGAAGCTGATCACCAGTTCAGAGAGCGACTTGCAGCTCAGCTACGCCAAACAGAGGCGCTCCAAAAGCTCAGCTCTGCTCCACAAAGAACTTGATGTGCGCAGCAATCGGTCGGTGCGTCAATACATAGTGAAGGTCAACCAGGCCATCGCTACCCTGTACGCTCGCCACGTGCTGGCATCCCTCCTGGCAGACTGGCCCGCAGAAGCACTATTGACTGAAGAGGCCCTGGAGCTGAACGGAGCTTCACATATGGCTTACATCCTGGACATGCTGATGCAGCTGGAGGAGAGACCCCTCTGGGAGAAAGTGAGGAGTGCTACAACTTTCTCTGAACAAAAAGAAGCTAATGTAAATGTTTTTCAGAAGAAGAAGAGTTATTCTGATTGATTGGAAATGTTTCTTTAACGATTAGATTCTTCAGAGGGTGCTAAAGGGCTGCAGCCAGACCATGCTGTCCAGTCTGTCTCTCACCGCTTGTCAGTTCATGGAAGAGCCGGGTATGGCTGTGCAGATCCGAGAGTCCAAACACCCTTATGATAACAACACCAACTTTGAGGTCAGTACATGTCTATATAGTTATTTATGGGGTTGTCAAAATATCAAAAGGTGATAAGATCTGAAAATAAACTGGGAAGTTTCAACTAAAGAACAAATTATTTATGAAATATGAGTTATTTTTCGTACCGGGCAGTAAGACAAGTCGATCTTTGAGGCACCGCCTTTCCCTCATTGTTGGTTCGCCCTCTTTGTGACGTCAACTTCGAGCTGACCTCAGCAGCATGGCTGCATTCTCCCACGAAAACAAACATTCACATTTTGCAAAGATGGATGTGTATATTGCGTATATGCCTTTAGCAGCCCGGACGTTAATTCCAAAAAACTACAGCAGCCTAGTGGTTATTACAGTCCGATTTCCAATTTTGCCAATTGCCGTCTCTGTTCGAATCCTGGTCTCTTCTGCTGTGAGGGGAGAATGTTGACCACTGCTCTTCTGTGCAGCCTCAACCACTGTACATGTGCACTTTTGTTTTCTCAGTCATTTTATTAAAGAATTTTTTAACACTTGCCATCTTCAGGATAAAGTGCACATCCCCGGAGCCATCTACCTGTCCGTGAAGTTTGACTCCCGCTGCAACACAGAGGAAGGCTGCGATGAGCTCATCATGTCCAGCAGCAGTGATTTTCTCCAGGATGTCCATAACTTCAGTGGAACTCCTCAGAAATGGTCTGACTTTGAGATACCTGGTATGTATTTGCATATGTATGGACAACCATCAAAACGATGTAAAAACACCTGAGGTTGTTTAAACACGTTTTTCATTCTATATTTAAGAAAATGTCTTCTTGTCTTCTTTTCTTCAGGTGATACCCTGTATTACAGGTTCATGTCTGACATGAGCAACACAGAGTGGGGCTACAAATTCACAGTAACAGGGGGCCACAGGGGCCGTTTCCAAACAGGTGCTTTGGAAATGGCAGAAAAACTGATTTCTATTTGTTCCAACCTGAATCACCTTAATCAAATTCCTCTGTCATCCTCTTCCACGTATTTTCCATCAGGTTTTGAGATCCTGAAGCAGATGTTAGCTGACGATCAAGTCCTCAGTCAGCTGCCCCTGGCTGACATCTGGGAGTGGCAAGTGGGTGTGGCCTGTCGTCAGACTGGAAACCAACGTCTTAAAGCCATTCATTTGTTGCTCCGCCTCCTGCAGTGTCAATGTCAAAAGTGAGTCTGGATTCTTGTTTATATAACAGGGTTTTTCCTACCAAAGTAAATACATTATATCTGAGAAAAAAAGTCTGTTTACCTCGGAACACAAAGCCAGGCTTTCCTGGAGTGTGGTCACATTAATAGTTGCAGCCAGTTTTGCAGTTTTCCTGCCTCAACAGTCCTGCCTCTTCAGAGAAGCTGGGTAGCACCTGCACACAGGTTTTGCATGTAGCCCTTTATGAATGTCCTGCTGGTAATCTGAGATATTAGGAAAAACAATGTTTAGGAATTTGCATTACTTCACATGATGCTCAAGCTAAGTTAGGATTTGTCAAAAAGCTGATACGTGCACATTTAGATCTTCTACCGTCACCTTTTAGCTTTTTTTGTGTTTAAAATGTGTTTAGTCATCAGAATACAATGAGGTTTTTGGACATGCTTCAGAGTTCCTGTTTTCAATGTGACATTTTTCTTTTCCAATTAAAATTGTTGAGAACTAGGAGGAGGTCAAAAAAATGCCCTTTGAAAAAAGCACATTTGTTATATATGCTGTTATATATTAGAAATGCTGGGCGGGCCACCAGCTCCCTGCTCAGGACCGTTCTGATGCATCCATCCACTTGTAGACAACTAGAACCATCTACGTCTTTGTTTCCTTGTCTGCCCTAAAACTGTATGGCAGGATAGCTCTAATGTTGCCTACCATTTTTGTTGTACCGGTAATGTTAGATTGGAGATGACTACTACAAATGTAACAACCAAGTCTGATTGTCTTTGCTTAGACTGCTGCCCCTCGACCCGGTCCTGAATGATTGTGTGAAAAAAAGGGATGATGTAGCAATCGAAGTGATTGTAATCAGTTAGAAGTATTATCCAAAAGTCAGCGCTTACTTTTAGAACTGTTGTATTTTGCTGCATAATGCATGGGTGGAGGTGGCAGTAGTTTGTGGTTGTGTGCTGCAGGCCCTGCGAGCTGACGCTGCTGCGCCCGCTGTGGCAACTCTTCATGTCCATGGAGAACAGCCTGAGCCAGGACCCCACCAGTATCACTGTGCTGCTGCCTCTTCACAGAGCCCTTACTGAGCTCTTCTTCATCGCAGAAGGCCATGCCAGCGTGAGTCATGCACACATTCACACCTCATGTACTCAGAACGAGCTTTTAAAGCTCTGTAGGTTCAGCTGCTTGGCCAGTCACCCAGTCGTGTACACTTTTTTCACCTCAACATTTTTTCTTGCAAAGCAATTATTAACCCCTGTTGCCGATCCGGCTCCTGAAAGACTGCTTTAGATGGAAAACAATTCTGTCTCTTTTTTAACACATACATGCTCTCTTTTTCTCATCCTCTGAATGAATGCCAGCCCACCGTCAGCCAGGGGTTTCCCTATCTGTTGCTGAAACTCAATCACACAGGCCCAGAAAGGCTGCTTTGACAGTGGAATGACATCAGCTCACATGTTGGCACATCATATTGAGGGATTTTCTGCTCCCGCCTGCAGTTACATCACTCTGAGGGAAAACCACAGACTCATGCAGAGCAGCATGTGTCAGCAGACAGCAGGGGGCAGTAGCTGATTCTGCAGTTTGGTTTGTGCTCATCCTTCATGCACACTGCAGTCTAATTCATGATTTTGTCTGCCACATCTTGTCCTTGAGTCCAGCATAACCTCCTTTTACTCACTGCAGATATTCGATTTCTTGCGTTGCTTTTGAATTCAAGCTGCTGACTCAGATCGTTGGTTTCCACCAAATCCACAGTCACTACACACCTATATTCCACTCATAATTTGTTGAAACTACAAATAAGGTTTGGCTTATCTGAAATTAGGTCATGTTTTACTTATATTATAGAATCCACTCTATAAATTGTACAATGGAATGCATATTATTTGCAATAACATCACAGTAATAAATAAGAGAATCCAAAACGTTATTTTCTGAAGATTATAGAACTTTATTCATCACAATACCGTTATTATAGTAGATTCCTGCAAACGTTTTCCTCTTAAGAATGTTTTTAAATTAAACTCTTGTGGGAAACTCAAACGTAAATGATAAACTTACAGTTACAAAACTGGTTGCTCTAATTGTAAGTTTATATATCCATCCACCGTCAGAACACGCTGAATCCCTTTTGGGGTCACAGGGCTGCTGGAGCCAACCCAGCAACTGTGGGGCAAAGGAGGGGTACACCCTTAACAGATCACCGGTCTGCAGCAGGACCACATACATGCCACATACAGGACCATCACATGCACACCCCGGGGCAATTCAGAATCGACAACCTACCTACCTGATTTTGTAGGTTTGCCCACCTAAAAAGAAACTGACAGTCTGTTACTTAATGGTAGATGCATTTGAACAGGAAGAGATAGGAAATCAACAGATTTACTTTAAAGAATTTTTATAAATGTATTTGCATTTCATTGAGTGAAATACGTAATTTTATTCTCATTAAGAGTTCTGGTTCCCACAGACCAGTTTGACTCTCCTAATCAACCTGTCACCTGAACTGAAGACACCTGTTTGCAGTAATCACCAGTGGAACAAATCACCACAATGGAATTAAGGGAGAAGAACAGCAAGAAATCTGCCTTAAACATCACAGCAGGAGTTAGTTTATGATCTCAAAGCAGCTTGACTAGTCACCAAAAAAACCCCACTGGTAATACGTTACACCTCAATGGTGCATCTTGCAGTGCTCACAAAGTAGCCCTGCCTAAGAAGACGTGTGCAGACTCGTCGGAGGGTCACCAGTGAACATTTAGAGAGTGATTGGAAGAAGCTGCTGTGATCAGATCAAACCAATATGGAGATATTTTGCATCAACTCAATGCATTGTGTTTGAATGAAAAGATGCCTATGACCCCAATAATTTCCTTCAATTAAATGAAAGTCGATTTCTTGATTTTCTTTTTCTCTCTCTGTTCAAATGAATCTATCATTAGGATGACAAACTGTCAGTTTCTTTTTAAGCGGACAAACTTATCCAATCAGCAAGGGATCAAATACTTATTTCCTCCATATGAATCATGTTTTTTGACTCTGAAAGGAAGTCTGAGTTCCCAGAGAAAACCCACACCTACACGAGGAGAACATGCAAACTCAACAAAGAAAGGACCCAGATGGGATTCAAATCAGGGCCTTCTTGCTGTAAGATGAGAGCACTAACCACTGCACCACTGTACAGCCTTAAATTTAAATAACCTGCGACCTATGACTGCATCCTTTTCCTGACTGGGATGATCCTTGTTGCTTGAAAAGAATGACATGAAATCTAAATGACAGTGGGATTTATACATTCGAAAATGAATGATCCATAAGAGGAATGCTCCTATTACTGCAAAACATGCAGTTGATGTCAGGTTCCATTTTGTAGAAATGCTGTGAGTGTTTCTGCCAGATGAGAGAAATGCCTAAAGACCTTAGAAATGTTCCGCTCAATGCAGTCTTTTTACTGCCTCATCATTAACACAAGTATACATTTAAAACATGATGAATAATAGTGGTCCTCTGCAGGTAAGGATAGGATTTATTAGGTTAATGCAGTGATGCTCCAATCAAATAATGGCTTGGTTCAAATTTGGTCACTACTCCCTAACTCCTGAAAGACTATATCATGCGGGACTGTCTAGTGCCCAGAATTTCAACCCAATTCGGGCACATACTCCCTTCTTTTGCTTTTTATGCCGTCATCCATTTGCCAAAATGAAAACCTAATAAATATGAATATTTTATGAAGACTTTATGAATCTACTGTGTTCTGAAGATGAAAACTTAGATGTCTAATGAAAAATAAAGTTTATTAAAGCTGGCATTGTAGTGGTGTTGTATGGCCCACAGGCGCTACCCGTCCTCGCGGCCCCCTCCTGACCTGCCCTCACTGACTGAGCGTCTGCTTCTAGCCCTTCACTCTCCCTTTCTGCCATTGGGTTAAGGTCAGAGGTGTATGTGACAAATTCATAAAAAAATTAAAAAGCTTTTTTGAAAATGGCGACCTCTTTGCTTTTATTTCCATAGCAACCATTTTATATTTTTGGTCACCTTGGGGTGATGAACAGAAGGGACTTTTAACAGAAGCTTCAAACCTAGATTTTTAGATTTTTACTCAGCAACTGGTCCTTTCTCTCCCAGCCTGTTGTGAGGTATTAACAAATATTTTTCAAATGGCAAATTGTTCAATGCATTGTGGTCTATTTTCACTAATCTAGTGAGTGGTTTTTTTTTTTTTTTTATACAGAGACTTCTAGTCAATGGTTTTTGGAATTGGAGATTCAGACACCCCAAAAATGTGCTTACTAATCAGTCAGTCGGACAATACAGAAGGTTCCCATGTTCTGTTGACTGATGGGCTTTGCATTAACTTACATTTCTGTTTACATCTGCTGGAAAAGTGAACTGAAACACTGAGTTCTCTGTGATTAAAATAATGTCTGAATCTTAGTTTTTTTTTTCCTGATAGTTTATGACCAAGTCAGCTGCAGGAAGTCATCTGAATATTTAGAAATGAAAACCATGCATCGCACTCTGCTAACTGTACAAATGGTTGGAGGATGTTTCTTCGGACATAAACACCTGGGCTGCTGTTCGGAAGAGCAGTGAAACAAGGCTCTGGACTGTGTCTGCAGGACTGCGAGCTCATTTAGCATGCATGCTCTCTAATCTGTGCAGTTTTCGGTTATACAGTGTCTTTCCTAGCATCCTACTGTTCAGGAGATAAATGAGACTCCTGACCATTTTCCCCGACCATCTCAGCGGAACACTCATTTACATGGACGTATGTTGCAGATATCTATTATCAATCGATGTTTTGATGTGTTTTTCAGACTCAGGGCATCCTCCAGGACTACCTGGCAGCTATGACCACGGATGAGCAGCTCTTGAATCACACCGCCATGGTACGGCTCTTGAACTTGAATGATTTCCTTTAAGCTAAACTCTTTCAGGTTAAGTTTGCTAGTTACAGTCATCAAGTGGTCCTTAGTGAATGTGTTGTATAACAGATGGTCATACAGTGTTCTGTCATTTTTTTTTTTTTTTTTTGCTGTGAATCACTGAGCTGTTGGCACCTAGCAGGTCCCTCAGCATCGCTCTCTCCTGTTTTGAATGTGAGTGGGCTGTTCTCATGGCTAATGTATTTGATAATTACAGTCCATTAGCATTTGTGGCAGAGCGAGCCGCGGCGTCCTCTGCACCAGGGGGCCCTGCGATGCTGCGGCGGAGCTTGAAGGCGGCTCAGAGAAGCAGAGGATGCTGGGTGGTTTAAAAAAAAAACATTGTGGGAGGCTCTGCTCAGCTGTTACCTAACACCTGTCAGCTTAAAAAAAAGAACCGGTGGCTGACTTGGCACAACAGATTAGGGTATTATAATAATGATGGGTTTGAGCAAACAAGGCGACGAATGAAGAAAATAATTGAAAGATTTCCAGATTACAGTTTGTCTCTGACAACCAGATTATATTAAACTTTCAGAAAGACAGTCAGAATTTTACTGCCTGCAGTGTTTGAAAGATTTATTTTTTTTAATTTCTCACACAGCTGATCATCTGGTTAAATTATTTCAAGATAGAAATGCACTAAATAACCAGTCAGAATCCATTAACCTGCATGATCATCCTGACTGGGATCCAGCAGTACAAAATTAGATGACAAAAGCTTTTTCCGCTGTTCTTAAAGACTCACTCCAATAAAAATTGTATTTTTAACATGTTGCTATGGCCTTTTTCTGATGATGAAGGTCATATATAAAGAAACAAAGCTTTAAAGAAATGAATAAGATTACAAAGACAATTCTGTTCTGATGCATCCGTCTGTGAACAGCTAGATCCATGAGTGTCTTTGTTTTCCTCGTCTGGGCTGGCATGTGGCTTCAAACTGTGTGGCTATTTTTTTTCTATCGCTAATGCTACCTTGGATGTGAGAGGGGCTGTAAGGAGGGCTCATAAACAGTAACTCAGTAACTGGGAGGGGAAGGGGGCGAGTTTTCTCCGTGCCAGTGATCCTGCCCACAACTTACACTCAAATTTCTAAAAAAAAAAAAAAAAAAACTACTGTCACTCTGCAGAAACTATATCTTAGAAAACAACTTAGGTTTTCACTAAAAACTGCATAATAATAATTACAAAAAACCACTGGGAACGCTTGTACAACAGATGGAAAGATTATCAGAGTGGGATTTAAAAAAATGTAACAAACAGTTTTTCTAATTCAAATAGTTTGTATTTCATTGGCACAGTTCAACCATGCTGCTGCATCCACATGAAATAAGCCATTCCAAGCTTTCTAAAGTCCCACTCAAGCTTCATGTTTTCCATTGTAAAGTGGTGTTTAAATTATCATGATGCAGTTTTCAAGCAAACGTCAAAAAGCCTGGGTCATTTTTTAAGACATATCTTCTGCAGAGCAGCAGGAGCTTATTAGAACTTCGTTTTTGGGTTGTGGGCGGGACTATTGATACAGAAGTTAGCATAGCTAAATTCCTAGCGTTGCTTTTGTTTACACTCTCTCCCGTTAGCTTATAGCACCTTACGAGCCTAAGTTAACATTAGCGTAGCAAAAAAAAAAGCTTTTGAAGCTATCCAGCTGTACGGTTTGAGCCAGATGGCAGCTCAGACGATGAAAACACAGCCCTCATTTGTCCACAAGATGCTTCAGAATTGGAGCTGAGAAGGGAGACTGTGGCTCGCCCATCGCAAATGCTGCGTCACAAACTCTGGTTTTCATCCTGATCCAACACTTTGAATAAAGAAATACTCAGAAACACAGTTTCAGTCTGAAATTATGTTATATATGTCCTTCATAATGAGAAAAATGCTAAAAACAGGATTTTCATTGGAGTGGTTCTTTAACTTGTTCTGAATTGGAGTTCTGGGCTCACTTACACAAGGTGTGCGTCCAAACTCAGCCCTCGAGCTCTGCTGTCCTGCTTCTGTTCCAAACAGCCCTGTCAATGCAGGTGATCAGCAGCAGGCACAGCAGGGAAATCTGAAAAATAAGTGTGTTCAAAAGTTTTTTAATAATGGGAGGTAGAACACAGTTAGAACTCAGAGCATTCACAGATCTGATGCAAGTCATGTCCAGTTTCAGTAATTGAAAAACAATTTGAATTTCTGTTTAAATGTGTGCCACTGATATACCTGAAGCCATTCATCTAAATAGAGGAGACTAGTAAAATCATTTTAATGAAAACAAACACCAAACATAAACCATTGACTGTATATGACAACTGGACCGAGTGACCCCTCTTCCCTGGCGTTCCAAACAGGAAGTACCCGCTGGCTTCAAGAAGCCAAAATCCCATAAACTTCTATTGAGAAATAAACAGCTATTACTCAGACATTACAGAACATCAGAGTAACCATTCTTGCCTTGATACTTTTTTTTAACACATATTTAAAAATCCTAATTTGATTTCATTGGAGCTGAAGTAAACATTTTTCTTCAGTTGACATCACACTCACTCAGTCCAGTTCTTATATACAGTCAAATTAAATTAATATTTATTGACATAGCATTTTCATTTAAAAGGTAACACAAAGTGCTGTACACCAAAATAAATGGTATAAAGAAAAACAATAATATAAAAATTGAACCCACCCACACACAACACACATTGGGCACATACAGGCTGGGCATGGAAAAGGCTGGCTGGTGGTTGGGACCTTTGTGGATATCCACATCTCCAGCCAAGTACAGCATTGCAGGCAGGGACCAGCCTTACCACAGCAAAGTGATGCAGGTTCCCATCCAGAGCTGCAGCGGTTAAACCCCAACGGAGGAAGCACTAGAAATAAAGATGTTAATTAAAAATGAATACAGTCAATGATGACAACAAAACAACTGTGGAGGAAGCTGTTTCCCATGTTTCCACATGTAGTTCTTTTGAAATGCCACAGGTCTAATGCAGTTTTTTTTTTTCTTTTTACTTTAAACAGAATATTGTCTTTTATTTACTCTTATTTCTATAAATTTTTATCCTGAAATGTTCAATAATCGGATGGGACCAGAAACCTTCATAGTCAGAGTTCTTTTCCTGTGTAGAACCCATCCATTTATTCTGCCATCTTCTTCTCCTGGTGCAGGCTCTGAAGAACGTTGCTGCCATCAGTCTGGCTATCGGTTACCCCAATAAATCCACAAAGTTGCTCAACGCGTCTCCTTGAGCAACCCTTCAAGACTAAAGAGGCAGTTCATCCTGAAAAGGACACATCCTGACTCAGAGAAGAGCTCTGCTCACCATTCAAGTGCGTTTCTTCTAACAGGACTCCTTTCTACACCCAGACTCTGCAGCAGCGTGGACATGAGCAGTGGGGAGGCACTTCAAGAGCACTTCCTACTCTTCCACACTGTCCTTTTTGCCTTAGGTGAATCGAGTATATCAGCATGTGCTTTCCCTGAAAATGAGGCAGTTATGGGTTTTATTTCACGTTTTCTTTACTTGAAGACACTGTGCTAAAGGAAATGAATGAAGTGTGGCAAATTTACAGGCTTCAAGGAGAAATATTTGTTCCTTTTTGCCTTGTACCCCTCCTGAGCAGCAGACACTTTGGATTACTTAGTTGATTGTGGTGAAAGCGGGTCACCTTGACAACTTTCGTGTCCCAGTAGACGTGCAGAGCATCCTAAAAATACAGTCTAGCAGAGTGAAAGGAATGACCTACAAGCTCAGTCCACTTGTTCCGTCGCTTCCCCTTTCTATTCTCTTTCCTTATCCTTCATTTCTTTCCGTCTTTCATTTGTTCTACCGTTCTACCTCCCAAACAACATTCATCCAGTCTGAGGGGAACCGCTCTGCATCCAGCAAGCAAAACCAGTTTTCCATTGCACTGCGATCAGGTTCAGGTGAAAGTTTTTCTGTCAAGACATTACTTAAAGAAACTAAAGAAGTTGCAGAAAAAAACAATAAGGATTATTTAGAAGTGTCTGTTTTATGCAAATATTCAATCATTTGATTATTTTACCCAAAATGTGTCTGTTAACAGACTGCAGAACTAAACGATGAAGCAAAATCAAATCTGCATTCATGTGGATTTAGTTAAGAAATGACCCGTTATTTTTAAACTCGGGCTTGGGTTTGTTCTATAATGAAGTGGTTACAGAGTTTTCTTTGTGTTCTCCTCAGCGGTAGTAGGTACAATCGTTTGTTTTGGTTAACTTCTGGTTTTTGGTTAAGAAAAAGTTGACAAATTCAAAAGGAAGAGGAGACCGGTCAAAAGGCGTGACAAGCTGCCATAAGGGCCAACACTGAGCCCAGCCACATCACTCCCTTCATCCTATCACCACAGATAAGCCATTTTCCACCCATGGCTGTGATCTCACGTTTGTTTCACGTTTGGAGACACCTGTCCACTTCCAGAACCAGAAAAGGGTTTTGTGTTCAAACACTTAATTGCCATTTATTGGAAATTGATAGGTAGAGGATTTATTTTTCTTCTGTTGAGACTGCTTTTTCTAAAAAGAGACTTTCAAAGTAGGAATTGATGGTAGTTTTATACCAAAGAGACCCATCATGTTTTGACCCATACCACACCTTTAAAGGAACTCCCGCTTGAGTCGTGTTTCCTCACATATCGGACATCTTTGACCAGCTGGAGCACAGGAAACCTTTAAACTTTATTTTCATTTTCACACACAGCTGCTGCAGCCAGAAGAAGAGACACCTCCATTTTCCTTCCACGACGCCTCACACATGTACGATGTGCCTATATGGTCAAAAACGAAGCAATCATAATTTAACTCATATTAGGAGTTCTTTTTAAAAGAGAGAAATATATTGTTTAATTTGAGTTTTTTGTAACTTTTTACTTTTATCATTGATTTATTTTTTTGCAAAAGTGCTTGATGTGAGGCTTGACTAATTGAATGTACATAACTGTGAATATTAATTGCACAAAAAAGGACTTTGATATCCACCCCTTAAGAAATAAAAACAGGCACTAACAGCAGGAGACTGGAAATGCGATTTCTTTTTTAAATACGACAAAAAGACTCAACTTTCACAAAAAAATCAATAAACTTAGGCAAAGGTTCAATAAATTCTGTTGGAAAGAGTATTTAATCCAGGTGTGGGCAAACCTTTTGATTTGTGAGCCACAAAAGGTTCTAAAATTTGACAGAAGGGCCGGACCAGAACTTTTTTGGTAATCCACCTCATAAGAGAAAAAAGTTACTTGGAATTTGGATGAAAACATGCTTTCATTTGGATTAAAATGTATATATAGGCTGCTGTATATATATCTTAAAACTAAACATTTTGAAATGTTTATTCCAGAACGGACGTTGGATTTCATTTTAGCACCACTTGCACTGATGGGTTGATGTCTCTCAACTTTATGCTACGTTTGCAAGTTCACATCACACTTGCACCACTTCCAATAAAAACATCTATACAAACGCATGTAATGTGTGTTTTGAGGCGCTCGAGTTCAGGACGTGTGAACGTAGCATTAGAGAAATGCTGCGTCCATGTGTGTTGGAATGATTGAAGAAACACACATGTACATCAGAAAAACAACATTTTCCAACAGTACATGAATGTAGAAAAACGTTCTGCACTTAAACAAAGGTCAATGTTTTTGTTTTGTAAGTAGATATCATTATCAATATATTATATTCTAGTCTGGTGGGCCAAATTAAATAGTGCCACATACGGCCCCCCTATTTGCCCAGCCCTGATTTAATTTGTTTTCTCTCAAACTTTAGGTTAACTTTCCTCACAGTTTAATCAAAGTGGCTCTTCTCCTCTAACTCAAACTCCGTCATCATCTTTTTTTTTTTTTCCATCAGAAAAACCCTTCTTTTTCAGCCTCTGCTGATCACCTCCTCCTTATCTCTGTGACAGTGCTGATGATGGCAGTGATGATCACTGTGGCGATAATGACATCAAGTGGAGGAAATGTTCAATAAGACGTTTGATGAATCAATAGATGATTCAGTGGCCCTCTGTACCACCAGACCCCCACACAGGAGTGACTCAGCCTCGTCTCTTCTCTCCTGATCCTTCGTTGGGCAGAAACAGGATCTCACTTCTCTTCTATGCAAGACAAAAGAAGTTGAGGACGTTCAAAATATCTGGAAAAAAAAATGTGACTTCATGTCCAAATGTGCTGCACCACTTTTATCAAAATCAAAACGTACAAACATTTAGATCATATTCATTCAGAAGCAGACAGACGTCAAGAACTGCACTCCCCGTCATTTATTAAATGTTATCCAAGTGGAAAAAAATCCTTGTATTTCTTGCAATCTGTTTATTGAAAAGGCTGCTAACTGAAACAGCAAGTCATTCTATGTCAGTGATTCATCACATCATAGTGTAAAAAGTTAACTAGACTGAATCAAACAAGCACAGCAGCAACAGGATGCTTTCCGTTTTTGGATGTTAACAGAAGTTTCAATGCTGTTTAATTGAACCATCTTTACTCCCCCCTCCCTCAGCATGACGGATCTTTGCGTCACTTTCTGAGACAATCCTCCCCCTGTGCGATCACTTGATGCTCATGCATGTGTGCATGACGCCATCAGCGACAGCTGTCGTGGTCCTCGGACCCACGCTTCAGCATCCGGTTCATCACTGTCAGATGGATGATTAAAGGACCACATATGAGATTTAGTGACACCTAGCTGTGAGCAGATGAACACTGCTAAAAATCCTCTTTTTCCATCCACAATTTGTCACATCTGCAGCAAGTTTATACATCTATTTTTATAATTTTGTTGTTCAAAAACCGCTCAGACATTTTTTTAAATTAAAAATGATTCTATAAGCGAGCCTCTCGTCCTGCTTTAAAGACATGCATTCCCTGCAAAACGGCACTCCTTCAAAAACGAAACAAAAGTTGCACTAAAAACAGACTCATCAGGGTGTAGTTCTTGTGGAAGTTGAGTGTCTGTGGTGGAGCGTGCATTTTTTCATCTGTTCAGGCTCAAACAAGCTCAACGGAATGATTAACACAACCGGTTCTGTGCTGAGAAGGCAGCCTCCTAAATAATGGAGAAAAACTGCAGATCATCTGCACGATCATCTGCTTCAGCCATTTATATCACAGACTGGAACAGCCAGTCGATTCAAAACCCAAAGCAGTGAGCTGCTTTAAGAATTTTCAAATGCCTAAAACATTGTGATTTTCTTTCTTGTTTTTTTGTACCTTCATAGAAGCTTCAGTCACAGTTCATTCAACAGAAATGGACATTTTTTGTATGATTTAAGCTGTTACAAAAGAATATCTGTTTCTCTTTGTTCTATGTTTCACACAAGAAACTGCTAACCATCTTTTTCTTCGTTATGTCATGTGAGTCTTTGGGCTCTTCTCGCAACCTTCAATCTGATCCGACCTAATAAACCCTGCTGATGATTCGCCTTCCCTGTTGGAGGAATCTTCACCTTGACCCCAACATAATGAAAACCTACTTCCTCTAAAATCTCCTGGGACTCGAGGCTCTTATGGGTCAGTCCCCAAGAGGTTCTGAAATAATTGGGTACTTTACAGAACCCAGAGAGATTAGGACTCAGGGAAAGCTTCCGCCCATATTTAGAATTCCTCCTGTCATGTAACACTGGGTGAGAGAAAGCTGCTGTTTTGGATCTCAGTCCTGCAATCTGGGTTGGAAGCTGATTATTACTGGAACAGCCTGCTGTAGCGCCAGGACCATAATAGTTAGCGGGAGCTTTCAACATGACGGCCATGATGCCAAAAGGGTTAACTAATCAGCATCATCATGGTGAAAGCTGCTGTATGAGCTGTTGGACTAAGAGTGGATAACTGGTGTTGGTGTAATGGAGGTGATAGGAAATGGATTTTATCCTCTGACCCGGCCCCACAGCTGGACAATAACAGCCTCATTAGGTTGAGGACATCAGTTGATGGACTGAATCACTGACTCTGGGTCAGCGTCAGTCTAGTGCGAGACAGCAGAGGTTCTCCTCACGTTTCTTTGATTTTACAATTTTTGTATCAGATGGAAAAGCAGAAAAACTGGACTGCAACTTTGTCAGATGGTTAGTGACAGAAATGCTTTTTTAGGCTCGTTTGTTTTACTCTAGAATAGTATTGAATGCTGGAAAAAATGAGAAATTTGATCGGAACATGTCTTAAGACATGTAAACCACCAATAATCACAATCACCATCAGACCATAAAGAAGATAATGTTTTTATAGTGATGAGCATCTAATAGATTATAAAGGTAACTAAAAAACAGTCAGACTTGACTTTTATTTTTTACTTTCATGGACAGTATTTATCAGTGTCCAGCTCCCTCTGTGGCAGTTTGCAGCTGCACCTCTCAGTTTGAAGACATGGTTTCATCCAGGAAAAAGACATGCTAAAGACCCTCTCCGATGACAATGGTGTTTTTGAGGTTTTTTTAGTGTTCATTTTTTTCACAGTGGAGGAGATGTACAAAGAAAATTGAGCTCGAAATTGCATATCTGAGTATTTCTTCATTTAATTTTTTGTGAATCAGGAGCAGACAAAAGAATTCAGTTAAGAAAAACTTCTTTGTGACCTAAAAAACACGCCGGGCAGGCCTCAAGCTCCCTGCTCAGAGCTCTCAGTAACGGGGAGGGGAGGCGGGGTTCCTCTGTTTGCAATAGTCCCGCCCACAATTCAGAGCCAAGTTTCTAATGAACGACTGTCGCTCTGCAGAGACTATGCTCTAGAAAACAACACAGGTTTTGACATTTTTGCTAAAAATTGCAAAATCATCATTAAAAGACCTCTGGGAACAATTTGGAAACAGATCAAAAGAAGATTGGAGTGGGACATCCCTTCCATGACCAGAGCAGAGTAAGGCTGAATCTTCCTCTACCCCTCTAATAGTAGGGGCATTTGGAGCTGTAGTGGTGTCTGAAATTGTCATTTAAGGAGAACGAGTTGGAACGACTGGGTATCCCTGCAGCTTGAAGGTGATCTGCGTCGCGCTGTGTGGAAAAGAAGCACATTTCTTCACTTGTGTGTGCTGTGAAGCACAGAAGTTTACATTTAAATGTGAGTCATGACTTTTTGTTATAGCATGACTTTTTAAAATTCTAAAACAGTTGCTATGTATTTTCTGAGCGCTCGCAGCTATACGCCAACGTAGATGACCAACCACCCTTGATGACATCGCTTGAAGACACAAATTTTCCATAACTCTCCGTTTGGAGGGCGAAATGTAGGGGTAGGGAGAAGCCGAAGAGGAAGTATTCAGATTCGCCCTAAGAGTCTGGACGTTTTCTTCACACTTGAGGGAAGGATGGAGGGTGGAATTGACTGACGGATGATGCTGTCTTTGTAGTTGCCTCTTCTGATGAAGAGAGTCTGAGTCAAAGATCTAACTGAAGCATGGCCAAGAGCCGTGGGTTATGAAGCAATAATAAACATAGAAATGTTAAGATTGTGAGGATAAGCTTCATAACACCTTTTATACACATCAATATTAATCATTCATGAGATGAACTTTCAGCTCCAGCAGACAGACGTTCACTGAGTTGTGTTGAGTTGGAAAATGCTGGTGGAGGAAAACTTGAAAAGTGTAGTTGGCATCAGAAAATTGAAGTGAAATTTCTCAAGATAGCACTGCACACTTTCCAGACCGCAGCTATGATAGCAAAATAAATGTTCCCATTTAAAACTTTGAAAGCTCGCCTGTAAACAGAATGTGTAGGGGGTATTGCTGTTTCACAGCCCTGTGACCAGCTGATGACACAGTGCTGAAAGTGTTCATTATACCATTGCATTGTAGAATGAGTCTGCAGCTCCTGCATTCAGGCTGTTATTTCTCTAAAATCTGCCAGATTTACTTTGACTGTCTACCTCTCTTTATGTGTGTTTAAAGGTAAAGCTGGAGTCCAGAATGAGCATCAAACTCATGCACACATCGGAAGGGGTTTAGACAAAATATCTAAAAACAAATGACGTGACTTCTGAAGTCTGTAAGTGAAAAAAGGAAGAAAAAACACTGAACAGTTGTGAGCGCGGTAAATTCAATGCCACTAATGCAGTTAGTTACAATAAAACTGAAGTATTTCAATGAAAATAATGCAAAATGAATAGCCTGAACTGCTGAAATAATTTGGCAATAAAAACATTGTTTAGCTTCAGCATTACTGGTTTCGGCTGCAGCGGTGCCACCACTGGCCTGGAGTTCACATTACATTTCAAGTATTTTTCATCTTACCGCTAAAAACTGGTTTTTGGACAATAGTCACAGTTTAAAACATTATTCAGGATTAACAAATTTATAAATAGTATAGTTTCCTATATAAATATACTCATATGCTTATACATTTGATAAAGAAAAAGGGTTTTCCCTTTTCATGACTCCATCCAATAATCCACATTTACAAATGTGTTTAAACAGTCTATCATGCAAAATCGACTAAGTGTTTTTTGATGGTAATTCATCACGAAAAACAACCCCAAAGCAGTATTTTACTCTGTTCATGTCTGAGTATTCCTCCAAACCCAGCACTCAATTTATCATTGCATAATACGACAACCTTTACACAGTTTGGTCAAATTTCAGAGAACAAATGAACAGTGAAAAACCACACTTTATAACTTTTGATACTGAAACAAACCAACATATACAACAAAACTATAAAATAAAGGGGGATCAAAAATCAATGAAGTACTTGAGTTGGAAAAATTAAAATCTAAGAAAAAATTGCATCAAAGATCAAATCTGATTTGGGGAAAAGGACTTTAATTTCATTTTTAAATGTAACTTCATGTGTTGAGGTCATTAAAAGGGTTATGCTTCCCCGGCTGTTATCATGATTTCAAAATCTTCCTGTTGAGGTGACAGATAAAGAGTTTAAGGGATGGGATAAAATGATATCCAGATTTGAATCACAAGGCCAAGAATCAAATATAGAACATTACAACTGCCAAAAGGGAAAGGAGGCTGAGCTTTACCCCGACTAAAAAGTTACCATTGAGCCACACAGTTAAAAGTATTGCTGAATGGATGCGATCCGGATTTCTTGGCTAAATGGAAAGACGTAGATTTGAGATCAACTGAAGGGTTTTCCCTACAGGCATTTATATGTGATCATAATTAGAATAAGATTCTAAGAAATGGTGCAAATCCTTGGCTTGAAGTGCCTCTTCAATATTGAACAATGTAACAAAGAAAAACAACATAACAGGACAGTGTAGGATTTTGAGATAGATTGCATGTGATGTTGATTGGATGTCAAACAAATCAGATAAATATAAACTGTGGAAAATGGCCCAAAGATGCATTAGGACATTAATAAAAAGTAAAGGGGTTACGAACTTTCAGGAATTCTAAACTTGTATGGGCTGGACAACCAGGATTCTCATGGATATCTCCAACTACAACACTACATTGGACAAGAAATGTGACAATGAGATCAAATTAATTCTATTTGGAAAGGATGGCTACAATACATTAGACATTTGAGATCTGACTTTGTGTAGGACAAATGTGTAATGTAGGACATGGCTCAATGTATGTATTGTATTGTGGTTTAAATCTCACAAATCTTGCTCAAGGAAGACTTTCAAGAATTCCAGCCAGGCACAAACTGCAATTATTCATTTCTCCTCCATGATCATGTTTCAAACAGTTGGCGCTTCAATGTATTAAAAGAAACGCCATACAAATGTCACTTCCATCCCAGTTGGTCAAAGTTTGACCTGGTTTTCTTAACGTGCGTTCAATGGCCACACATTTTGCACCTAGAGCTTGAAAACTGACTTGAAAACTTGCGTAGAGACAATCGAACACGAGAATTTCAAACGCAAAAGTCCGAAACGCCCGTTTACATATACTTTTCATTGGAAATGGCTGCTTGCACGTTGCCAATGGCTGCGTGAACGGAGCATTACTTTCTCAAAATGAGTGAGGGATTATTTGTGTGGATTTCTCTCTATCCACAGGTATGTGGGCCTGAAACGTACCAGGGACCAGTCCATTATCTCCTTAACTCAGGGTTTCATTCCGAGCCGATCCCAAGCCTGAGTCACACCATCAGTAAAAATAAGTGCAGAGAGAAGTGTAAAGTGGGTCGGGTGATGGATCTGGAGGACCAGAGGTGAGCAGCTTTCCTCCACATTAGGATTAATGCGTATTAATGATGGAGGGAATTTTCCCAAACTTGGCCTTGCAGTCACTGGATCAACCTTCTGTTTTCCTGTACTGTCATTGTAAAAATGTATGTAAAAACATTCAAGGTCCAACCAACTGCTTTAATTTGTCACTAAGTTCCTATATTATCACTTCTGAATCCTGTAAATGTATGAAGATGGTGCCTTTGCTTCTGAGTGACTCCTCAGAAACGTCTTTATTTCAGACAGATTGTCTCAAGATTTGTTTGTTGAGACTTTTGTGTCTTTAAATCAAAGTTTATTCAAATCTCGGCTGAGCTTCTCTGCTTAAAGTTCAGATCATGGGTAGATACGTGCCAGTAGGTTTCTCATCAAACTCCCAGTGAGAAAGCCCTTTCATGCATTTTACAGCGATCACAGTGATGCTAATAGATCATTGTGATCATTTTCTAAAGTTCACATCACAATATGGAGGCAAAAAGAATGTTAATCTCCTGGAGTGTGAAATTTCTGATTCCAGCTAGAGGCTCAACTGTATTTCAGAAGTGAAGCTCGGGACTCCCTAACCTCAAGTGGGCCATCAGCGACTTCTCCTTTTGCCTTCCAAACAAGCATCAGTCAGAGCTGTTTTCTGCTTCTGAAGGGACATTTTCAAGTGTGGTTAAAAAAATAGCAGCAAAGATGAAGTGAGAATAATCCTCCGTCTTCTTTGTGTCATTCCTGTTTGCTGTTTTATCTGTGATACTCGAGCCTCCTTGTTGTCAAGCAGCTCCTTGTAGGAGGCTTCAAGGTGTTGAGAGATTTCTGAATAATGCATTGATCCTGCATTAGTCCTACTTGTGTGCCTCCACACTGCCCATCCAGCTGCCCACACCTGATCAACGGGCAGCGAGACTTCTGTCTTTCTGTCCTTTTACCCAAAACCTGCTTTTTTCTTTGTTATTCTCAGTCGTTCATCTCAAGCAAAAAGAAGAAAAATGAATCCATTTGGATTTGGAAATGGTTTATTTCAGGCAATCAATACACAAAAAAGTATCTAAACAAACAACAACAATATACACAGATATATCAAACTAAGAATAATTAGTCTTGACATTGGAGAATACAAGCTTAAATGCATAAATCCACATACACGTGTAATTAATTAAACTCTTAATCATAAATAGACACATTAACTCGTATGCATACAGAACGTGACACAATGAGACTATTAAATATTAAGTTTGTCAAAAGGATTTTAATTAGTTGCTTCATTAATGATTGATTTCATTGATGGTATGGATTCAGTCGGGTAACTTTCTAACCTGGTTTACCTTTAATATTTGTTATAAAAAGATTGCACCAAAGTTAGAATGCATTACCAATGACACAAAAGTACATCTAACTTGTTGATTCCTAATCCACACAATGTACAACTGGATCTCTTATATTCTAAGAAAATATGCTTTGAATACTTTGTGAATGATCACTGAATCCATGATGTCACAGGAGCAATAAAAAAGCTGCTGCTGATGTTTGGAAAAGGCTGTGTGTTTATTCTGAGGGAGATCTCTTACGTCACATCTCAAAGGGTCGCTCAAGACATGGGAACCTTTGTCCTGTGAGACTCATTCAGTCGGTCAGGGAAGGGGGCACAGTGGGAGGACGGACATGTAAGACGCAGAGGAAATGCAGCCAGACGTCCACACTCAGATGCTTATTCAAAAAGGACAGAAACAAACAGAAAGCACAAGGCTGAGAGGAATAACAAGAAACACCAAGCAAACATCAACAAAGCTGAACAAACAGGTCAACAAACTAACGAGGGAACCAGGGAGAATATGCAGCAAGGATAATAACACTTGAAGCAGCTGCTGCCTGCAGACTGCCGGTGTGAACACAGACACTGGACTGGACGGAAATAAAAGTCAGAAGACTAAAGTGAGCAAGACAGATTCAAGAACTGCAGAAAATAAGCAAAGCCTTCAGTCTCAAACACAATATACAGGGGTTCACCTGCAGGTTTTTGGGTTGTCTGTGGAGGGTCAGAGAGAGGAACAACTGCATCTTAAGGGGAGCTCAGATGTGTCTTGCACTTCTCTTAAGGCTCATACGGCCACCTTAAGGGAGGTCACGGCAATGGAACGTACCATTGTTGTGGTGTGGAGTTATGGGAGTTGTTTGTACAAAAGGTGGATTCTGTTCAGTAAAGACCTATTTATGGAATCGTGACCCTTTAGTCTGGTTTCAATCTGGTCTACACTTCTTGAACTAGCTTCAGGTTTTCATTTTAACGAGAATGCAAGTGTGGACAGATTGTTGTTGATTGCACCGCCCCAAAGGCTCTAAGAAAACCCCTTTTACATCAAACCTGGAGACTAAATGTTCTGACATCTCATTATTACTTTCCTCACCAGTGAACTTTGTTTGTGTTCCAGCAGCCTGATCTCAAAGAAACTGACAACACAAACAAAGAGACAGACTTTTTCTTTCGGTAACAATGGTTCTTAAAGCATGTGGAAACTTTACTAAGACACATGCAGCTTCGAAACAAACTTATTTCCCCATTTCTACAACCAAGATCTTTTAGAAAAAAACTAAAAAAATTGTACTTATTCAGCCACTAAACACAAACTTGACTATTCCACTATGAGATGACCCAGCAGTGAACTCATATCTATGTTTGACTGGTCAGTTCTCCCGTTGACCTTTTGATTATTTAGGTTTGTCAATTCGCTGCACACATTATCAGACTGTGGCAAATTCCTATTTTTTTTAAATTTTATTTTATTTTACTGTAAAACCCTTTATTTTCCAAAAACACAGTTTAACAGTTTAAAAGTACATTTTGCAAACTTTTCACATTCATGATTCATACGTGTTATTCATCCAAGGCAATAAGAAATGAAAAAAAGAAACAGATCGATGTTTTTTTTGTGGGGTTGTTAAGAGTCCCCCCACCAAAAACGATGAGCAATATTGGTAAACGTAAACGATACGTAAACGTATTTGGCCGTACAGTTTGATCCAGATACCAGCTCAGATGAGGAAAACAAAGATACATCAGAAAGGAGCGGAGCAGGGAGCTTGTTGCCCGTCTCTGGTTTTTGGCTTAATTTGAAATGGCAAGATACTAAAAAAAAATCATAAAGTTTAAATTGTGCAGTTGAAACTTGAACTCTATTTGCTCTTTTTTTGTTAGAAATAGAATTAACTGAGGGAATCACCAAGCGCAGCATCACCAACACTTGGTGGAACGATTCAAACCAGAAAATACTGAAAAAAAAAAGATTCATCATCAGCTTTATTTTAGTACCTGTTCCCCCCATTTCTGTGAGATTTAGGCCTAAAAAGGATAATTATTTAATAAAGTCTGCAGATCCAAGACTCCTTTTTTCAAAAACTTGTCAGATCCAGCAGTTGAGCAAACAGATATGAGCTGAAGGCCTTTTGTGTCTGACAGATGGGAGGTTACAAATCTTTAGACACACAAGGTGAACATTTGTAAAAAACCCTTTTGTATTTGAGGCTAAACTTTATTTATATCAATCATATTTGCACACATTTTTTATGGACTCGGCGGAAAAATTAAACCTAATCCTAATTAACATTATGTTGAAGTTGTGTTATTTTTAAAAATGTCTTTTTTCCCTGTGAAGGTCACACTTTAATGCACAGCAATATGCTCCAATGCTTGTAAGACTACCTGGAAATGCCTTCTGATGTTCACCGTAGGTCACCATGCAGGAACTCATTCAGGGTGAGTCTGGAGACTTTGGTGGAGTCACTGAGATGAAAGATGATATTTTAATTCCCTCGTGTTTATTGAGCCCTCCTGCTTCAGTGTCCTGTCTCAACAAATGGCCTTGACAGACAGAGAGGGTCCTGCATGAATGAGCTGCTTAATTCTTTATGAGCATCTTTGTTATTACTTCACCCTGCAGAAACTCAGCCTGCATGCATCAGAATATCAATGCTCAGATGTGGAGAAAAACAATGAGAACCAAAAGGACTTTGCTGGCAGAACTTGATCGAAAATGCGTCAGATGTCGTGAACTGTTGCAGCTTAAAATGACTGGAAATGGAAGTGCCTGCAGCTACGAATCTGAAAACAGAAGATAGTTTCTATTGGATTCCCCCCACCCCTCCACCACCATCATGTATCTGCTGTCACTTCTACTGCAAAGAAAACCAGAGTAAATGTCCTGACACGGCAGCCTGCAGGCTTCCAGCCCGTCTGCTGTGAGAGTGTAATGCGACAATTTGCACAGTATGGTAACATTTTTATGATACCCACTGTAATGCAGTCAGAGAATGAGTGCAGGTGATGGGGTAATGTTACTTTTCTCTGTCTATTGTTGAGTTCAGTACATCATCAGTCAGCTTTGGTCCATATGCTTGCTGCTGGATGGGTTTCACATCAATCACATTGCTTAATCGGAGAGTTTTTCATGTAAATGGTTTAATAGACATGCTCTCCAAGTCTTGAACATGTAAATTCAAGTCTAATAACACCAAAGCTTTTTCACACTCCTTTTATTTTCAGCTGCTGCTTAAAGTCCAGTCCAGAGCGGCAGCAGATCACCAGAAATCACCTCCTGAATCGTGGGCGGGACCAGTGTTGAAGCCTGCACTCATTTCCCATCATTCCTTTGTCTACACTCTGTCTCTCTAGCTCACAGCTTAGGCTAACATTAGCGGTGCAACAAAAATGGCGAGCAATATTAGCTCTGTCCAGCAGTACAGTTAAAGCCAAATACCAGCTTGGATAAGGAAAACAAAGATGTACATGACTCTGTTTGTTTGCAAGTACACGCATCAGAATGGAGCGGAGCAGAGAGCTCGAGGTCTGTTGATTGTAGTTTGTGCGAAAGAACAACAATCTTTTTCAAATGACATTTTTTCACCTGCTCCTGGTTCAGCACAATTTCCGTGAAGAAATACTCAGAGATGCAATTTTAATCTTAATTTCCTTTAAATATGTTCTTCATCATGAGAAAATGCTTCAGTAACAAGTTAAAAACACCATAAAAACTCATTTTCATTAGAGTGGGACTTAAAATATAAGCAGAGTTGGAGAGCAAAAGAACTTCTCCACTATTTTGGTGAGAGCTGGAGCTAACGTTTAGTTCAAAGACACAATTAGAAAAGCTGTCATTCATGTTCTAAAAAAGCAGTCTCTGTGGATTCGGGGTTGATCCCTTTCTCTCATGGCAGAGTCCGGCAAACATGAAACAAAGAGTCGAGTCATGGAAATCCAGCTCAGCCTCCTTTATTTCACCCTTCTTTGCATCCCTGCTCTGCAGGATTTGACAGGCAAATTCTGTGCAGGCTTCAGGTTGACCGTCCATCACTGGTAGGAGCCACACCACTAATACCTGTTCTTTCTGTCCTAAATGGACACATAACTGCTGCCAACACAGTTATGCCTGCTTTTGCTCTGGAAAAATAAACCATCAAGTAGAGTTTTCTATTTTCAAGAGCTCTAAATGATCCGACTGTACCAAAAGTACTTTAATTTGTTAGAGTCAATATTTCTAGTGGAAAACAAGAGCAGTGAGTTCACAGCAAAGATGCTGCCTTGATTCTGTGTGCTGTACTGCGCCAGGCTTTGCATCTAGGCCATGAGGGCAATCTGCCTTCTGCTGCATGTTTCTGAAATGGAACCCTGAGCTGGGATGAGCGCAGTGTAATCAGGACAGTGTTTTATTTAAAGGCTGCAACGTGGGCAGCAGCAGTCCTCATGGGGGGTTTCAGGCTTCACAGCCAAGCTCTCATAGAGGTGATGAGACTCACTAACTTTCAACACCTCAGCCTTTTTTACTTCCAGAACTTTGGAGCATCTTGAGGCTGGACAGCAGGTCTCTGAACAATAGTATACAAATATGAATGACACAGTACCAATGACAGGCTGTGCACATGATCAGCGACTCTACTTGTGTCCGTGGTAAACACGTGGGTGAATGAGTCTAGCATGTTCTTTTTCCTGTGCGGGACAGGGGTGTACAAATTCCCCGAATGCACCCCCTTTAAGAACTGCTACAGAGTTAGTAAAAACTGAACCAGGACACCATTTTTGTGTTCTACACCTGAAGGTCACATGAAATGTGAAACATAAGCCAGAGATCTGGGTTTAGCATGCTACATGTGGAAGACATGATGGTGCCACTTGCAGAAAAGTGCGCATTAAAGGACCCACTCCAATTGAAGTTATATTTTTGGTGTTTTTAAACATGTTCTTGGGGCATTTTTCTGATGACGGGGGACATATATAGAGGCTTCCTCCCCAACAACAGCCCTGCCCACAATAAAGAGGTGAATTTCAAACGAACTGCTGCAGTTTTGCAGAAAAGATGTTCTTGAAAACGTCATAGGTTTCATGACTTTGGCTACAAACAGCAGAATCATAATCAAAAGCCCACTGAGAACGCTTTAAAAATACATCAGAAGATGATTGGTGTGGGACATAAAGAACAATTGAGATGAAAGTTATGGACACGGCCATATTTATGTCAGCAAATGACTTTATGAGACTTTTCTGTAAGACTGCAAAGTTTTGAGGACAGAAATATTGGGAAACCCAGAAGAGAGATTTTTGCACACTTCAATGATTGCTCATTGAGTCAGTATTCAGAGCTCAAAGAGCTTCTCCACTGCTGACAGCAGGGCTGCATGCAGGATAGCAGCTGTTGTACAAATGTCAGGAGAGAAGAAAAGCAACGCTTTCGTCGTTTCAGCATGATGAGTTTTCAAGAAAACTGTGCAAATATCACTTTAGCAGCTCTAATAATTACAAGTGGCAGGGGAGCACAGATGAACGGAAATGGCTTAAATAATCCTGCAATGATGCTTCAGAACTGTGTGGTTCAATGATTCTTTCAAGAGTGCAGCAGATAAGGAAACTGAGGTGAAGTGAAATTATTGGACATTCATTAAAGAGGTTTTTTTGGTCAGAGAACTGCAGATAATCCGTTTTTTTTTTTTTAACTTTACATTTTACTTGAAGAGAGGATAAGGGTCCTGCTTCCAGAGTATTAGGCTTTGTTAACAGCTGCTCTCACGAGTGAATATGGGCTGTCAGCAGGCGAAAAATGGGCAAACCGGTAAAGTTCAGACTGGTGACCCACAGAAAATGCTAAGGTCACAGTCTGCTGGGTGAGCCCATGGAGCCAAAATGTTCATGGGCATTTTGTTCCAAAGGCAGTGGGTTGTAGTGAACACTAAAACAACTCGTAAGGTTAAGTAAGGGAGAAGTAAGTGAGATGCAGACATGCCATTTGAATGTTTTTTCAAACTCTGGAGACTGAGCAAGGGGCTCATTAGTACTGTTGATAGAATTGTAATTGAATTACTTTACTTATTCCCCAATTTAAAAAGTATTTCACTACTCATGACTTTACTTTTTTCTACTCACATAGATTCTCCATAACACTAACAAGATCTCCATGTAAAATCCACAAACTAAAACAGAGGTGATACAAGAGCAATCAGCTTTTTTAGCACCACCTCATTATTTTCACCACATGAACATGAGAAAATGTACATTTGATAGTAGCCTACGTAGTGTAGAGACAGGTTGCTCATTGAACACTGGGACAGTGGAAATGTTTTTAACTTGTTTTCAACAAATTGGAAATAATTTGAATATCTCCAGTTGCTGAATGCCCCTAAACATATATATATATATATATGTACATGTGTGTGAACAAAAAACACATAATATCACATATACTTTTAGAAACCAAGAAGAAAATTGCTCTTGGGTTTTCCAGTATTAAATGAGTAACTTAAATACTTTTTTTTTTTCAAAAAGAGCAGGAAATCTCCTTTGAAACCAAAGAAAAAAAATAAAACACCAAAAACGAAATTCCCATATTTCACAACTTTATTTATTAATGTGTTTGACTTAGAGGGTGATTCTACTTTTGTTTTAGATGATCCCCTTTGTGGAACAAGTTGGATCATTCCAGCCTCTTTGTGGTTTTCAGATTTACAGTAGTACACATAAACAACACATAAACACATAAACAATCATTTCAGATTTTGTCCTTTGATTCCTTTATGAATATGTGAAAGAAAATGATTATTGATTTTTTAATAACTTTGTAATTACAATTGTAGCTTCACATTGCCTGCAGATCAAAAACAAATGTTTTGACTCACAGGGATTTCAGAAACCCAATTCTTCAAACACAGTTGATTGGGTTGTGGGATTTTACAAGTGGATGTGCCAGCTTTCTTGCTGCTTGTTCTCAGCATCATATCCCTAGAGAGTTAACGCAGAAGGAAGCGCTCTGTCCCACATGAAGTTCCACTGCACCCAGAATGTGTTGTTCCGGCTGTTACTTGTCCTGAATGTTTATTCTGCTCTGTGAATGATCGTGTACACCATGTGCTGGGTTAGACAGCAAAGGGCTGCGGTCATACTCATAAACTGAGGAGGTAGTTCTCCTTACACACGCAACAATATGATTTGTGACAGCATCTATCATCCAGAAACTTGCACTAGTCAGCACGTAAACATTTGCATGTCAATGAATTTAGTTTCATCAACAAAATAAGGAAAATTCTAATGAATATTTAAGAGAAACAAAGCTGAGATTTTAGCTTGTCTTCTCCATAAATAAGTGAAATAGGATCACTTAAAGGATTTATTGATTGGAATCGAAAGAGTTGCACACTAAAGTCATAATGCCGTTTCTAAAGAGGACACTTTTTTTAGCTAAAGTCTAACAAAAGAGTTGAGGAATCGTTTGTTGTTCGGTCAGACAAAATCAAGCTGGAGACTCTTCCTTAGAGTTCTTTAGGACCAACTATTCCTGATGAAAATGGCAACATGATATTGTATCCACAGAGCAGTTATTCCAAATAGACATGAGAAGTAATCATCATGAAGATCATGAAGATCAACATAGAAGACTCACACATTCTTTCAAGTCCTGCCAGAGAAAGACTTCTTCATTTATATACAAGACTATACTAACATGAAGTTCAAAATGTCTTACATAAGAATACTATACATGAGTGATTTATCTTTGCCCTGAAAGGGGATATTTTATTATAGTTACAATGGTAAAACTTGAGACAGAAATTGTTCCTTTTGGAAACTCAAACCCTAAGCCTCACATATATAATAAAAGTAAAAAACAGTACATAAAGAAACATAGTTTCCCTCTTAAGAATGTATATTTTACTTGCAGAAAACCTTCATGTAATGTTTTATCTTTATATATGAAAAGCAAATGTCTAGAAAAAGAACAATCAAGAAAAAAGTATTAAAATTATATGACCCATGTATGGAAAACATTGTTGCCTTTCATATTTCTTATATTCCACATAGACATTTTTAAACATTAAATATATCATTCTTTTGAATATGAAAAGAATGAGAAAGTGGCCACTTTCAAGAGTTTTTCATAGTATGGGACTAATAAGTCTTATAGGATTCACAATACATGTGAAACAGAGATTTAGTGCTGCAGGTGATGTACATTTCTTTTTGTAGTTCTTTTCCAAATGGGTTATGATGCAATATTTTGTAGGAATTTGCTTCATAACAATAATTTGAATTTATTTAAGTAGAAAAGTCTGGACATCTGCTGAATCTGGATCATTCTGTTTGTTTTGTAGAAATAAATCAATACAAATAAAGTATTGCATTTACACTTTAAAACACAAGCATTTTCTAGTTGAGCATGACATTTTTACTCAAAACATTCGGTTTGTTGTTACATCTGAACTAAAGACTTAATTAATCAATGAAACAGATCTGCATCACTACTTCATTCAATTCTTTACCCATTTGATGGCTTTTACATGGTGCAACACTTTGGTTTCCTCAGAGCAACAAAGATGCATTTGAGTGTTGGAACATCTATCCCAAGAACTGATTCAAGACCTGCTCCAATGAAAATGGTGTTTCTGGTGTTTTGAACATGTTCTTGCAGCATTTCTAACATATTTATTTTAAAAAAAGAATAAATGTAGGTTTTTGAGTATTTCTTTCATCAAATGATGATGGATCAGGAGCAAAACCTGCCATTTGAAAAATCTCTCAGTTGTGACGCAGAAATTGAAATGGGTGTGCCAATGTCTCCCTGCTCCACTCCATTCTGATGTGTCCACTTGAAGACAAATAAATCCATTAAAGTCTTAATTTTGCTCGTCTGAGCTGGAATCTGGATCAAAGCTCTATGGCTGGATGGCTCCAATATTTCTTGCCTTTTTTTTTGTACATTACTGTTTGCTTTGGGTTGTGCGAGGCTGTAAGCTAGGGGGTGAGAGTGTAAACAAAGGAATGATGGGACATTAGCAGAGGATTGCTTCCGTGCCAACAGTCCTCACAACTCAGTGGGAAATTTCTAAGGAACACGAGCCGCTCTGCAGAAACTAAAACATAATTGATTATTGAATAAAGCACAGAGGGAGAAACTGGCGGTAAAGAAGGTGAAGATTCTTTAGAGCACCTGAGCTTAAGTACATAGGTACAGACACCAATCAGGGTGGAGCATCTTCTTTAAAAAGACTTTCAGAAGTCACAAAATAGAAAATGCAAAAGAAAACAATCATATCATGTGACCTAGTCTAGAAATGAAAGCAGTGACTTCTATTTCCAACAGTGTAGTGAACCAGACTCTTTGGGCTAATAAGTGGAGGGAGTCACCAGGCCTGATGGGAGTCCTCTGCGTTTATGGATGTGTGAGTAACGGAAAATGAGGATGGAGAGAAAAACAGGAGTCAACTGCAAACCTGTGACAACTCCCCGCAGTTGTTCCTCAGAGCTCGGCCGGAACTCAGAAAGCTCCAGCTGAACTCACAGCTTGTTAAGCTGGACTGTCTGATCATCACAAACCACCCACAGTCAAGATGCAGCCTCCCACTGTTCTCGTAGTTTGTGCAGTGTGTTGCCAGTGTGTTTGGATAGTATGCACGCATTCATGTTGGTGCTTGCGAGCATGCCTTGTTCCTTCTCCTCACCTTACATAAGCAATGAGCTCACATCCCTCCTCCTTCAGGGTTTCTTCTGATGTGTTCCTCGCTACAAAAATCTCAATCGTCAGATAAGAATGAAATAAACAGCGTCTCTCCTGGGACACCAACTCCTGCAAGGAGCAGAACACCAACTGACAAAGCTATATAGTGTTGATATTAACAATCTTTTCAAAGGGAAAAAGCTTGGGTGTAGGAGTGTGATACTGGCTTCCCTGAAAAAAGGTAAAAGAAGTGAAAGAAATGATGTGTCAGCCGCTCTGTATGAAATCTAAAAAAAGCACTCTGAGATATCAACATCCGCTGGCCTCATCTCTGACCTCCATCACTATCATTCCTCATTTCTGCTTTTCCCTCTGCCTCATTTCCTTATCCCTGCAGCCTCAGAGATGCTTGCATTTGAGCTGAAACTCCCAGCCGAGTCCACAGAAAGCCAGCGAGGTTCCCTCCATCAATACTGCAACTTGTCGAATTATCAAGATTAATTATGTGTCTGAATGTAACGGCGTGGCAACTCATTAAGACTTTACAAGGCTGAACTGCCCTCCCTCCTCCCTCTTTCTCTCTTGAAATTTAGCAAGGGTGGCCAGATCTGTGACGAGAGGAAACATCCCAGGGAAGACGAGCAGAGCATGAGCAGACAGGCAAGGTCGAGCAGTAAAGCAGGTAGAAGCTCACATCCCTGACCCGGCGTGCACTCACGTCTCAACAACGAAAGAGCAAAACCTGGTTGGAAGAACTCTCCACCAATGTCACCTGGTTTTTCTAGTCTTTAGAACTTAAATACATTTTGCAAAAAAAAGGAAAAAAATCACCCCAATCTTCTCTTGATCTGTTTTCAAAGTGTTCCCAGTGGCCTCATAATTCTGATTGTGCCGTTTTTACTCAAAATATAAAAACAGTCTAATTTTCTAAGACATGGTTTCTGCAGAGTGGCAGTATTTCATTCAAAATTCACCCCTGAATTGTCGGCTGGACTGTTGGTGCGATGCAAGACCACCCACTGTTTTTAACATCGCTTTGTTTTTCTCTCCTACTAGCTAACAGTCCCTCACAACCTAACATTGCTGGTTCAACAAAAATGGAACAAGTTTGGAGCTATCTAGCTGTACAGTTACACGTACATGGATCAAATCGTCTACAAGTGAATGCATCAGAGCAGAGCGGAGCAGGGAGCTTGTGTCTTGCTGCAGTCCACTAGTCCATTCGATCTATTAGTCTATTAGATCCCTAAAATGCATCTACTGTAGATGTCTACAGGACATCTCTTTTTTGTTGCTCTATTAGATGTGTACCAGTAGTGTTCTGAAAGATATCTGCATATAGAGGTCTACTTCACATCTACTTTTAACCATCTAATCTCAATATTTTCAGATGTTTATTAGAGAACTTTTTAAAAAGATTTACTAGTTTAAAAATCAAATTAACAGAACCAAGTCCCTTTTAGGATCACAGGTTTGCTAGTTCCAACTCAGTTCCATGACACAGAAAGGTCACAACTAGGATTTGAACCTGATTCTTCTTGCTGTGAGGTGAAAGAGCTAACCACTACACCACCTTCATGTTCACAGAAAACTAGTAATCATAAAGTTCTACATTCCAAGAAGTACCAACATTTCTGCTGAAATGTACCTGTAACAACAATCCAACAGAAATATTTCTGTTTATATTTTTATCTTGTCAAATAACTGAACATAATAATGGTAAAAGGTTTCATCTACTATCAGAGTGGATTATTATTAGAATGAGCTTCTCGAACATTTTCTGATCCTCTGCTGCACAACAGTCTAGTCAAGTATAGACTTGTATTTACACGTATAGATTAGGAAAAAGGTTTACTCTACACTAATGTTGTCGTGTTTTTATTTTCTAGTAAAAGGAGAAAAAGGATGACAGCAAACTGAAATCACAACGATAGAAACATGTTAGACTTGGCTTTTCTATTTTATATCTAATGCATGTTTAAAAAGTCCTCTAATAGACATCTAAAAATATCCAAAGATTAGATGTCTATTGATAGATGTGGAGAACATGCAGAACACTATTGGTAGACACCTACAGTAATAGAGTAACAAAACAGAAATGTCCGGGAGATATCTAATGTAGAAGTTTATTAGTCATCTCATAGACATAGATGTCTATGAGATGACTAATATACATTGTGTGTACGGGGGGGGAAGAAACCACCCAAATGACATGTTTACAATGCATGATGGGACTTTGATGCAATGGGGGTGAGGTGGGAGGGGTTCTTTTCTAGAGATTTAAACCTACAAGTGTTCTGATCCAACACCAGGCATTCGTCATTTTACCTCCCAGAATCAGAATAAAACACACAAATGACAATAGCAGATGTTCAAGTGTTGCGTGTTTTTGCCTCAAAGCTTTGTTAGAATGATTTTATTATGAAAAAATAGTCTCATATCACTGAAGGCTAAAGCCATTTTCATCTTCTTCGTGCTGCTGTGATGCCAACAGCCTTTGGACCTGAGTCTTTACGTCTTTTTCTTCCTCTTCCTGTTATTCTTTCTTTTACTGTAAAACTGACGAACCATGACTGGAAGGGAACAGGCTACAGGATGAAAAGACAGCTGCTGCATTGTGTCTTTGTACTTAGTATTAGCCGGGAATGGAGTTTGTTTTTTTTTTAAAACCATTTGGACGTTTTCGGCTTTTAGTTTTGTTTGTAATAAAACTGGTGAGGTCTTAAAGCAGGTATAGTGTAAACCCTGTTCAGTTTATAAAATACACTCCTAGCAGCACATTTTGTCCTTTTTATTGTGCCATATACTGATTTTAACAACAGGACTTTTCAGCATTCTTGCGTAACATTCCCAACACCAAAGTTTAGACAAAGTCTACTAGTTTTTGTAATGTTCCTTTTAAGTTAATAAAAATGAGTCAAACATTTCCTCAAGGGTTTTGTGTCTTAAACTACAGCTACATGGTGAAATTTGTGTTTAAAATACTTATGGTCAGTATTCCGCATTAGGAAACTCTAGTAACCTAAAAGTCCCACTCCAGTTGTTTTGTATATCATAAAATCATTCCCGTTGGTGTTTTCATTATGATCATGCAGTTTTAGCCAAAATTAAAACGCCTATGTTGTTTTTAAGACATATTTTCTGCAGAGCAGCAGGAGCTCATTAGCAATTTGCCTCTGGGTTGTGGGCGGTACTGTCAACTGCAGAAGTTTGTCAGGCTAATTTCCCAGCATTCCTATGTTTACACCCTCTTTTAGCTTACCTCACAAAGCTAACATTTGCATAGAAAAAAAAAAAGCGGCAAGCAAAATCCGAGCTATGCAGCTGCACAGTTGGGAGCCAGATAGCAGCTCAGACAGAAAAAATGCATCAGAATTGGATCATAGAAAGAAAACTTTGTCTCGCCTATGGCAGTTGCTGCAACACAAACCTAAGCTTTTTTAAACCGTGACTTATCATTTGCCTCTGGATCATCTGCCCACAATAAGGATAAGATAATTCTCAGAAACACAGTTTTCATTTTAAATTATTTGACATATGTCCTACATCGTGAGAAAAAGGCTACAAGAACTTGTTCAAAAAACCATTTTCATTGGAGTGGGTCTTAAAGTAAGATTGCATTCCGACAAGAATTCAATTCTCTTTTGTATAAAAACAACGTATTTAATAAATTAATAAATCATGTCAGGATTTTCAGTTTTTCTTTAGTTCTGGTTTCCTGTATTACGTTTTTAATATTTCTATAGCAATCTTCTGACAAAAAAATAAAATTTTTGGTTTGTCAATGTATCGTACAACATTATCCCACCAGCGATGTTATGCTGTAATGCTTGTTTTTGGTCATAATTCAAGGCAAATTCAGAAAAGAGCAGTCCGTCATACTCATTTTAACAACAGGTGCATGCTCTAAAATGAAAATTGTTTCAATTGCATTTTTAAAGCTAATAACCCGGTATTGCCCAAGGCCAATGACTAACTAAGAAGACTAAGCACAAAGACAAAAATTTGCATTTTTAATATAATACCAGTCTTAAAACTCTGCATCTACTGTGTGACATTTCCAAAATGTTCCTGCTTCTTGTTTTCTCTGATATTTTACTGTTGGCTTCTTTCCCCAGAAATGTTAAACAGTTAAGTTCAATCGTTCTCTTTGGTTACCTTTGTTGCTTCAAAGTTCAATGTTTCCAAAAGAATTACATTTTTTGTTGTTGTTTGCATTGCACCAGACTTTTGATGAGTTCTTACATTGCAAAACCTGCAAGAGTAGACTCTTCAAAGAAACACTCTTGCTTTGTTCAAACTGGGAGTGACTTTGATGCTGTCTCCCATTGCTTACCATTCTGATTTGGTTTTAGCAACAGATTTTTTCGTGAGTTCTCTACTGTAACCTGATGTGATGTCATGTCTAATGACCGCTCTCTACTCTAAGTGAGCATACTTTTCTGGAATGGATCTACCGCTAACATTTTTTCCCTCTTCCTTGTAGTTTGGATTCCCCCGCCGCCTCTCTTTCTTGGACATTTACGTACCAGATTTAAGTTATTTAACACTAATAGCTATTTAACACGCAGAGGAAATCTTCCTTAAAGTTCTGGTGAGATTTGATTGGGGGGGTGTCAAAAATGAAATAGTTTGTTTAGAGTTGGTATGTTTCTTGCAGAGAACAATCAAACCCCTAAAGTCAGCACATTTCAGACTGTGATGGGACAAAAGTGCCACAGAAAGTGGAACAGCAGCACAAATGGCTGTCTTACCTGGTGATAGTTGTGTCTGCTGTGCTGCTTGGAGAGAGGGATACCAGGGTGTATTCTGACTGGACACAGTTAGTACATTTAAAGTTAACCAGAGTTTGCTTCTCCTGATAATCTGGAACAAAATTTCAGTCTGAATACACCCAAGCGAACCCTGGTTCTGGACCAGGAACTGTTTTAGGATCCATCTTTTGAGGCGGTCTCGGTTCGTTTCCAGTCGGACTGAGCTTTGGTTTTGGTCCGAGATTCCTCAGTCTCAATACAATTCATTCCCGGAGCAGAATAACTGGACCAAAATGGCCACGTGTGGAATAGGAATAACACACAGATGAGCTGCTGACAAATGTAAAGCAATGATTGTTGTGTTATCAGACAGAAAAAAAAGGTCCAACTCCTTACTTATAATCAGTGTTGGGTGAGTTACTTCTGAAAAGTATTTGATTACTTTACTTAGTTACTGAATCAAAATTGTAAATAAATTACTTTACTCATGACCTATTTGAAAAAGTAATTCACTACTCGTTACTTTACTTTATTTCCACTCATATACAAATTCTTAAGGGAAAAACAGCTTCTTACAAACATGATCCTTTTGTCTTTCATTTAACAGAGCTCCTTTGAAAAAGAAATTTTTAATCTTAATATGACTTATCAGGTTAAATAAAGGTAAATAAATAAAACAAAGCTAAATAAAAAATATATATATATTTTAAAGCAATAACATTGTGCAAGGTATGAACATGGTTCAAGACATATGTGGTCTATGCTACAGCTCAAAGTCAGGTGTGGAAAATACTTTTACATAATATTCCTCTCTATGATCATCTCTATCAAATCTGCAATCAAGCCAGTGTTTTGAAAACACAAAGAACTATTAAATGCCTCCATGTTCATTCTGGACAACTTTATGTATTCCATCACAATGAGTTGTACCCAATGCATCAGTCTCTCTCCTTCTACATCAGCCTTTTGTGCACAGTTCTGCCCGGCCTCGAGTCTACCAGACTATGCACCCTCCACCCCGCCCCCACAGAGTGCGAGAACAAACTCTCATGTTTCCAGTCGCGTGCAGCTTACGCCTGTGCGTTTTGTTTTAATCAAAGTGAGAGAAAATGTCAGAGCCTACAAAGCCTAAGAAACGAAGCAGCGAGGGTTTCTATAGTCCAGTAACTGCAACTAATAACCAAAATTTGAACTGTAATTTGTTATTTAACTCAATTGCCGACAAAAATAATTAAATTACAATAATTAGTTACTTTGTAATTCGTTACCCCCAACACTGCTTATCAGAATGTTTTTTTTAACACCGCCAAAAATGCTTCTGACATATTTTTCTGTGTTGTTACTCTGCACGCGCTGCACGATAATGTTGTCACAAAAACCACTTTGTAGTTCCTCACCAATATTGTCTTAAAAACATTACCATAACACAACGATGAGACACAGCAACTCATTAAAATGTGGTTGGATGAATGCAGGCTTATTAAAACAACTTTTTACACATTTCTTCTCACTGTTTTCCAACAGTCTGTATGTCAATAACACTGATCATCCTACCTTCAAAGCCACTGTCTTGCCAGGAACTGCCTTACAGCATGCCCCCGCTGTACCAAAGAAGCAGTAAACAGTGTTGTACCTCACTTTGATACAGACGTTCAAAATTGGTCAACAAAATTTTGAATCAGTGAACGATTGCGAAAAGGATTGTGAAGTGCAGGACTTCCATAATTTCCGCCTCTAGTTGCTTTGCCCCATCCTCATATTTCATCCCACCCTGGCCAACGAGTGAAGAGATCTTTAGTCACATGATTTTGTTCACAAGCTTTAGTTGAAAAAGGAAAGTCAGCTTGATGGGAGTGTGAATACAGACCAAAAGCAAAGTTCAGGACTCAATCTGACACAATTTTCCCAATCTCTACACACCCTAAAGTTACAAAAAAATGTTCTAGAAGTTTGTTTTTGACTTGGATTCCAAAGTCTACTAAAATTAAAATGACAGGCAGCAGTGGAAGCAGTTAATTAAAATAAAAATGATGAAGTGCTTTTTTTTTTTTGTTTTTTTTTTTTTTTGTTAGTGCAGCTTCAATCATGGCAGCTTGTTTAACAAAACAGACTAACATGAAAATGAATTTTCCACTAATCTTCTTAATTCTGCAAGAGTTTGGATTGACCAGGAGTCTGCTGAAAAGATCAGAGTGTTGGAGTGTTGCATCTGTTTGTAACAGTGTTGGGACATGTGTAAATGTATCTTGCAACATTTTTTTTTTACTCTATTCAGATCAAAAATTAATGTAATAACTTTAAGATAGTTGGCTTTTCTGCTTACAAATTTCCCATAAGGGCTTTTAAAGTCCCACTCCAACCATCTTTTGATCTATACTAAATGCGTTCCCAGTGGTCTTTTAATTATGATTATGTCATTTTTAGTCAAAATAAAAATAGCCTGTGTTATTTTCTAGGACAAAATTTCTGCACAGAGGCAGGAGTTAATCAGAAACCTACCTCTGAGGTGAGGGTCACATGGTTAGCGCACTTACCTTACAGCAAGAAGGTTGCATGTTAGCCCTGTGCATGCATGGGATTTCTCCCATAGTCCAAAAACATGTTCCATAGGTCTAAAAATGAAGTCGTACATGGATCTGCAGTATTTGTCTCAAGTGAATGTATTGGAATGGAGCAGAGCAGTGAGACTTTGATCCGCTCCTCGCGGTTTCAATGTTAAAACTGAAAACTTTTTAAACAGCCTTTTTTTTTATCTGCTCTTGATTTACCATAATTAAAGAAATACTCAGAAATGTTTGCTGTTTATAAGCCACAGTGGCTCCACTCCAATTTGCTTTGCTAAATGACAGACCATTGATGAGATGAACATGAGAGGCTGTTGATAGAGACCAGATGTCTGTACTTCATTAAACAATCAAAGACAAGACAGATAAGAACAACACTGTAGCTCCAACTCATACCGGCTTAAGGCCATACAAACACACCATGAAATAGAGATGGCCTACCAGAACGATGGATCAAAGATGACTGTCTGCCATGGCAACGTTTAGTGATGGATTGATAGCAACCACCTCTTTGTAAGGAGTTATGAACAGTGCGTATAGGAAGATGAGCCTCAGATTTCACTTGTGAGGATGAACATAAAGTGCCTTGCTGCAATCTGTCTGCAAAGCTTATTGCAAGACACACTTTTATGCAAAAGTTAATGTCCAATGTTTTATTGTGTTATTCTAGGTTTAAAAATGCATTTAGATTAGTTTCACTTATCTAATGATAAGCCGACTTGAAATGGCTGCCATGGCTTTTCTGGCCGCCTTGGTCTCTCATAATCTAATGTAATTCCTTCCAATTATTAACTTATTGTTTTAATTTGATATTTGAATAACATCTCTGTTGAGATTGTGTACTGGAGATTCTGACTACAATAACTATGGAACTTTGAAATCTGCCAACTTTTTACGTTGGGGCTTGAGGCTTCTAGGCCTCAAGGCGTAAACCACCGTCCTCACTTTTCCCTGGTACATTGTGGTAAGAGTGAGTGAGAAATAATGCCTCCTAAATCAAGTAAAACATTTGCCCTGACCATGAGGACACTGACCCAGTTACTGGATCAGCAGAAGGAGATGCTTCAACAACAAAAGAAAACTTCAAGAGTTGTATTCTGATCATCATGGAAATGAGTGGTGTTATCAAAGACATCCATGAACTTAAAACAAGCCAACAATTCACCCAGGGCATCATGGAAGATACGAAATCTACATATAAAGGCACTGATGTCAAAATCAAAGCAACTGAAACTAACATTGCAAAGTTCAAGAAGGAGTTGGATGACTTGTTCCATGGGTTGGTTCTATATTGAAAACCACTCAAAGGAGATCTAGTCTTCTAATTGATGGCATTTCAGAGGAAAAAGGAGAAACTACAAGTGGATTGGAAATCAAGATTCAATAAATGCTGTCTGAAAAATTGGGTCTGGATGGCTCAAACATTGAAAGTGAGAGGGCATATCAACTGGGAAAGTTTTAAGGACAAAGGCTCAGAAAGACTGTTTTCAAGCTTCTCAGGTTTAAGCGTATCCTTTTTTCAACCAAAAAGTTAAAGGGAACAAGTACTGTATATACATCAATGAAGACTGTTCAGATGTGCTGCAGCACAGGAGAAAGGAATTGCTGCCCCAGCTGAATGCAGCCAGAGAAAAAGGAGAAAAAGCTGACTTCAGGTACGACAAACTTGTTACCTGGCCTCCAACTGGACAAAGACAATAATCTGATTAAATGATCATGAGACCCTTGTATTGTAATGTACCTTTGCATTTGTTTTATTAATGTAAATATGTTACTTTTAACTGTAAATGAGCCGCAAAAAATGTTTAGTTTTAGCACACTTAAACATATTTAGCTTGAGAAACAATATCCGTGAAATCACACAAATATGTTCAATAGGAAATATTCATGTCTTAGCCTTATCCAGAACACTATCTACTGTAGACAGCACTTTTAAAAACTCATTGCTAACTATTGATGGGCACAGATTAGACAGAAGAAATAGGAATCAAAATGGTGGAGGAGTTGTATTTTATATAAAGAAGAACATTGTTGCTTCTCCAAAATCAGACCTAATGTGCAGAGATATTGAAGTTATATGGTTACGGTTGTTCTGAAGTGTATGTGTTATAGGTATGATGAGTACACAGAATGAAGTTGTTTTGAACTTATTTGAATGTGTATAGCTTATAATGTAAATATGACTAATTAGTTTGGGATTTTTGTGAAATACTTTGAAATTTTGTGAAATTTGTGAATTTCATGTTTATGGACCAGAGGAAGCTAATGGGTTCCAACTAAATAGATAAACTAGTTTTACTAACATTTTTATATTAATTGTTGGTCAGATAATGTGACCCAGTTATGTAAATTAAGGAGTGCATCAACGGATATTTTAAAAACACATAGTATTATTCTTTACTGCATATAAAAGACTTAAATTAGTATCAGCCTTATTCTCTTTATAGTCTGCTGATGGGATTATTATTCAAATTAACTCGTCTTCACTTAGGGATTTAAATATATTTGCCCTACAGGCTTTAAAATGTCATCACTGCTGTGTCGGCGTGTTAAGATAAGCCACTCACACATCTGCAGCTCACAGCACATTCCTCCACTGAGGTTTTTTTTCACAATTCAACTCTGAACCACCTGCTCCTCTGAGTCTCTCTGTCTCCCTCCACCTCATCTTCCATTTCCCAGGTCACTGAATGGTAATTGGAGCTTTTTGACAGGAATTAACAGCCTTTGTTGTTTTAGCATACGCTGTAATGTTGTTCATTGCTGATTTACATAAGAACTCTTTGGGGACCTGGCACTTCATTTTCTTTAATCCATTCTTGACAGTGATCAGTGGGAAAAAATGAGTAGAAGAGACAGGGGACCAACACAAGAGAATAGATCCTTCTGAGGAGGGCTTAATTGTGCAAACTGTTGCGCCTTAATTGAGATTGTTTTTGTTTCATAACCTGAACAGATGAGGGAATCCTCTCTAAGGAAACATTGGGCATCTATAATGTTTGGATGGTTATTAAATCTGTGCATTAGTAGTCAGCCTGTGAGTTAACTGGTGTGGATGACAAGTCCAACCACCTCAAGGCTCTTTCAAAAAAGATTAGATTAAAGCCTAAGAAAGGGTTCTATTTCATCTAATCATTTCAATTGTTGAGCTAAATGAGAAGCATACTACTCACAGTAAGTTTGGGATATTGTTATTTAGTGCTTTTTTTAATTTGCGCTGAATTTTATTAAAACATGTAGAAGTTCCTTTTGATGTTACTAATAATGAATGAAAAGAAACAATTTTCACGTCCTCTGAAACTTACAGTGCTTAACAAGAGGGTTAGTTCACTTGTAAATAGACTTGGGCACACAACACCTAAGTGTGAATGAAGAACCGAATGAATGAATGAATGAAAGAATGAAGGAATGAATCCTGGACCAAAAACAAACTAACCTAAATGGAGTAAAAGAGATTACCATTCTGTATTTATGATCAATGAGCAAAACAGCCTATCTCACAAGTCTAAAATACTGTGAATAATGAAAAAGTTTTAAAAATATCTGGTTAGTAAGAAGAAAAGGTTTGGCTGTGTTTTAATATTTGACTATTCAAGAGTCAGAGCAACTAGCTTCTCATTCGTCCTTTCTTTTACTTACTGGTCAGAGTTTGTTTACTTCCACCAATCGAGCAGCTGCTGGAACTGTGGGATTTTTTTTCAGGCAGTTTTTGGTCCGTCTCAGTATCCACCTCACTTTTAACAATGGCATGTGTGAAAGCAAACCTAACCAAATGAAGGTGTGAAAAATATGTGGCATTCATCAACAATTCAAACTAAGCCAACCTTGTGTGAAAGCAGCCCATCCAAACTGCTTTAAATAAACTGAGAACAATTGTGGGAGATCTTTTATGATCAATCTTGTATTGAAGATTTAAAGGGTTACTGTCGTGTTGGTTTTGGCCTTTAACTTCTGTTGCAGTTTATGCTTACGGTGGTGGATTTGTTGAGGCCTTGCATATCAGAATATTTTGATCAGGATCCTAGCATTTCTGGAGGGTGTCTTGAGTCATGCTGGAACAGCAAAGGGCGTCTGACAAGCTTTTTACTTATTTTAGAACTTGGAAATACTGCCTGATGATCTGAACCAAGGCCTTCCTGTGATGTGAGAGTGCGAACCACTAAACCACCGTGCAGTTCTACGTGAGCAACTGTTTTACAAAATTCTACACAGAAAAACATTTGTTTAATCTTTCATTCATTTTCTGAACCGCTTTATCCCTTTCGGGGTCACGGGGCTGCCGGAGCCTAACCCAGCTTCTCATGGGCGAAGGCAGGGTACACCCCTGGACTGGTTGCCAGTCTGTCGCAGGGGCCACAATCACACACTCATGCACACTCACATCCACACCTACCAATTAACCTATGAAGCATGTTTTTGGACGGTGAGAAGAAGCTGGAGTCCCCAGAGAAAACCCACGCATGCACGGGGAGAACATGCAAACTCCACACAGAAAGGTCGCTCATTGGTGACATTGTTTCAAGTCCCCCAGCCGGGACTTTTACCGGGCACCTTCTTGCTGTGAGGCAAGAGCGCTAACCACTGCACCACCAAAATCTTTCTAGCCCAAATCATCATGAATTTAATTTTATCTTGAGATGAACTGTTCGACCAATATTACTTTTAAACCTGAGGGTAACATGTGACCTAATTCCACAGATAAGATAGTTTTGTTTCTAATTTGGACTTATGGTTCTTAATTGCTACATCAGTTTGCATGTTTGGCTCAGCGATGATAGTGCATGGAGCTGACAGTGGCTTGAATAATAATAGCTTCATGTGTCACGTTTGGTTCCGATACAGACGGGCTGATTGGCGGGATGAGCCCCCTCATCACACAGTGACTTGGTGATGAGTGGCTCAGCAAACACTGTGGCTGTTGTGAAAGTGGTGACAATGAGTGTGTGCATGTTTAGCACATACAGACTAGCTGGCTTTGGGAAGAAAATGAGAAAGTTTTGTTATAAGTTTAATCAAACATAATCCATTTTGATCATGATGATAGAATTACCGCTGCACATCTGAATTTCACCATTTCTCACCAGCTCTGTTTGAAGGTAACTACATAAATTATCAAACATGGGTGTAAAGTCAAGCTCACTTAAGGACTTTAAGTAAAAAACAGAGTCATTTGCAACAGTATGCACCTGTATTGAAATACACAAAACTTCACTTTGTAACCTCAGATGTATTTCTTGGTATGAGTTCCTTTTCTTTGGGAGAATACAATAAAATTCACACCAATTTTTTAAATGCTTATTTTTTAAAAACAAATTAAATGCTTCTGTAAGTTTATGAATAAGCTACTAAAATATAAATATTAATGAAAATTATGATAATATGTGTATTTTTGGGGGCAGAAATGTTAAAGTTCTTCTCAACAACACAGGGATTTTCTATTGAGTTTTAGTCAGGTTGGTTTGCAGGATAATACATTTCATTGATATGATATCAAAAAGTCCTACCACTGTCTAGAAAGGGTTGATTTACAGGACAGCACATAAGCGCTCATCCTGGCAGCTCAGGAACAAGCCTTGAGCACCAGAGTGAGCCCGTGATCTGAGCCTCAGATCTACCACACCAGACAAGACCTAAGATATAGGCGGTGCAAGGAGGCGCCTGAAAAAGCCCAGCACATAACTGCAGGGTGTAAGATGCTGGCCGGGAAAGCACACATGGAGCGCTACAACCAAGTGGCTGGAATAGCATACAGGAACATAAGTGCAGAATATGGACTGGGAACCCCAGAGTCAGAATGGGAAACATTCTCTACCACCACCAAAAGTGGTAGAGAATGAAAGAGCAAAGATCCTGTGGGACCTCCAGATACAGATGGACAGGATGGTAATGGTGAACCAACCAGACATTTTAGTGGAGGATAAAGAACAGAGGAAAGCTGTTGTGGTGGATTTGGCAGTACCACCCGATGGTAACATCAAGAAGAGGGAAGATGAGAAACTGGAGAAATACCAGGAACTCTGAGAAGAACTGGAGAAACCTTGGAATGTGAAGGTGACAGGTTTCCAGGTTGGAACCCTGAGAATTTCTTTGTCAAGAAGCACAAAAAACACATAACAGGACTATACCTGCATACAACAAAATCAAAGCGAAAAAAAAGAACCATCAAAATCCCCAAACAGGAAATAGTGTTAAAGCCACACACCTTTGCCTTTTTAACCTGCTTTCTTGCTCTGTTAGAACAGTTACATTCAGCTTCTTTGGTGACATACTGTACATCAGTTTAGGTTAGCACTGTGTTAATTGTGGGTGTATTTGAAGCATCAAGAGAAGAAATGGCCATTCACTTTATTTTGCAGCTGTAATTTGCTATTTAACAGATCCTATCAGAATCGTCTTGCAGAAATAATGAACTGTGTTCGTGACTGGAAGACAGAGTCTGTAGACGCTTCCCTGCGTCTTCTGGAGCTGACAGCAGCATGGCGTCCTGCTGCGTCAGACTGTGAAATTATGCCTTTGTCACAGATGTGTGGAGCCCCAGATGGCAAAGAGGCAAAGAGGATGACGGCAGGTTTAATAATGGCAGCAGGTCTGGGCAGGGAAGACTTCCCACTTGGGCTGCTTGTCAGGTACAGCTGCTCAGACTTTGGTCAGCTCACATAAACATCACCTCTTTGATTCACAGCAGCTTTGTTTGTCTGTCTGATGCACGGACAGCTTAGCTCTATTGAAAAGCCATCCTGATGGAGAAAGCTAATTAAAAGAACATCAAAGCAGAAAACACACAATGGTTCTGTGGAACATCATAGACAAGGCTTTTTTACACATGTGTGGAAGGATGAAGCTAAGTTTCCTCAATTAAATTATTGTTACAGACCCAAGAGAAAGGAAAATGCTGCTGGATGCCTGACAATGTTGAGTGGAAAATGTTGTGGGACTGGAGCTGAGACCAGCACAGTCTTCCGGAGTGTGCCTCTGACAGGAAAAATGGAATAAACCAAAGGAGGGGGTTCCGGTGGGGAAATCCTTTCCCAAAAAGCTTTTGGCATTAATGCGGTTCTCTCAACGTTTATGTCACCACCACGTCTGATGCAAAGATTTCTGCTAAAGCAGGCAGATAAAAACAAAAAAAGGAATACTTCACACCATGCTGATGCTTTTCATGCCAGCTGTATGTTTGACAGGACAGCCAGCAGCATGAGCAAAATATGGTCACATCCACACTTCTCTGGGTGTGGGGGCTGTGGATAGCTCCCATGACGTCTAGTCCTTAAAATAGAAATGGATTTGACTTTTGAAAAACACAGAACTTCCAAAGAGAGGACACTTGTATGCATTTAGCATCCAAGTTCGTATAGCCAAATACAATCCTCCAGACAGCAGTTTTGAAAGTTATATAAGCTACAGAAATAATTACCTTTTTTCTGCAGTGAAGAAAGAGACCAGCTGTGAACCAGGACAGATCTGGAGCACCCTGTTCCTTTGTGCATTTAAAAGGCACAGTCCAGTGCTTGTGTTGTCCAATGGTGGACCCATTTCAAAGTCACGCACTGAGGAGATTGTGCTGCAGTAACCTTATACATAATCTAGGATGAAGTAAGAGGAGGGAAATCTAGAGCAGCAGTTTCCCTACCTGCATCTGTATGACAGCACACTTCCCTAATTTGGAAAACAATGGAACTTTTAGCTCTGCAATAAAAGTGCAACATTTGTATTTAGCTTTGACAATAATAACAGCCGTAAGTGCTATTTTATGGTGGAACATGAAGATATTTAAGCTCCACTCTGCTTCTGTAATTCAAAGTCACTTTTACTGTTTTATAGGAACTTCAATTCCCAAGAGGGGGGGGTCAGTCAATGATATGCAAAGATGCTTTCTTTGTGTGCGTATGTAGAGTGGTTCCTCATTTTGTGCTTCAGCAGTTATGAGAGAATGTGAGCATGCATGTTCCATGTTATTCAGAAGATGCCATCAAAACAACGAATGAAACCTGTAACCCAGGAGAGTTTGGGCTCAAGATCATCCAAGTGGGTCACGTTTGCTCCATGACCGACCATGACAAGGACAACCCAAACTGTACAATGCACATCAGCACACCGACATCTAAAAAATTCTCATTTACAAGTGTTATATCTGTTAGTATCCCGCAATGAAAACTTCATTGGTATTATGATGAAATCTCTGTTAGACCAGCGAAGCAACAGTAAACAATTCACCCCTTTATTTTTATCATAGATAATGTAGAGTTTGTGTGAGTGTAGGTAACAATATGTTTACCTGACAGAAATATATTTATGGTTTTAAGAACATATTGGTTTGGAATGTTTCTGAGTTTCTGTGTGTGTGTGTGTGTGTGTGTGTGTGTGTGTGTGTGTGTGTGTGTGGGCGGGTGTTTGTGTGTGTCCTTCCTTTACTATCTTCCCAGGACTAATTCATTTTATGATGAATGTTAGGGTTCAGGTTAGACATCATCTGTTCTGGATAAGAGTATTTAAAAAAAATAATTGAAGGCCAGTGGAACCTCTACAGAACCGTCTTTACCAAAATGTGTTAAAGTTCCACTCCCATCATCTTTTATGGTGTTTTAAAAGTGTCCCCACTGCTATTTAATTATGAGTATAATATATAAAACCACATTTTAAAAAAGCCTGTTGTTTTCTAGGACATAGTTTCTGCAGAGTGGCAGAAGTTCACCAAAAATTTGCCTCTGAGTTGTGGGCGGGACCATGAGAGGGACCTGGTGGGAGACAAGATGGCGGCTGAAAATTATTAGCTGGAAGGAAGTCAAGAACCGGAAACCCAATGCAGCAACATGCAGAACAGAAAACCTGTAGTTTTCTATATTTTTCAAGGTCCAAGGTTCCTTACAGTCTCAATGCCATTCAGATATACGGGCACTGGTGCCAGTCAAACCACATGGGTCAAGGTGGGGTTCATTGTCTCACCCAAGGATACTTAGACACGCGTGTGCAGGCAGAGGGGGAATCGAACTTGCAATCCTCTAATTAAAATGTAACTGCTTTACTTTTAATTCACTAGAGCTGTCTGCAAGTCAATAAATTTAATTTATTTTTAAAATTACGACATGTCATGTATTAGGGAGAGAAAATTACTTTTTTCATCTATGTGATGAACAGACAGGCAGACAGCTGGATCCATGTGCAGCAGGTTTATTGGACAGACGTGTTGACAGAACAGAAGTCAGACACAACTATATATCTGTAGCGCTAAGGCAGGCAGAGGTCAAACACTAGAATAGACGTTTCATGGGTCAGGCTTTGGTTACTGTGGTTCAGGCGTGGGTTGATAGTGATAGACAAACAGGGTCGAAGCAGAACCAGAGGCAGGAACACAGAAGAACAGGTCCGGATGTAGGCAATGTAATGACAAGCAATACTTCACACTGAGCGAGGCTCAATGCGCTGCTTAAGTCTCAGGTGGGTGATTGTCAATGAGACCCAAGTGAGCGGCATGGGGACTACGCGCTGAGGTGGCTGGGAGTCAATAATCAGGAGATGGCTCCTGCTGGTGACCAAAAGGGGAGACAGAGCTCTGACTCCTGACAGTTTACTTTTTAAAATTAGGCTTGACAAACACCCTTAATACCTTTTAGCCTTGGTCCTTTGCATTCAGAAGATGTTTTTTAACAGCAGGGCAGCCAAGCCTAGACTAGGGAAGGACTTTCTTGCTAGATTTATTTTAGAAAGGACAAAGAGCACAACTTTCAAGACAAAAAAGAAGATTCTGAACATGACAGTCACTCACCTTTTGATCAGCCCTTTTCTTCCACTTCTTAAGAGATGTTGCTCATTTGTGACCCTCAGGAAAAGTTTGGGCTGAGGTTTGTGCAGCAGCAAAGTTCAAAACCTAGTAGGAGCCGTACGGTTTTATTCTGCCATTTTTAAGGAAAATGTAATGCTGCTTTGCATTCATTATGTTGCTACTTTTGTAATAATATGAAATTATATTTCTTTGTGGCATAAGAAAAGATACATAAAGAGAAACTAACATTTTCTTTAAAAAAAATATATAATACGACATATATATATTTGAACTTTTGATAAAAGCTCATATGGTTTCCTTTTTAAATGACAGACCAAAATCCAAATCCTGTACAAAACAGGAAAAATTGCATTTTCTCTTGTTATATCTTAGGTCTACTTTTGTGAGCAGTCATCCTTTTCTACCTATTACTGCTCTTAGCCTGAACATAAAAAAATAATCCATTGGTTTGCATATATCTTTAAGCAACTCCCCTCAGGATAGCTACTAATCTTTTTTGTGCAGCATTAGATAATTTGTGCTTCAAACTCACGAAACAAACCATGAAAGCACCAGATTTTTTTAAATCAAAGTTTTGTTTAGTATTTGAAATGTTTGCATTTTTGAAGGTCACTATGAAGAGTAAAGGAGCCACATGTGAGCTTCCAGACCCAATACGTATTTCTGCATCAGAATAACAGTATCTTTGCACAGATGGCCTCGGGGTGGCAATGAGGATGCATCCTGCGTGCAACAGGAACTACACAGCAGCAGCAGCAGCAGCAGCAGCAGCCGCATTCTGCTGTCTGCCGGTGGGGGTGGTTTCTGAAGGCGTCCTCAGAAATGCACACCAGCACCCCTGCAGCTGTCAAACACCAAATCCCGCACACTACTCTTTCATGTACTAGAAGATAAGTGAGAGTCATCAATGTGCGCGTAAAGTCTCTTCCTTGAAGAGACCCGTGCGCTCAGGTACGCGCAGCCAATCAGCGCGCAGGAGGGAGTGCTCAACAGAGAGGAGGCGGTCTGCTCCGGCACAGACACAGAACACCTTCAGGTGGGGATGAAGTAGCAGCAGCAGCGGAGCGACAGAACGACAACCGAGTCAGACCCGCTGAGGATCCGGAGGTTTTTCTTCAGGGGGGGCCAGGTAGCAGAAAGAGAGTCCTTCACCGGAGATTACTGCTGGTCACGCCGCTCACCTCCACACACACACACAGCCTTCGCACCCCTTCCGACAGCCTCAATTGATTTGACTGAACTACATGCATTTGGAGCAGGTCATCTAAACCCACCACCATGGAAAATGCGCACACCAAGTCTGCGACAGAAGTTTTAGACCACTTCGGTGTGAACGAGAACACCGGGCTGACTCTGGAGCAGGTCAAAGTCAATTTGGAGAAATACGGTCTGAACGGTGAGTACTTTCCTGCCTCCTGTAGGTGTGACACGTTTCAGGTCGTGAGTGCGCATGGCAGCCCGGAGCGCTTTCATTCCGCAGGCAGATGTCATCAAGCTGAGGCAAACATGAAAACCGCGCACTCCTGCGCGCGTTCATGGATGCGCACGCGCCCACTCAACTCCTAGAAGACTGTAGTCCGACTGGAGTAAAAACTCTGGATCGTCTCAGATCTGCTTCATCAGTCATTCATTGGTGGAGCAGTCACCCCCCCATCAGGTCTGACTGGGGTCAAAAGGAAAAGTGAGAAGCATTGACCTCGTGGAAAAGCAGTTCTTAACAGACATCCCTGAAGTCATGCACAGATCAGGAAGTGTAAATCAGGTGGGGGTGGAATATGATTAAATGAGTCATGATACGTGAAGACCGACCAGCTAAACCTCAGATGTTCTTGAACTTTTTCAACATTTCAGAACATTTTCAACTCCTTCAGTCCTATAGTGAGGACGATTACAAAATTTGTCGCCAAAACTACAAACTTGTTGAGTAGATGGATTCCTTCAGCAGCAGTTGTCACTCAGCGCGCACCCCCCCATCCCATACATTTCAAAAACACATGGTGTGTCTCATCCTTTGATTCCAGCCTGACATCAGCACACCTTTTGAGTCCTGCCATTTGCATGTGCGCCAACCCGTAGAGTCAAGTGCCACATTGTGCCAGCTAAACAAGAGCCCTTTTGTTGCAAGCCGGTTGCTCTGCCTGGGGGCTCGTGATGACTTCATGGAAAATAGCAACGTCTTGCCACAGATAATATCTCTTTCACTTTTAGCAGTGAACTTCCTGCCTTGTGCGAGCGAGCACATTGTAGACGCATGCTAAAAAGAGGGAATACCCTCGTCCCCATTGCCGGGTTCATTCAGCCTCTGGGTCCATTCAGTCTGCCTGTGAGCGTGAAACGTTGAAAGCTGGAGCAGAGAAGCTTAGATGTGCTTGTTGTTTTTGGCGCCTGTCAGTACAGGGTGATGTGTGGCTGCTAAATGACTCTTTCCGCTTCTCTACAAAACCACAGACTGTAAATGTTCAAGGGCTTCCTCTATGACCTTCTGCATTTTGTGTTGGGTTGTATCTGAAGCCGCTTGCGGGTGGAGAACTGACCTTGATGTTTATTCATTGTGTAGTTAATGGGATCATCATACAGCAGAACCTCCACAAATCAGATCTTCTATGAGCCGAGTTTGGCCCTGAGACAATTGCATCAAAGTTTTCTCATGGTGCTGCATGTATGCAGGAAGACTATAATGGCTTTTGTCTTGGTTTAAACTTTTCTAAAAGGCTATTGACCCTCTAAAAATTGTTTCTGGATTTTTAACTTTTCTAGGATGGGAATTTTTTACTAGTTTTAACAAACATAGAATGATGTTTCATCTTCCAGAAAGATTTCTCTTCTGTGAGGATGAAGATGGCTGCACCCAGGATAAACTGATGAACTAGGGTTGCATGATATGTGGAAAGCTTGGGATGTGCAATATTATTGATCAAAAATGTGTTGACGATATGACTTGGAATACATCAACAATGAGTAAGCCATGTTTTTATCCCAAATATTGATCACGATTAGGACTTTCAATGCATAAACTATAAGCAAAAGAAGAAGCAAGTAATACTTAATTTCCATTTCGCTGCAACAGTTCTATTTAAATAAACAAAAATCATTTTGCTTTGTCTATGCATGAGTGTAGACATTTAAGGTAACCATTTATCGCAGTTTACGCCGTCTTTTGCGATACGGGCATTGCACAAGCTGCAATTGAGAGGTCGATACACTTTTGAATTATTCTGCAGGCCCACCATGAACCCCGAGGTATTTGTACACTCGTCGTTCTGTGCTTTTGAAAGGAAACTCCTCCCCCTATGGATCGAAGTAAAAGTCTCTGATCCTTTTTGAAATGTAGGGAAACCGTTGTTGCCACGTGTGCACCTCATATATTCTGCAGAAAGAAGGTGGACGGTTTTCTTTCTGCAGCTCTTGTTTGATGGTTTTATACTGCTAACTCGTTCAGTTCATTTCCTTTATTGCGAAATTATGAAGCCAAGTAAAATCACTTCTCTCCTCAATGGTTCTGGATGAAAAAGGGTTTAGTGGCAGCAGCTTGTGTCCACTCAACCTGATCTCCTCAAGGTTGCTGCATGTCTTTAATGTACGTGTCAATAAAAGCGCACTTTGTCCTTGATGCTATCAACTTTTTGGAAAAGAAAATCAATGAAGCTCAGTTCATTTGTTCTTTTGTAAAACTTAGTATTCTTTTGGATGGAATTCTCAGACATATTTTAAAGTCGAACGATTAATCGGCATAACTGATTAATTTATTTTTGTTCCTTGGATCCAACCAGATCGATGTTTGAGACAAGTTGTTAATTAAATCGACCTATACCGTTATAAAATCGTTTTAAAATGACTTAAGTCTAGAGTGGAAAATACCATTTGGATTGAGACAGAGAAGGTTTATTTACTTTAACAAAAAAAAAAAAAGCCCAAGTACCGTCACAGAGTACAACATGCAGGATGCAGCAAAAATGATCAACTTTATCAAACTAAAATGTGAAGGGATTTGACATTAATTCTTGTTTGTTTGTACAAATATTTAATTTACACTTCATTATCATGTAAGAAGTACAAGGAATCTGGAAAACGTCACTGTTCAGTAGCAGGTATTCACCTCTGAGTCACTCGCTGAATTTTAGTCTATAGATGACCTGGATCCATTTTAGGGCAGTAAATCGGATCGTTCAAAATGAACTAAAATCAACTATGAAACATATCAGCAAAGACAAATTATGACATGAATCTAAGCATTGTTAAAATGAATCGTTACGGCCCTAATATTTGTGGAGATCAATGTTTAGGGTGCTCTGCAGATCTGGAGATCTCTCAAACTGCTTTCAAATGCCACGAGACACTCCCTCATTGCGCAATAAATTCAGGTTCTTCTACCTGTTTGTGCATTTCTCTTCTCTTCTTTATGTAACCGTATTCACTGACAGTGTTCTTGCAAAAATGATTATGCATGAGCCTTTGTTGAGGATATTTACAGGATGCAGTCCTTGTTGAGTTGTGAGATACGACTGCTCAAACTTCACTTTGGGCTTTGTCACAAATAACAATTAAACTTCCTCTATTGAGACCTCAGTCTTGATGTTTCTCTTCCTGTTCAGCAACATTAAAGCAGCCCACTATGCTTGCTCCAGGGTTTGAAACATGCAAGACATTGAGCTACTTCCTGCTCCTCCTTCACACCATCACGAGTGAGCACACTTCTCAGTCAGGACCTGTCTTCTGCTATTTTAAAAACCATTTGTTCAAGAGTTTCTGTAAACATCTGCCTCGGTTCTGGCCTTATTTTTTTTTTTTTTTTTTTGGGGGGGGAGTAGAGTCGAGCTGTGCAGGAGTCCTTGGAGGGTTGAGCCACTTCCTTGCTCCACTGGGCTCTGCAGGTACTAGCTCAGCTGCCTTCAAAGGAGCTGTGATCCTGTTCTCGCTCATCACTTGCCTTCTTTCCTCCCACCTCTGCTTGTCATCGTAATGGCCTTATGTTAAGATGATGTTGAGTCACCGGGCTTTAGCAGAGAGCCTGGATGCTGCTCTGCAGCTCAGTCGACTCCACAGGAAAAAAAAAGTGCTAAAGTTTCAAGCTGCAAGAAATCTCTCATCAGACTTTTTTAGATTTTCATCAAGAACATGTTATGTTTTATGTTTAGGGTTCAGCATCTTTAGAATCCATCATATTTTTGTGGCAGAGTTGCTCTTTATAAAGTACAAATCTAAAATGGCTCTAACTGTTTCTTAAAGATCAGGAAAGTTGTACTGCATCAGGCACTGGATTGGATAGAAGTGTTGCTCTGGTTTCTAAACCCAGAATAGCATCTATAAATATCGGGTTGTTAGCACAGATATATTTTGATACGTTGCTTTAGGGATTGCTGTCTATTTTTCACTGCCTTCAGTGACTGTTTGCCTACAAGGTGGCCAAGTGCCATCTTTGGAGTCTGTTTAGACACAAAAAACTCTTAGTGCAGCTGTGACCTTGAAGAGGAAGCTCTGAAGGCCTGACGAGATATCAGCTCGTTGCTAATCATCTCATGCATGTCCTGCTCAGCTGACAGATGCTTTTCCTTTTCCTCTGTAACTTGACAAAAATGGTGATATAACAGAAAACATCCTTTAAATGTCAAATGTTAGTGTTTGTCACTAATATGCATCCAACACAAGATCATGAAGCTTCTTTACTCAAGTTCAAACATTCAAATCCATCTTTTATTAAACATAAACATCATACAGCAGTGACAGTTGTTTTCCTTCCTGTGTCCAGCACAAACACAATTACATTCAAACAGATTTGTAAATTCAACACTATGTAACTGCATTAAGGAGGACATCATTTCCATAGTTTTTCCTTCAGGTTCTTCCATTCTTTTCCATTTTCTCTAGTTGCATCAGCAAATTTTGAACGTTATCCTGTCGTAAGCTGGGGAAAAACTCAAAGCCAGTCAGGAGTTTTTGTTTTATTGCAGAAAACTTTTTTTTTTTATCAACAAAAAAAATGAACAACAATGTAATGCCATCAGTCTTGTTAGTTGGGTCAAACATAACACTTTTTGACACATAACACTGACAAGACTTTTTCTTTGTGCACAAGTGAAAACTTTAACAATTTCATCTTTTAAAGAAAACATTTACTAGGAAAAGTTCTGCGTGGATGAACTTTTCCTAATGGAGGGATGTCAACTGCAACAATATTTGATGAAATCTCTAGAAGGCATGTTCAAGATTTTACCCATAACTCCAGTTTTGCAAAGTCTGCACAAGATAAAAACATTTAGCATAGTTTGTAAGCAGACCTGACCTGCTTTTAGTTTCAGTTGCTCATTCACGTTAGAGAGTAGTTAGTCAAACTTGGATGTAGCTGAGTATTGTATTACCAACCCAAATGCCAACCGCTAGAAGATAATTGACAGTGGGAAACAGGAAGTGGTGTCACATAACAGGAAGTAGTGAGAATTCAAAACTATGCTAAGTGGAGAGAGCATGGTGACAGACTAAACCTCAACCCAGAAATGAAGTAGAAGTTGTTGCATGAGCACAGGTTTCTTCTTCTAAAAAAAAAAAGAAAAGAACATACCACAATCAGGCTTTTGTGCTGGTTTGTGCGAGCTTGAATTGTAGTCTTTCAGTCTTCACACAAAGACCACCTGTAAACAGTCTGTCGGCACATTGCTAAGATCTCCGAAGGCGGAACGTTTTTGATTCATTCAGAGACCCTACTTTGCTATTTTTTGGGGAAAAACTGGTATTGGCTAAAGACATGCACTAGTTTAAAACTTACCAGTCTTGCATTTGAGAATAAGTCAAACAAAACGCACTACATGAAAGCAGTCATTTTACAACAGTTGCACCAGTCTTTTTCTTTATATTTTACTAGCATTTTTGCTTTAATTCACTTCATAGACTGGCTTTATTTTTGCAAACATTTTCTTGGTTTGATTTTCTCTTTTTAACCATTTGTTTTTGCGGCTCGTGCTGTTCTGCATACTTGACTGACCACACATCACTGTTGAAACATCCTTGATCATCTTAAGAGCCGCTAAACTGGTATTTCAAGATACCAGAAATCAATTAGTAGGCTATCCTTTGGTTTGCAGCCTTTTTGGTGATGCTGTTGGATGGCATTTATTTGTTACGTCAAAACAAAAAATTGATGTGTAACGGTGAAACATTCATGACTTGGGTACAGTTGTGGCCTCACAGTTGGGGCCTGTTTAAATGCAAGGTCAGCAAATGACTTGTTTTTAAAGAAAACTCAACTTTAACTCTTGCTAGAAATATATGTATTTCAGTTTTTAGCTTAAAAGAAGAACTTACGACTGTGTGAATTGATTTATTATATTAAAGATTCTGTTATTTGGTCAGGTTTGATCATTCTTGCCATTTGCCCGCATAAATTAAAAATGAAAGGATTGAATTTGTTGCCTGTACCTGGAATGCTTTTGTGAGGCTAATGATGTTAAGTGCGGAGACAGAAGACCATAGCATTTGATTCGCTTAATGTATTCAGATGTACCACTGGAAAACACATTATGTAATTGAGTGGATTTAGGAAGCCCCCATTAGGAGTTACGATCATCACATTTATAGATCAGTTTAAATTGAAGTTGGAGGGTTTTCTCCATGCCAACATGCTTTCTGTTTTGTTTCTCCTCAATATTTAACAATAACATATCCAGAAAAGAACAGGTTCATAAGATGCCTTGTTAATTTCATTATTTTTAATTTTGCAAACAAACTCTGGTTAGTTTAGTTTAGTTTGTTGTCAAGACACTTTTCTGGGACATGTTGTCATGGCAACTGTCAAATTTTTGAGTTGTAGTTTTTCACAAGTCAGACTGAACTTCTGAGTGTTAAACTAATTAGCATCTCAGACTATTTTAACAGTTTTTTTTCTTTGTGTTCTTTCTTTTTTTTCTTATTTCTCAGATATTGTGAAGAAGCTTTTATTTTTAAGCTCCTTTAAATGGGCTTATTTTTAGCTTGGATCAATTGATGGACAGTTTCCTGCTTTTCTTCCTGACTCAGTGGTTGCAGAACCCATCTCCGGGTTTCTGTTGTTGGCAACCATCTCCAGGAAGTGTCTCCCCTTTGCTTGGCACTGCTCAACTTTTTCTGCTCAGTGTAAACAGCCTCTTTTATTCATTGTCTGAGCTGCGAGGGAGGAGGTGCTGTGGGGACATGCAGCCGGAGCAAGCTGAAGTCAGTATTCAGGAATGTGCCTGGGCAAGCCTCGGGTGGATACAGCCCTGATGACTGGGAGGGAATCCTCGACAGGGGGAAGCCGGGGAACCCCGCTCCTCTTCCCCTCTCTGAACCGCTGCCCTTCTCTTGTCTTGTCCTCTCAGTCATTGTATCCTTGTTTCCTGAGCACCCGTCAACTATAAAGGCTTTATTCACCTACGGAGGCACATTAATGTGGAAACAGTCTTATTTTAGGCTGAAGGAGCATGGAAAACAGCAAAACCCACTTCTCTATATTTCTGTTGCTGCTGGCAGGCTGTAGCCAAACGCCCCCTGTGAGCTCTACCTTGTCCAATCTGTGCTCTGAAAAAAAAAAAAAACACTCCAGACAGCAGGTTTGTGGGTCTACTCGCAGTGAGTCATCAGCTATTATTGCACTGGCTCAGGGCAGTCTTCAGAAGGACCTCTATGCATAAAGATTGTTTACTAAAAGATAATGCAGGTCTAAAATGTCACTATATACACTGGAGTGGTTGTCAGGAAGAAGTGTTTATGTTTGCTTGTGCGGTGTTTCTGCAGATTGCTACATATTCCTTAAACCCCCCCCATTATGCAAACCATAATGACACTTTACATTCTTCAGATTCTCCTTTTGGTCAGCCAAAGTAAAGCTTTTATTTGAGTAGTTTTCCTGAACTGTTTCTCCTTTCTCCAGTGGTGCATGAAGACTCTGTTTTTGTAAGATGGTTGAGGGCTGACGTCACAGGCTTTCCTCTCTCCGTCTCCTCTCTGCACAGGGTCACATTTGTTACTCATGCAGCATACTGTGATGAAAACACACAGAGGATTTCCACTGCTTTAAGGGGAATACTGCCCCACTGCTTTCTAAATATAGCTGCTTTGCTCCACTCCTTGATATGAAAGAAAGGTAGCAATTGAAAGACATAAGGAGCTCCTGAAAGGTTACAGTAATGTGATAAGAATTTATATTTTAATCACAGAAAGCCTAAATCCAACTGAAACAAACCAGACATTAGACAAACTCTCACTGTGTCTGTCTGATGACAGTGGTGCCTGTTTGCTGCACTTCTCAGTCAGAACCTGACAAATGCAGTGACTCAGCAATGGCCAGCCCCACTGTGGTGACACTGATCAACAGCACTTGTCAGTGAAATGTTTTTAGACCATCATGACTGATGTGTTTTCTGCTCACACTTGTGACTCATGTGTAGTGGGTGTTCGGTTCCGTTGCTTAGAAAGATGCTCAACTTGTTTTAAGCGGCCAAAACTTCACATAAAGTGAAATAACTCTTGACAGAAAAAAAAAACACGAAAAAATGATTAGAGCATAAAAAGGGAAGTGATGGATTTTCTAGTCGCTATCGGTCTGTAGCAAACACTATTCTACAATCAAAAGTAGACATTTAAAAGATTTTTATCATCTTATGTAACATTTTTTTAACCTTTTCTATGAAGATGTTGCCAAACGTGGTTCCTAAATCATAGATGATAACATTATACCTAAACTGTATGGGGAAAAATGTGATGACTGAGACTTTGGCTTAATATTTGTTTGCCTGGTTATGTGTCAAATCTACAGTGAACTCTCAAAGATTTCCACAGCTAATTTTCTCACGGCTGTTGTTGTCATCACTACCCATTTGCTAAATGCCAAAACAGTCTATTTCTATAAAGGAAGGTTATTACGTAAGGCAGATTTGGTGCCAGTGTGATTCTAGCGGCTCCTCGTGGGATTTTTTTCCCCTTTCCTTTATTAGAGCAAATAATTTTTTTTTTTTTTTATATTCTTGTAAGTTTGTGTTTCCGGTAACTAACTAAATACATACACACGTGGACAAAATTGTTGGTACCCCTCAGTTAAAGAAGGAAAAGCCCACAATTCTCACTGAAATCCCTTGAAACTTACAAAAGTAACAATAAAAAAAAAAATCATTGAAAATTAAATAATCAAAATCAGCCATCACTTTTGAATTGCAGATTAACATAATTATAAAAAAAAAACAAACTAATGAAACAGGCCTGGACAAAAATGATGGTACCCATAACTTAATATTTTGTTGCACAACCTTTTGAGGCAATCCCTGCAATGAAGCGATTTCTGTATTTGTCAATGAGCGTTCTGCAGCTGTCAACAGGTATTTTGGCCCACTCCTCATGAGCAAACTGCTCCAGTTGTCTCAGGTTTGATGGGTGTCTTCTCCAAATGGCATGTTTCAGCTCCTTCCACAGATGTTCAAAGGGATTCAGATCTGGGCTCATGGAAGGCCACTTTAGAATAGTCCAACGCTTTTCTCTCAGCCATTCTTGGGTGTTTTTGGCTGTGTGTTTTGGATCGTTGTCCTGTTGGAAGACCCATGACCTGCGACTGAGACCAAGCTTTCTGACACAAGGCAGCACATTTCTCTCCAGAATGCCTTGATAGTCTACAGATTTCATTGTACCTTGCACACATTCAAGACACCCTGTGCCAGATGCAGCAAAGCAGCCCCAAAACATGACTGAGCCTCCTCCATGTTTCACCGTAGGGACAGTGTTCTTTTCTTCGTATGCTTGGTTTTTGAGTCTATGAACATAGAGTTGATGTGCCTTACCAAAAAGCTCCAGTTTGGTCTCATCTGTCCAAAGGACATTCTCCCAGAAGCTTTGGGGCTTGTCAACATGCATTTTTGCAAATTCCAGTCTGGCTTTTTTAGGATTGTTTTTCAGCAGTGGTGTCCTCCTTGGTCGTCTCCCATGAAGTCTACTTTGGCTCAAACAACGACGAATGGTGCGATCTGACACTGATGTACATTGGCCTTGGAGTTCACCTTTAATTTCTTTGGAGGTTGTTCTGGGCTCTTTGGATACAATTCGAACGATCCGTCTCTTCAATTTGTCATCAATTTTCCTCTTGCGGCCACGTCCAGAGAGGTTGGCTACTGTCCAGTGGGTCTTGAACTTCTGAATAATATGAGCCACTGTTGTCACAGGAAGTTCAAGCTGTTTAGAGATGGTCTTATAGCCTTTACCTTTAAGATGTTTATCTATAATTTTTTTTTCGGATGTCCTGGGACAATTCTCTCCTTCGCTTTCTGTTCATGTTCAGTGTGGAACACACCTTTTCACCAAACAGCAGAGTGACTACTTGTCTCCCTTTAAATAGGCAGACTGACTGATTATGAGTTTGGTAACGCCTGTGATGTCAATTAAAGGACACACCTGAGTTGATCATGTCAGTCTGGTCAAATAGTTTTCAATCTTTTATAGAGGTACCATCATTTTTGTCCAGGCCTGTTTCATTAGTTTGTTTTTTTAAATAATTATGTTAATCAGCAATTCAAAAGTGATGGCTGATTTTGATTATTTAATTTTCAATACATTTTTATTTATTGTTACTTTTGTAAGTTTCAAGTGATTTCAGTGAGAATTGTGGGTTTTTCCTTCTTTAACTGAGGGGTACCAACAATTTTGTCCACGTGTGTATTTGTCTAACTTTCTTTGAACCACAGAGACTCAATTTAGCTTGGTTTTAGAACCCTGGCACTACTATGTGCTACTTTGACAAGTTTGGAAAAAATAATGGCAATTTCTCAGACTCAATACAAAAATTACCGACACACTCAGTACGCTGGGGGGTAGGCACCATTTGTGTTCAGCCAGTCAGATCGATACGGGGGCTTGCGGCTAGTGATGAAGTTGCAAAATTTGTTTGGCGTCACAATGGCCTCATTGTTAACCCCTAACCCTCATGATCGTGTAAGATTGCAATCGGACAAATTACAGTACAGTTGGCTTGAGCAGATCTCGACACTAAAAGGCTTTTTTTGAATTCCCTCCCTCCTCCTTAACTACTAGAAAATGATATAGTGCCGTACTATCTACTGCCCTGGAATTTGAAAAGAATTCAGACACCGTGCCTTTTTTTTTTTTAACAGCGAATATAATGTCACCGATTTCACGATGTGAAAGCTTAATCAATACAAGCATTATACGAAGACTAATTATTATTTACTATCCACTGTGTTCCGATGATGAAAAAGATGAGGGTTTACTTGAAAAATACATTGAAATACCTTTTTTTTTTTTTTTTTGCTGAGATTGTTCAGACGCAATGCGTTGTTGTCCATATTCCCCAATCTAGTGAGCATCGATGCACACTGGTTTTTCAGAGAATTCTGGGAAATTTCTAGGGCACTTGATTTTGAATTGCAGATTTAGAAAGCAGTGAAGGAACTTGGAAATAGCTTAAGTAGTTTGTCTAAGTTGTTTTACCAGTCTATAGGACCAATAGCCGCAGTCTCCTTTCTAGTGGATTTTACTAATAAAAAATTATTACTTGGGATCAGGGGTGTAATAATTAATAGATTTATATTTCTACGATCCCACCAGATCAACCTATCCGAAGCAAGTTTTAATCAAATTGAGATATCTGAATAGGAATTGTTTAACAATGAAATAAACCGGTTATTATCAATATTAGAAGATATATATTGAGGAGACATATTGAGGTACAAGAAGTTTATTTTACTATAATGTAAAAATGACAAAAGTTCATCACAGCAGACAACACACACGTGATGCAGAAAAAAATGATCAACCATCATTCCAGTCCAATGTGTGGAAATAGCACTTTGGAAATAGCAATTTCATGTTACCATACAGTGTGGTAGAATCTTCTAATAATGTTCCCTTTGGTTTATTTTGATGTGAAAAAACAACAGTGGAGTGAACTGTATGAAACTAAAATGTGAAAGGATTAGCCAATTAATTATTGTTTACTTGTTTGTTTGTACACATATTTAATTTACACTTGATTTTCTTTGGAGAAACACAAGGAATCTGTTAAACTTCACCTGCACTGTTCAGTACCCAGGCAAACTATATTACCAAAAGTATTGCACAATCCATCCAAATGATCAGAATCATATGTCCTAATCACTTGACCTGGCCACGGGTGTATAAAATCAAGCCCTCAGGCATGCAAACAGTTTTTACAAACGTTTGTGAAAGAATGGGCCGCTCTCAGGAGCTCAGTGAATTCCAGTATGAAACTGTTATAGGATACCACCTGTGCAACAAACCCAGTGGTGAAATGTCTTTGCTCCTAAATATTCCACATTCAACTGTCAGCTCAATCATAACAAAATGGAAGAGTTTGGGAACAACAGCAACTAATGCACGAAGTGGTAGACCATGTAAACTGATGCAGAGGGTCAGCGGATGTTGAAGGGCATAGTGCAAAGAGATTTCCTGCACAGTCAATTAGTACAGAGTTCCAAACTTTCCAAGCTCCTGACTTTCATTGTCTAGTTGACGGCAAATTCCCAGCAGACAGTCAATTGGCTGTAGAACAAACAGACCTCTTTGTTGTCACGTTTGGAAAGTAAATGTCTCAATCAGAATAGTGGCAATTTTTCAAATGTATTTGTAGGACCAATAGATCGAATGATTGAAGTAAGTCAGGTGTACCCTCACAGCACAACCATGTTTTCAGGTTTGGTAAATGTGCTTTTGACACCACTGCAAGCAGGCCAAGAGACTGTTGTACCACAGTGATCATATGAACCAAATAAACAATACTTAAGAGAAAACAAAAAATACTGTTGTGGAACTTGCTCTGATAAGAGAGCCAACAAGTACTGTCCCTGTACTCAGATTTTCCACTTAGTCAGCCCTTTTAGCATTTAGCTAATTGCTAGCTTAATCATTAAGTCTAAAATATGTCAGTGCTATTTTTTTTTGTTAATGACCAACTTTCTAACTCCAGTGAAGAGATGAGGTACTTTACAATTGAGACAACTTCTTTTAATGTGTACAAATATTTTTAAACTATGAAATAACAATTCTCATTATCATGATACTTGTACCATCTGCTACATTGGTCTGTAGCTGAAGAAAAAAACATCTGAAGATGGAATACTGAATAAGAATCCCTAATTATATTATTGGTATTTAATAGTTTTGATGTTCGCCACACCACCACAAGTTATAATTCTCGATTTGACAGACCAGTGTTTCTGAGCTGCCTCTACAAGAAACGTTTGATCAAAAATGAGCCCAACAGATATGTGGAGTCATTTGTGTGTGCATTTCAAAGTCGTGCTAAGTTAATCCAATGCATTAACTGCTCTCTGTCTTTCTCTTTTACCTCCCTCTTTGTTTTTGCCAAATTTATTCCTCTGCAACGGGCACGGCGTGACATCCGCAGAACTCCCAGCTGAAGAAGGTAAATATTGATTTTTCTAATGAGCTGCGATCCACCTCCCTTTACTACTTGATCAAGTGTCTTGTCTCTAGATCTTTTCTTTTTTTATAGCAGCATGGGTAAACTGCAGGGTTCTACACTACACTGCCTTTCTATCAATAAATATTTAAGCATTTTGCTAACACCCATTAGGTCCCATTTTACTTCTGTTTTTGCTATCATAGAGCTAATATTAGCACATCCTCAGTGTCTTTTCAGTTCATTCACATGGACGCCTTTTTGAGTCTTTTACAATGAAAGAGTGCCAATGCTAAACTAAGTGTTCCAAACAGCTGTGCATTGACATATTTTAGGCAAGTCTCTATGGGAGCTGGTGGTGGAGCAATTTGAAGACCTCCTGGTCAGGATTCTGCTTCTGGCTGCCTGTGTCTCCTTTGTGAGTATGAACCGACTAATTAAAATCTATTCATATGTCTTGATTCTCAAATATTACCCCTACGGGATATGACACCTTTCTTGAATAATTGGCAGATGAAATGCCATCTAATACCCTGGAGCACCTTCATTTCTGTTCGGATTCAGGGAAGCATCAATATTGATCTTCATTTTTTTTATGTGGAGAGTAGTACAAAATATGCTTTTCCACTCTTGTGTTGATGGGATTTCTCTGTTGGGAACAGGCATGGGTTTTCTGCTGAACTGAAAACAAAACCATCAATCAGAACTCCCCATCCTGTGGAGCCTCATGCTGTTAAACAGACTGCAGCCTGAGAGTAGAAAAGGTCGTTGAAGGGTGGAGTGAGGGAATCCTGCCTGCATAATAACATTTTCCATCTGTTCCAGCACTTCCTCAGTGCCTTTGGATAAAATTGCTGTTACTATTTTAGAAATTGGGTAAATGTCCTCTAAGAGAGTATGGCAAAGATATATCTAGCTGCTCATCATGTCAGGGCGATGGCTGAAGCGCAGATGGAGGCTGGAACTCCATGACTGGACCTGGGCTGGCATTTCCTCACAGTCTGGGGTTGAACAGCGCCACTGTTCAGACCACAGAGCTCTCTGAATATTATCTGGGAGAAGTGGGTAATCTGATATGTCTTATTATTCATTGAAATTGAAGTGAGGCTCATCCTATGGCATACATTTTACTTTGTATTTTTATAGTCTCTTTATCCCTCTATTTGCTTTGCTGTTTTGTATGTTTCCACTGTACTCAGGGAGTGGCAACAGCTGAGTGAGACTTGGTTAAAGTTTAACCCTAACTTGGTACTCATTTGGTTGTAATTTTGAATTTAGTCAAATGAAGACTGGGCTATTGTGTAAAACCCAAAAGAAAGTTTCCCATAGAAAATAAAGGCAAAAAAAAAAGGTGTAAGCTGCAGACTTTAAACAGGTTTTACTTTTACAGCATCAACTCTTATTTAATCTACAACTTCATGTCCTTTAAATATTATTTAGTTGACCTCAATTAAATATTTAAGGTCTGTTTTTCCTTTGGGGAGTATGGCTTTGATAAGCCCTCTTGTTCCACAGAGATCAAGTCTTTTAGTTTAGTAGAGCCGAGCCACACAAAAGCCACACGAGCCACATAAAACATCAGACCACATATGCAGGTGAGATTAACATTAAAGAGCTCACTGTAGTTCATAATAAACTCCCTAAGGGACTCTAAATATGTTTTCAAGTTCTACATTTATCAACTAAAGTTGATTTAAAACAAGTGGTTTTGCTGTTGATTCCAGAGTTGAGCATTATCACAAGTTATACCAGCTCTGGAGTGCAATGCCTCACAATTAGGAAATAAAAAAAACCAGTGAGATGATCTAAAGGTTGAAACATGTTTTACTAGGGATGTAAAGGATGCAGATACTTTTGAAATCAATCTAGTACTGAGAGTTACAGGAGTATTGGTTAAAAACCACTGATATGTTGGTAAAGAGGTGTAAAATCAATCAGGAAGTAAATTATAATTTTCTGTCAAACTTTTAGTTTTTATCTCTGTTGTGTCCTTAATGTCTTTGTGTTTTTATGTACATGTGATGCAAAACAACATCCAATCACAAGCTTGATTCTACCAAGTAAGATCAATTCTAATTGGCTGAAGCTGAACCACTGTGAGGGATGTGTGTGTGTTCATTAAACATTTCATAACTGCTTTTTTTTTTTCGCAGCACTGTAAACAACATCTAAATGAATCAATGAGACACTTTTTAACCAAAAACAACTAAATAGTCTAAAAGACCCTCTATGCACCTTTCAATGTTTGAAGCTGTTATTTTCTTAGACATTTTGTTTTTGTTGATTTTAAAATTAAAAACACCAGTAGGAAAAATAAGTTAAAAGGCATTTTCACTTATAATTTTAAATGCTAAATAAACAATAAATATATGTAATGTATTCAGTTAGGTAAAATAATTGGACTGTAAAGTATTGCCACAAAGCTGATTGAATCTTTTGTGTTGATTCATGAATCATGCATGGAGATGTGTTGTCAGATGTGATGTCAGAGGGAAATGAACATCGCAGATTTTTTTTGTTTAAACTTCCCATCAGGAAAAAAAAATAAACACAATTTTTGTTCTTTGTATTCAAGTGGTTAAGCAATCACTTAACAAACAAAAACACAGAATTTTTGACATTTTTGCAGATTTATTAAAAAAGAAAAACTGAAATATCACATGGTCCTAAGTATTCAGACCCTTTGCTCAGTATTCAGTAGCAGCACCCTTTTAATCTAATACAGCCATGAGTCTTTTTGGGAAAGATGCAACTAGTTTTTCACACTGGATTTGGGGAGCCTCTGCCATTCTTTCTTGCAGAGCCTCTTCAGTTCTGTCAGGTTGGATGGTAAACGTTAGTGGACACTGGTTTTCTTGTCTCTCCAGAGATGCTCAATTGGGTTTAAGTCAGGGCTCTGGCTGGACCATTCAAGAACAGTCACAGAGTTGTTTTGAAGCCACTCCTTGGTTATTTTAGCTCTGTTTTCTTTGGGTCATTGTTTTTCTGGAAGGTGAACCTTCGGCCCAGTCTGCGGTCCTGAGCTCTCTGGAGAAGGTTTTATCTTTGTCTCATCAGACCAGAGAATGTTATTTCTCAACATCTTTGAGTCCTTCAGGTGTATTTTTTTTATTAAACTCCATTCAGGTTTTCATGTGTCTTGCACTGAGGAGAGGCTTCCGTCGGGCCACTCTGCCATAAAGCCCCGACTGGTGGAGGGTGCAGTGATGGTTGACTTTCTACAACTTTCTCCTGAGTGCATCTCTGGAGCTCAGCCACAGTGATCTTTTGGTTCTTCTTTAACTCTCTCACCAAGGCTCCTCCTCCGATAGTTTACTAGACAGCCAGTTCTAGGAAAGGTTCTGGTCGTCCCAAACATCTTCCATTTAAGGATTATGGAGGCCACTGTGCTCTTAGGAACCTTAAGTGCAGCAGATATTTTTTTGTAACTTTGGCCAGATCTGTGTCTTGCTAAAATTCTGTCTCTGAGCTCTTCAGGCAGTTCCGTTGATCTCATGATTCTCATTTGCTCTGACATGCAGTGTGAGCTGTAAGGTCTTTTATAGACAGGTGTGTGGCTTTCCTAATCAAGTCCAATCAGTAAAATCAAACACAGCTGGACTCAAATGAAGGTGTAGAACCATCTCAAGGATGGTCAGAAGAAATGGACAGCACCTGAGTTAAATGAGTGTCACAGCAAAGGGTCTGAATACTTAGGACCATGTGATATTTCAGTTTTTCTTTTTGAATAAATCTGCAAAAATTTCAAATTCTGTTTTTTGTCAATATGGAGTGCTGTGTGCACATTGAGAAAAAAAATGAACTTAAAGGATTTTAGCAAATGGCTGCAATACAACAAAGATGGATTTATATTTAAAGGGATCTGAATACTTTCCATACCAGATGTATGTATGTATGTATGTATGTATGTATGTGTGTATATGTATAAAACAACTGAGAACCAAAATATTCGTAAAACTTACAAATACAAGAAGGCAATGACAGCATAGCCCAAATGCTTGATTCTCTGTCTAGAGAAAAAAAATCAAACAACACTTTAGTGAACCACAGCGGGACTCAAAAAATCTGAGAAACCTGTGAGTTTACATGCATCTAAGTAACAGGTAAAAGTGAATTTTTTTAAAGGTTACAAAAAATTGGTTTCTATGTCCAGGGTAGATTTGTAAATGTGCATGTTAGGTTGACCTTGAGCTCTTTTTTTTTTTTTAAAGTGGTAAAATCTACTTGAAACAGTTTTCTAGAGACCACCTGTCCGTCAGCTGAAGACGAAACTGGGTCGTGACACAGGACGGTGTTCTGAAGCACAGCAGCAAATCTGCATCAGAGTCAAAGTCCAGACCGTACCCAAATGAAATGTTCTGGTACAACCTTTTGAGGGTTGAGCATAAGTAAGTGGACATAAACTTTAAAGAGCCAAAGCAGTGATGTGAGGAGAAATGTGCTCAAACTCTTTAACTACGGGTCGAGAGGCTGCAGAAAACTGCTTATTAAAGCAACAACTAAAAGGTGGATCTAAAAGCTATCGAACCGAGAAGATGATTCCTATCTCATGGATATTTTTACCCATTTTGTTGTTGAGCTTGATTAAATTTGCTAAATAGTCATTACCTAAGAGAAAAAAAAGTTAAGCTATAAAATAAAAACAAAGTAAAAATAAATCAAAAATAAGAAAACACAAAGGATTAAAAATAGTTTTACTAGCTGTTGTTGAAAATTGTCAATGTGGGCTTCGTTTTCAAATTTAACTATGAAGATGAGAGAAGTTTGGAGTCAGATTCCCAACAGAGACAGAAAATCTTCAGTTCATGTGAAATCTTACCCTGCTCTCCATTTGGGCTCCCATTCAGTGAGGAAAAAAGTCTCTGGTATTCAGATCACTCTCTGAAAGTGCAATGATATATTGAAGGACCTTTCTAAACGTTCTTACTCGGAGAGCTGCTTTTGTTACCCCCTTGTTTCTGCTCGGTCAGAAAGGAGATTTACTGGTCCAAATGAGCGGGAATGATGAGCTATCGACCATGCTCAGGCTGCCGTGACGTACTCTGTGCTGCTCAATAACCCTGCAGTGAATATACTCTCCTGTCACTTGATAGTTCTCATCTCATCATCAAAACCTAGATCCACTTTATCCACTTCTGCGGCTGCATTGCTTTTATGCCTCAGTCACTTTGCTTTCTGCATCTGCAGTGGGAGACTGCATAGTGAGGCCACCCTGATTCAAAATAAGAATACTTTATAATACTTTGTGAAAGAAAAAAAAAAGACTTAAGACTTGTTTGTAATAGTGTCGGTTAAGTGATGTAAGAATGCAACCTTCAGTCTGATTTCAGTGTGCAAGAAACTAAGAAATTAAGGGATTTAAAGCTTGGACATGTGGTTAATACTCATCGAACAGTGAACGGAAGGACAGAAAGTGAAATGATTAACCAACCTAATGTGTGCTGACTGAGCATACATGGAAAACAAGGCAAAAGGATCTCCTGTCTCACCTAATGATTATCTGATGGGACAGAAAACTTTAAGAGCTTTTTGTTAAGTGATGCCCAATCACTAACTGCCCTTTCAAAAGATCTCCTTTTCTTCCTTTCCCTTTACAGAATCAGTTTTTTAACTGCTGCTCTTACTTGATACGTCTTTGCTTTACTTCCTTTCCTTTGAACAGATGCCATCAAAGTGAGGATATAATACCCTGACTAAGGTACGATGTGCTCTATGTTCATGCAGGTGTTGGCTCTTTTTGAGGAGGGAGAGGAGACCACCACTGCGTTTGTAGAGCCTCTTGTCATCCTTCTTATCCTCATTGCCAATGCCGTTGTCGGGGTCTGGCAGGTAAGATGTGCTTTTCCACCTCACTAAGTGTTACACATGTTTGTTCAGTTGAAGTTTGACAACAGTTGAGTCCTGCTCCCAAGCTGTTCCGGGATGCAACGTCTCTCCTCATGAATCCCTTTGTTCTGTGGGATAAGGCTGTGAATGCTCCAGCTATTTACTGTGAGCAAGTAAGACAGGAGTGTGTTTGGCAAAAAAAGTCCCTCTCTGATCATCTTCTGATCTATTGTAAAAGCGTTCCCCGTTGTCTTTTATTTATCAATGATGTAAATACAAAACGTGTAGTGTTCTAGGACATAGTTTCTGCAGAGGGGCAGTAGTTCATTAGAAATTTGTCTCTGGGTTGTGGGCAGGACCTTTAGCACAGAGCAACTCCACCCCCTCTTCCCCTCCCCGTTGTTGAGAACTGTTTACACTCCCTCCTGCTAGCTTACAGCCCCTCACACCCCCAAGCTAACATAAGCAGTTAAACAAAAATGGTGAGCAATATTGGAGCCATCCAGCCATTGAGTTTTTATCCAGATCTGAGCTCAGATGAGGAAAATGAAGACCCACATGGATCTATTTGTCTACAAGTGGATCCATCAGAACGGAGCAAAACATTTGTCCTCTATCATTAGAAAAATTCCATGAGAACGCGTTAAAAACACCAACACCATCATTTTCATCGGAATGGGTCTTTGAGAAAATGCAGGTCTTTGATTTTGTACTCTGTCAGGGAGTCTGTCAACAGTTTCTGAAGCAGATTGTGCCTCTTACTGTTTGCTCACATAATGACTCAATATACCAGGACAATATTCAAAATCCAAAGCAGTGGTAACATTTTGAAATCACAATGATGCCTCATAGATTTAGAGAGAAAACCAGTATAAACATACCGGTACTCAGACACGTACCAAAACAAAACCCTTTGGTCAAATACTTCACAAATCCACATCTAATATAGATTGTTGTCAGGTAACCAGAAGATTATAAAAAATGTTTGTTTACCAGGTTTTGTTATGTTTCATGTGTTGGGATGTAAAAAGATTGACTTTTCATGACCTGCTGTCAATAAGGTCGACATGCAGAATCACACCTTAACATAACTACTCAAACGGGATGTACAGCTCTTCTTGTCTCTTAAGGCTCTTCGGGTTAATGTACAGACCCTATTTATTCACTGTTTTAAACATTGGTTTTATCCAAATGTCACCTTTCCAATTAAAAAAAAGGTTAGCGATTATCGTAATTTGCAGAAGAGCAGATCAAGAAAAGCAAACAAAGACAAAGTCCTCGGATTTTTTGATCTTTCACCAACACGGAGCTCAGAAATTCAAATCAAAATGTTTGTTGTTAATGAAGCTTCTACACTTTAGATCACTTAATATATTTAAGTGATGTCTCGATTTATTTTAGAACATACATTTTAGGAGAACTGACGATCTTTATCTTCTTCTGTTTGCTCAGGAGAGGAACGCAGAGAACGCCATTGAGGCCTTGAAGGAGTATGAGCCAGAGATGGGAAAGGTGTACCGCATGAACCGCAAGGCCGTCCAGATGATCAAAGCCAGAGACATAGTCCCGGGAGACATAGTGGAGGTGGCAGGTGAGTGGGATTTGCCTTTGCTTTCTATTCATGATTGAAGAAACATTGCAGCTTCACCCCCTAATGCAGGGGTTCTTTCATGTGTGAGTAGTGATGACTAGTTCCTCGTATTTCAGCTCCAGGGTGGTTTTCCGTTCTCTGAACACACCACCTGGATGCAGCTGGATGTTTCTCAACTCTTCACTCACGCCATTCCTGTGTTTCATGCACATACTTACAACTCCCCTGCTGAAAAATCGTCCATGAGTGGGCAGCCTGGGCTAAAAATAGTCTTGTTGTCACTCTGGATCCAGAACATCTGTGTATGCCAGACACGCAGTCTGCCCCGAGGACGTGGTATCCCAGTCAACACGCTCGCTTGGTTCTGGGAGAGTAATCCTGGCGCTCCTCATTTGTCTCCAGCTCCCCCAGTTGGGAAGGCAGGGGATGCTCTCCGTGTTTATGAGTGTGAGTGTGTTCATTCATAATCACAGCTCAGAGAAGCTGCCATAACTCCTTGGGTTTCAGCACAAGCCTTCAGAAGGGAATATTAGGCAATCTGTTCAAATAACGATCGGTGAGGGCACACAATTCCCCACAAGCAAGCCGGCAGTTACAGGAATAAATCCTTTCACTTTCTCTCTGCAGAGTCTACATCATTAAAACCTTGTGGTTTATTTGGTTTTTTTTTTGCATTTTCTGTGACGGATTACTCTTTCTTAGAACTGGTCTTATTGCACATGAGTGTGCACACAATTTCCTGAAGGCACACAAATGAAGTTTACCAGACTGGCACCAGTCAGCCCACTCTACTATAAGGGCCCATCACCATCTGCACCAGCTGTTTCTTCATTACAACACCTGCCTATCTCCTTAGATTCTCTTTGATGCATTATGGTTGCTTTTTTTGTTGGTTCAAAAATCAGTTTAAATGCTTCAGATTATTCCAGGTTAGCAGCAGTACGTATACGTGACATACGTGTTCAAAATTCTCGCATTTCCTTAATATCGTTCTACATGCATGGCTGTTTGAAATCTGACCAATCATGGACTTGGATTTGGTAGTGAGGTATGAACGGATTTCTCTTTAATTCATGAAAGTGCTAACTGTTTGTAAATTGTTCATGAAGTAGAAATTAATTATTTCGGTTTGTGCCCGGTTGGAACACCAAATCTGTCATGTCGGACTAGAGCTGTGAATGAACAAGCCTGGAAGGAGATTCACTAGATTTCCACCATGTTGGCGTTTTGCATCAAGCCTCTTCCAACTGTAGATGGCTGACATGTAAAACAAAAGAAAAAGAAGAAGAAGCCCTCTCTGTTTGTTTAATGAAAACATCATGAGCTAAATGCATGTTCAATAACCAGGACTTGCAGTGAATGTCCGTAGCTACATTCAAACATCTTTTTTCTGGCCATTCTTTGTTGAAAATGTGGGATTCAATGTTAAAATGGCAGCTCATGAGCCAAACCTAAACTATGTGAAAGGTGAAATCTTGCTCTCTGTTGAAGACCTAAACTGGAACACAGTCAAAATCAGTTAAAAAGGGCCCATTGCTAAGCTGGAAAGGTTTCTCATGCAGTCATGCAAAGGTTGCTAAGCATTTTTAAACCGGTATAAACAAATAGTTTAGCGAGATGTTTGTTTCACTTTGTAATGTAAGCAGCTTCCAAAACATAGAAAACACTTTTTCCACATTATCCTGTATTCCAGTATAGCCCTCCATGGAATCTTGCTACTTTTGGTTGATATAAACTGGTCAGAGGTTTCTAAAAAAAACACTTTTTGGAGAAGAGTTGTAAATATGTTTACTCCAGCTCCCTCCTCCTCCTCCACCACCAATGCCAGCCATGGTTACAAAACTGTAGTCGTTTGCAGTTCCTCTGGAACAATCCTCTTGTTTTTCTAAATAGTTTAACTGTGGTGGTCAAGTGGCTGCCAGAGGCCATGACTGTGGTGCCTACAGTTGACGTTTCTCTCTTTGCTCTCATTTTCCTTTAAGGAAAAATGGTTTCGGGTTCTTATGGGTTAAGAGGCCAATTAGTCCCAAGGTTTCACCCTAGAAAAGTCGGAGACAGTGCAAGCACATCTTTGTAGTCTTTTATAATCTTTAAAAACTCTGTTTCCTTGAAATTATCTCCCACATGAAGAGCGTCTGAGGGAGTCTGCAGGTAGGCGTTTGAAATCAGCCCTCAGCCAGTTCTGCTGCAGTGAAGCTGAGGCCCCCTAGCCCTCTCCCACACAGACAAACTCCTCGCTCCCATTCTCTTGCTCACATACCTGGGGGGTGTTGCACCTTCAATGTTTGCAGAAACGCTTCTATGGAGGATGTGGTTCTCAAGCTACGCAAAAATTCTCCAACTATGTCCCATCAGGAGAAAGATCAAAACTTCCCCGAGGTTTAGGGCAAACAAGCGTGTTTGAGATGACCCAAGCGGACGCAGTGCTGCGAAGATCAACTGGTGTATGCTGGTTCGTTTTTTGCTCTGACGTCATATGTGCAAAAGTGTAGCTAGAGGGGGGCGGGTGCAGCTGGAAATTTGGTCTGCGCTGACTGTGAGCCACCTGGATGACTGCAAAACAGTGTATTGCAGGAAACTGTATCCTGACAGTTCTTGTGGTTCGAAGTGATCGATAATTGCTATTGTTGGATTTCCAGATTTGAGGATTGGTGTGATAACCGTAGTTTCCCAACAGTCTGGAAATACTCCTTTGTTTATAGAATCATTAGTGATTGTCTGTAATTGGTGGAAGGAGAGGTTGGTTGTGAGTTTTAAGAAATAATGTATCTAAGCCATGTGTTTCTTTAGTTCTAGAGCTTTGAAGCCACAGATCACTTTATCAACCTGTGATTGGGACACTATTTGTATGTCAAAGTCTGGAGCTTCAGGGTGATTAGATTACCTGATCTTTTTGTTAGATGCATTGCAGAATTATTCAAGTACATATTAGGTGCTGTTTCCTTGTATGTTGTTATCATTTAACCAGGGTAAATTGATCTTTTTGCCAGGTTTATGCTCAGCTTTTTTTCATGAATTGAGATATCGTGTCCTGGGTAACTCTAATAAATACCTCACAGTTTTTATTTGCACTGCTAATGGTGAGATGTTCAGACCAATTAATTTGGGTTAATGCATGTTTTAGGTTTTCAGTCTCACTCTTGGGTATACTAAAGAGCTCAAGCATTTTGTCAGGTGGGTGGAACAATGTTTTTTTTTAGGCAGTTTATTTGAAAACAGAATCCGGTTTTAATGCGAAGCATCAGGCGGACATTTGAATTTATGCAAAAAAAAAATAACTTACAAATATAGGCCTCACAAATCATCTGTGATTATGTGTTTTGTTGTGGCTTTTGAAAGTTCAATTTCTATGTTATCTATTTCTCTTGGACAGCGCGCATTAAAAGCATCACATGCAATCAACTAGAATTAGCCCAGCGGCTATTTGTCATCTGTCATCCCCGGACACATGTTAAAATTGTCTACCTACAAAGCTGAGGATATACAATAAAAATACAAATGTGAGACAAAGGAGAACAAAGAGAACAGAAGTGAGGACAAATAATTGATCATTGTGAAACGACCAAGTGACTCCATCAAAGTTGTATTGAGCTGTTTACCTGAGCCTGAAGCCTGAGTCTGAACCAAAAATACTTTCCTCCTTGATGCATTTTGTTCAGTTTCTCTTTTGTAATCCAAGCTGACTTAGCTTTGATTCTGCTGTCTTCTTATTAGTCGGTGACAAGGTTCCAGCTGATATCAGAGTGACGTCCATCAAGTCCACCACCCTGAGAGTGGACCAGTCCATCCTAACAGGTCTTTTTCTCTTTCCAGTCAATCCAATAAATATCACATTGGTGTAATGTTCTCTAACACTAAAGCCAGTTTGTACTCTGTGTATTTAACACATTTTAATTTAAAACTAGGAAACATGGTAAACAACAGGCAGTTACTCTTTTAAATCTTAAAATAATTGAAAATGTATTGTTGTTTTAGGGGAGTCTGTGTCTGTGATCAAACACACTGACCCTGTTCCTGATCCCCGCGCTGTCAACCAGGACAAGAAAAACATGCTTTTCTCTGTAAGTGCACATTCTCTTGTGGTTTTATTATGTAGCCTTAGCCATATTTGGACATTCAAGCATCATTATTGTAGTTATTCTAGTTTTCAAACCATATTGATGTCTGTCCACTATTTCTGTTCTTAGGGCACAAACATTGCTGCAGGCCGCGCCATAGGTATCGTTGTCGCCACGGGTGTCAAGACTGAGATTGGCAAGATTCGGAATCAGATGGTGTCCACAGAGCAGGAGAAGACGCCGCTGCAGCAGAAGCTGGATGAGTTTGGCCAGCAGCTCTCAAAGGTCATCTCCCTGATCTGCGTGGCTGTGTGGGTCATCAACATCGGCCACTTTGGGGACCCTGTCCATGGTGGCTCATGGGTCAAGGGTGCTATCTATTACTTTAAAATTGCTGTTGCACTGGCTGTTGCTGCCATCCCTGAGGGCCTCCCTGCTGTCATCACCACCTGCCTAGCCCTCGGTACTCGCCGCATGGCCAAGAAAAACGCAATCGTCCGCAGCCTTCCCTCTGTGGAGACCCTGGGCTGCACCTCTGTGATCTGCTCTGACAAGACGGGCACCCTCACCACCAACCAGATGTCCGTCTGCAGAGTAAGTGATCATAAGAAGCTCCGGGATTTGGTTACATTCACAGTGGTGTTTCTAATGGTTGTTTTTCCTCTGACGCTTTATTGTTCATGTCTTATCATGGTACCAAAAATACATGTGGGAATTCCCACTAAAATGCTTATCTGGGCGAATTCTTCCAGTACTTCGAGAGCACTGAGGTCATTATGTTGATGTTACGTTTATCTCCACCTGCCAGTTTTGTAACAGCCTCTGGTGGACTGATACAAGCTGGCAAAGACCAAGCAGCTCCCAAAGTGCTCCAGTGCTGTGTATCAGTGAATCAGTTTACACACAGGCGTGGTGACGGCTTCTAAAATGTCACAGTACCTGAACAAACATAATACAGGGAGCTGTGTCCTGAACCCTTCCCCAAAGAAATACTCCATATATAATTACATTAGACAAGTGAAATACTCGACCCGCAAATGTTTGTAAGTGGTACATGGCCTCACCCTTTTCTTTTGTTTGTCTATGTGTGACTGTGTGTGTCGCTTGTTAACTGACTTTGCTCTGAGTGCAGTGCAAATGCCAGAGCTGCTGTTTGTCTTGGCTCCATTAAGGTCTCTGCACACACCTCGCTCTCAGTTAGCAGCACTTTTGCCTTCAGCCTGTGGTTGCCCTCTCACCTCAGAGACAGAGGAGTGAGCGGCCCGCATGAGCAGGGCAGCACCAGAGCCACACTCGAACACGACGACCACAGAACGGGGCTTTCAATCAAAAGACAGTCAGTGATATAAATGAGATGAAATGTGGTGACTGAATGGAGGAGTTTAATCAAAAGCTGGAGGGCATACAATTTAATCTGCAATTAGCTTTAACAAGTTACAGTTTTGGGGGCAAAATTACAATTCTGAAAGTTGTGTGCTGACCTTAATCAACATAGTGGATCAGATGACTTGAGCATTTCTTTGCATAGTTTTTTGTATCTGAAAGTAACATTTTGTATTTTGGCTTCAACAATTTGCAGTTCTTTTCATTTCAAAACCACTTACAAGTCATACCTCACTAAATGTTTTCATTGCTCTTGAAGAGTAAAGCCTTATTCACATGCACCCATACAGGAGTTTGACCTGCACTGGTGCTGCAGGGTTTTCTGTGGAAGGTCATAGAGAGGAGGGGCCACATTTGAAGGGGAACGATGGTGTGTCTTGTAGTTCCCTTGAGGGCACCCTCTGAACATTATGAATGACATGTACCATTGTCGTGTGTGTGCTAAAAGTGTTGTGAAGTACTTTCAGGGATAATGAAAGTTACTTGCTCTTATCACGTATAGGTGATGCTATTGTTCGGTGTCCTTTTACCACTATGTCACTAATAAGGCGCCCGTACTGGCTCCTTGCGCACAAATGCAGCACACATGAGGTGTGCGGGTGATGCCTAAACAATCTACACTCTGCTTTTCTAATTTCCTCATTTCTGAGAGCCAGGCTATTAGTTGGACTTGAACAGCGCTTGCGGGCCCCTTGCGAAGTCTGTTTTTATCTTTTTTGTAATGTCATAGTTGGCTCTCTGTAAAAAGTGTTTCCCTTTTTGTTTCATGAGCTTTTATGTCTGTGATGACAGTGGCTCTTTGACCAAAAAAGAAACCCCCCCTACATACTTGGGTTATTCAAAGAAGTTTAACATTTTTACAGTAGAGGGTCAGAAAGACTGTCCTCAAGTCACTAAATTCCACATAATTGAAACAGCTTTTGCATCTTCAACTTTGTGCCAACAATTTTAACACAAAAGTTACAGATATTTCATACATTTTCTTAGTATATCTTATGTATATCATATTTTCTTGACATTATCTGTTGCAAAGTAGCCAATAGGGTCATGCTCGTTGAAGGATCTCTGTTCCATATCTCTCTAGATTGAGATGATTGTTCTCTGGTTGTTCTCTGTCCACTTGTTGTTGTTGCTTAAGTCAATGTTGGACACAAAAGTTGCAGAATTTAAGATTTCAAATAATAAGCCCTAAAAGTTGTATAATAAATGCAAACATGAATCTAAGTCAAACTAAGACCCAATTTTGAAGTGTTTGAACAGAAGCCAATATTGTGCTGAATATGCAGTTTGTTTAAAAAAAAAAAGTTTTTTCTTCTTGTCCAGTTAAAGCAAGTTCCTTTTTATGCAAACATGGGATCTTATTTGGTCCTTCTTTCTTTAGGTGATTTCTGAGTAGTTCTAAGATCTCTGCACCTGTAGTTCTGCAGCTTATTGCCATATTTGCTTCAATCTAAGATGAGGAGGTGCATATGTGCAGTTATGTTATATTTGTGCAACAACAGGGAACTCCATGAGGCAGGAAGAGTGTTGTGGAACTGTAATGGAAACTCATCCGCACAGGAAAGTACAGGAGTCAGGCCAGCTGCTTCCACCTGTGGTGAAGCATGAAGCTGCTTTTTCACTAATGCAGATCCAGCTTCCATTATGCAATGTTTTTTCCATTATGATGTTTGCAAAAGATACTCATTCATATACTTTCCACCAATATTTTTATTTTTTATTTTTAGTAGATTTTGTTTGTGCTGACTTTGCCTTCCGTGGTCCCCCGCCTGTAGTCCTGATGGTGCAACCTGTAGTTCGGCCTCTCTATGCTGCCAGGACTTCCCAGGATTCCCCTCTGCATTCTGACACCATATCTCCGACTTTCACTCGTGCACAAACTTGCCTGGAAGCGTGCACAGATGCAGAGTTTTTTTTTCATTTTTTTTTTTAAGGCTTACTCATCTTTCTTCTCTACACAACCTTACAGGAAGCGACTGGGAAAGAAAAAAAACTTCTGCACAACCACTGACTCTCATTGTTCACACTGTTCTTGTTGCCTTGGAAACTCCTGCAGCTGAGAGATTTTGGTAAAAACTCCTCAGGTTAGAATTCAAGAGGACCTGTTGAGGTCAATACATCCAAAAATACTATATAAAAAATGACTTTACAGTTTCATTACGAGCAACATTGCAAAGTTAAAGTCAGATTAGTTCTATCTGGGTTTTTTTTGTCTTCCCCTGAGATATGCCAGCAATCCTAATGGCAGGAAATCCTCATTAAGCTGCTGTATTATAAATACAGCTGCGTTTACAGAGAAGCCAAACAGAATTGTTGCTTTAGGTCAGTTGGTCGTTTTCCATGGCGTCAAGAAAGTAGTTTTCCTTTCAACAAACAAAGCAGTGCATAAAAGTTACATTGGCAATAGGTTGCAGGTGAGCAGTTGTTCCTGCAGCTGTGAACGATTATTCACGCCTTCATTTGACTGATGATGCTTCACATATGAAATTGAGAGGACTCGCTTTATTCTGTCACAGGTTCTTTAGGGGGGCATAGCAATAAGATCAAACTATTATTTAAGTTACGGAGGTTTAACTGTTATGAGAACCATTTTAGCCATATTATAGTTTAAATAAAGTTTTATTTGTACCTTTACATCTGAATAATTTTAATTGAAAAAAAATGCAAATAGTTAAAGTTGATTGTGGTTGGCATGTTGTCTAGACCTGGAAGATGAAACTAAATCCTTTAGAGTAGACTTAAAAAAAAAAGAAGTTGGAAAACTGGATATTCAGGTTGTTGCTGCTGTAAAATTAGCGATGCATTTATTCAGTCCAGACAGAGTGTTAGAATGCAGACATGCTTTCATGTCTGAACATACTACACAGAATTACTTGCATTTTTAGGAGAATTTTCAGGGGTAAAAAAAAAAAAAAAAATCCATGATGTATCAAATATTAACACAGTTTAATATTTTATAGAAATAAATATGAATTATAGAATTAACAAAAAATATTCAGTTAGAATATACTGTATATAAAAAGCAAGTACTCATTCTTTTGTACAGAGAAGAAACCAAATGAATACATTCTGCATGTTTTGTAATGTTTTGCTTTTTGTCTCGATTATTGTTGCCATAGAAAATATTATTAAAATGTTAATAAAATGACTACAGATTCTTTAGATCATCAAAGTTGAAAACTGAGACGAAAGTGTTAAGAAAGCAAACTGGACTGAAGCAGATCTACACACATGCTTTCTTTAGCCTCATTATATGACCTACATTTTTGGATGCAGGACTTCTTTTTCCTGCTCAGTTTTCAAATTGTGCAAGGAGGAGTCTTAAGATTTTCTAGACTGAAGAGCAGAGCTCTCGGTTTTGTCTGCACATTAGTTTTTGAGCTACAAATCTGATCTCATGTTTAGACTGAGTTTATAAATAGTCACGCTGACGAGTTCCAGTTGACGCTGCCGTGTGATCTTCTCAGTGTTTTGAGAAGTAATATAAAGATGAGTTACATGTTTCATGTGTTTTGGATTTCTGTTGAATTATATTAGTAAAAATTCATTCATTGTAGCAGTTTTCTCAGAAATGTTAGAGCAATTTTTAGTCCTGAAATTGCCTATTTGACAGAACAGAAAAAAAATACAGATTTTATCTTTTTTGTAGTGATACATTTATTTTGATTAGTTTTCTGTAAATTGAGCTGTTCAGATGAGTCTGAGGCTCAAACATGAGAAAATGAGGAACGTAGAAAAGCAAACAGGAAGTGTCTGTGTTCTTTCAGTCAGATTTGATGGACTCTCAGCTGTGGAAATGTCAGAAGTCAGAAGTCCAGCAGAAGAAGAATGATGTAACATTTTAATAGAAATGTTTGTGTTTTAATAAAAACTGTATACAGATTTACAGATTATAATTTTCTACATCCCACTTTTCTCTTGATGACTCAGTAACAAAGTGTTTTTTAAGAAATATATTTGGAGAATCTTTTTTGCACTTGGTTTCCTGCAGACGGAAACCAGGATTTAAACCAGGATTCTGTGAAGATCTGTGAAGCATAGAAGCTGAATACAGATTCTCCACGTTTAGTTTTGACTCTAGGAACTGACAAAAGACTGGGTCCAGATGAGCGGAGAGGTCTGGCTGGTATATACTGGCTTAGGAGGTCAGTCATGTATTTTGTTGATAAACTATTCAAAACTTTATAAACCAGTAACATAACCTTAAAGTCTATCCTCTGGCAGACAGGCACCAGTGTAAAGCTATAGTAACTCATGTGGTTGTTCTTTAGAACCTGGACCAGTGGGAGCATATAGATATTAAATAGAAGTGGCCCCAGAATGGAGCCTTGGTGAACTCCACATGTAATTTCTGTCAGCTCTGATGTGAAGTTACCAACTGACACAAAAGATTTTCTCTTTTCCAAGTACGTTTTGAACTAGTTTAGTACTGGCCCAGTGAACCCCATCCAGTTTTCTAGTCGTTTGAGTAATATAGCGTGGTTGACTGTATTAAATGCAGCACTGAGATCCAATAAAACTAGCACTGACATATTTCTACTGTCTGTATTCAAACGTATATCATTTGTCACTGTGGTCAGAGCCGTCTCAGTGCTGTGGTGCTGCCTGAAGCCTCACTGGAAGAGATGATAGCAGTAGTTTCTTATTTGGAATTCATTTAACTGATGAAAAACAGCTTTTTTAATTATCTTATCTAAAAATGTCAGATTTGATTATGTCTGTAACAAATAAGGCCTGAGCATTATGAGAGCTTTTGGTAATGATGTCAGAGAAAAGGGACTTCCTTTCATTGCTGAGTTGTAAATTATAAAAGTAAAGTTTCTCTTTATAGATGTTGTATTCAACCTACAGTTTAGTCTTTCTCCTTTTACTTTCAGATTTCCGATGTTCTCTTTTTCCATTTTTTACGAGTATAGAATTTCTCCATGGAGATTTTTTCTTGCCATAGATCACTGTCACCTTATTGGGAGCAAGACTATCCATAATACTTAGCATATTGGCATTAAAGCTCTTGACAAGTTCATTGACTGAATCCCCTGTGAGGGGAGGCGTTAGAGAATCTGATTTAACATCTCGCTAGTATTTTCAGTTATTTATCGTTTTGTAAACTCCTCCCTCAAAACATTTGTGTTTACTGGAATTATGCTTTCAAAGAAAACACAGCAGTCATCAGACAGACCTAAATCACATAGAGTAATCTTGGAAATGTTCAGAGCTTTGGAAATCACTAAATCAAGAACATGCCCTCTGTTGTATGTGGGCTCTTTTACATGTTGGGTCAACTCAAAATTTTCCAGTGTTATTCAGGACTTTATTCTCTTTGTTCTGAGAGTTTTCAACATGAATGTTAAAATCTCCAACAATAATTATACAGTCAAAATCAACACAGATCATAGACAGCAGTTCACCAAACTCGTGGTTAAAATCTGCCGGTAGATATTTATAAATGTGGTTTTGAATCAGGCTTTCAGCTGTAGGGTCAAATATTTAAAACGTGGAAAGCTTCCAAAAGATAGCTTCTTACACTGAAATAGTTCATTGAACAAAACTGCAACCCCCCTGCAATTTCTGTCTGTTCTTTCCTCACTGATAACACCATAGTTGGGAGAGGTTGACTCGATGAGAACAGCTAAACTCTTATTTTTTTCTAACCAGGTTTCAGCTAAAAACTAAAAATTAAGGTTGTACTCAGTAATAAAATCATTAATTAAAAACGTTTTCCCTGCTAAAGACCTGACATTTAAGAATGCTAATTTAAGAGGTCTAGGAGTAACAGCGTTGTCATTTGCCTTATGTTTCTGGATAGACACAGAAGGTATGTTTACCTCAGTTAAAATCCTTTGTCTCTGTTTTGGCCGAACTACATTCCCCATGTTGGTAACATGCACAGGAATGATGCAAGTATATAATGAACAGGGTTCCAGGTTTTTCTGGAGAGAGTCATGACTGTTGGTTTTCTCACAGCCTGGACCCTTCACACATCAAGCATCTGACTGCAGAGACAGGATAGAGACAGGATATGACGTCGTACAGGAGAGGATGGGGCTTTACGTCGTCCCCCTTCAACCTTCTGTTGACAGGGTTATGGGGGATATGTAGACGACAGTGGTAGCCATAGAAATACTTAGTTAGACCGACTCTGATCAGTCACTGTCAATTGGCTCCAACATGGCCATGACCGTGACATAGAAAATCGGTGACTGAATTGGCTTCATTTTGCTGGAGCTGGAAGTAAGGCATTTTCAATGGAGGACGTCACACTCACTCAGTCCAGTTTTTTTTATACAGTCAATGATAGAAGCAAGCTTGTGATTGGACATCCTTTTGTTTGCATTTCAGGAACATAAAAAGGTATAGACTGTAGATAGACAACAGGAGGAAAAATCTAACATTTGACAGAAGCTGATTATTTACTTCCTGGTTAATTTGATACATTTTTACCAATGTAATCTTGTGATCTAATCTTGTGTGGTTTTCAACCAATACTGCTGTTACTCCAAGTGCTCCAAGTGCTCGATTTTTACAATATGCATCTAATTCTTTTAAACCCCTACAACAGATATCACATATCAACACAACAGTCCCTTTTGGCTGAAACATTTGAAGTGTTTTGCTCGGATCTGTTTCACAACACATGATTATACTACGTTCTATTTCCATGACGTCTCCTAACCTGTTGCTCAATCACTGAAAGGAACAGGCTTGTATTTGACCTGCTTTAGTTCAGACATGGAAAGAGGTGTGCACATTTTGCCATCTGACCCCCTCTTAAACCTTTTATTGTGTGGTGCAGCTGCTGCATCTTCTCCTTCATTGGAGAACTCATCTACTCCTTTTGCTCTTTCTTCCCTCCAGATGTTTATTGCAGACAAAGTGGACGATTCAAGCGGCACTCTGCACGAGTTCTCCATAACAGGCTCCACGTACGCACCAGAGGGTCAAATGTGAGTGTCGCATGTTTATTACTTCAGTCAGAAAAGATATCGAAGAACTTTTGTGATCATTTCTTACCCCAAAACTTAAGTCTGTTAACGTTTTTGAAACACGTTTATCATAACTCCCATAATCCTCAATTGCAGTAACTGTTCTTTTTGAGGTATGCAGAAAACATCAGTATAGTGCTTTTTGATTGTGTAGTTAAGTTGTATCTCTGTAAAAGTGTGTTTGTGGAGGTGAGCATGTAGGTGGCCACTCATTAGACGAGGGCGCTTTCAGCAGCAGTCCATTGTGTTTGCATGTTGTTTTGCTGCTCAGTGGGTACAGCGTTGGGACTCTGCACGGACCACTCATTTCGTAACAGCAGTGTGTGGGTTACTGTGTGGGAGCCTTGCTAGCAACAGTTGCATTCTCTGCAGGGTTGAGACACATGCTTGTCATGCACTTCTCGTCTCAAACATGTACGCACATGCTTTTACGCACAGTTTACTACCAAACAGCCACAACCTCTCCAGTCAATTCAGGAAGTATCATAAAGTAGAGATTCCAGCTTCTGTCTGTGGGAGTCTGAGGTGTTCTCTGTGGCGTTTCACTCCTTGGTGTTTGTGTTTTCCAGACTTAAAGAAGATAAACCCATCCAGTGTGGAGACTACGATGGGCTCCTGGAGTTGGCCACAGTGTGCTCGATGTGCAACGACTCGTCCCTGGATTACAATGAGGTTGTCCTCACAAACTCACTCCTGTTTTTAGTTGCCAGGCACAGATTTATGCATAAGACATACAGAGCTGTGCAGAGCAGAATTCCAGGAAAAAAAAAGTTTCCATTCTGATACGTTCTACAGTTTGGATTGCTTTCTCACCTCCTTGTCATCACCATGTTATCATGGTAACCACGCTGAGCGGAGATCCTCTCGAGATGAAGCACTTTATGGTTCACGAGTTCCCCCTTAAGACTGTTTTTGTGAAAGGCTGTTATTTTGCTTCGTTTCCAGCAGTACTTTGAAAAAGATGCTGGGTTTTAGAGGAGAATTGGAGCAGCAGAGAGCATGCTGGATAGGGGACAGGGTGATTTACGGCCGTCTGCGGCTGGTCACACTAGCAAATGATGTGTGGTATACCATTACTGCCTCATCTCAAGCACTCCACATTGCAGCTGGCAAAGGTGCAACACTTTTGCATGTCTGACATGTTTTATGGGGGCAATAAAACTGAAGGACATGAATGAACCCTCACAGAATATTTGCTTAGGAGTCATTCTTCTCCTACTTCACCCTGTTTTAATCACATTTAGCAGCAGACTGACACTCTGCGTGGGTCTGCCTTTTGTGTTTTTATGTGTTAATCATATTTCTATTGTCAGACCATGTTAAGCTTCTCCAAATCATCCCACTGCGGGTTTTGATTCCTCTGTCCTCTTTCAGGCCAAAAAGGTTTATGAAAAAGTGGGCGAGGCGACTGAGACGGCTCTCACCACCTTGGTGGAAAAGATGAACGTCTTCAAGACTGACCTGTCTGGACTCACCAAGGTGGAACGTGCCAGCGCCTGCAACTCGGTAAATACGCCAACAAGCAACAGCCTGCAAAAGCACAACCACTGCTTGGTCACATTTGATGATATCAATTAACGTAATTCTGACCAACATTTGTATATTTAAGATGATGCATGATGACAATAAGAACTCAAAATTCAATTGGGGATCTCAGTCTATGCATTCCTTTTGTCCCATCACTTATAGGTTTGGAAAAATGTTTTTATTCTTTCAAAAACTGGCAATTAATTTGAGGAAATGCTATCTTTGACAGAAATTACAACTAAAGACGATCACATTTTTTAAAATTTAGTTGGTGCTAAAAGTCCCAGTACAATCATCTTTTGATCTATTCTAAAAGTGTTCCCATATGTCCTCAATCATCAGAAAAATGCCACAAGAACATGTTAAACACATAAAAAAACACCCTTTTCTTTGCAGTGGGTCTTTAATGCAAAGGGACCAACAGGAGGCCAGCACGTCTGTGTTGTCACAGAACTTTCTAATGTTAACATTGGCAGGCTTGTTTAACTTTAGGGTGTGATCTGTGATGGGTTCTTCTTGACTTTTAAACGTCTCCCATACAAATATTTTTTAGCTTAAACTCCAGGGCTGCTATTTTTTGAGTTGACGTCCCTTTAGAACAATCTATTAGACAGATCATGTTTGACTTTTTAATTAATTACATTAGTTTAATTGTTTCAGTTCAAATTTCTTGAATCTGCAGATAAAGTTTAAAACCATTTGATCTCCAAGATCGCACCTTTAATTAGCACTCATCTTTATCAGCTTATGGAGACAATGAAGATTTTTTTTTCCCATCTTTCTCCTGTTAGCCTCTTAGAGGTGAAATGTGAAGTTTCTCTTTGCTTAATGGATGTGTCCAGTAGGACACCTTCCGGAAATTGGTGGAACTGTGGATAAAACACCATCTGTGTTAACCATGGTGTGCTGGTATCCTGGAGAATCTCAGCAAGAGTGACCTCTGCTGGTGGTGAAACAGATGTCTATTTTTCCTGTTTGTCATTTAAGTTGAACTGTTTTTACACTGCTTTCACATCATCTTTATCTCTGACTTGTCCATCAGCTTCAAGCCTGAGTATTTTTTGACTGTTTCTACTTCCTCTGACTTTTCCTTTTCTAAGTTCTATGTGTTTATTCTTTTGGTTTGTTAGGTGATCAGACAGCTGATGAAAAAGGAGTTCACTCTGGAGTTTTCCCGGGACCGAAAGTCAATGTCTGTGTACTGCACGCCTGTCAAGCCAGGATCCCAGAGCAAGATGTTTGTCAAAGTATGAAACAATGATCACCTTTTCAATGTTTATCAATGACAAGCACTGCCAATGATGAAAACAAATGACATTTTAACAAATGTAACTTTGTACTTGAAGCTATTTATTATTTCAAAGTTCAATTTTGAGATCTTGAGCACTTTCCAGAACAACCTCTGTGGAATGCTTTTTCAGACTTGCTGCAGTCCAGGTCAGGGGTCAGATATTGAATCCCCACAACCACACATTCTTTCTGGCTTGTTAAGTGTATTTCAGTAACTTTAAACTGCCAAGGTTGTTCAGCTACAAGTTTGTGCTGTTAAAGCAAAACAAACCTCAAGGCTAAATATTTGCTTTTAGCAGCGATTAAGCATAAAGCCTTTTAATTAATGTTGAAGCTCCTTGTTTGGATGTAAATCCTTATTCAGAACTTCCCTAATGGGCAGTTACAGACTGTCTGTGGGCAAAAAAAGGCCAAACCTGTGCAGGCCACACTCAATTGTTACAAAAAGATTTCATTTCTATTTTCCCCAATCTTGTTGTTGAGACACAGGCTGCAGTCTTTTAACTTGAGGGCAACTCTCAGAATACTATATATATTATAAACATTTCAATCTTGGATTTTCTCTTGGATTCTGAGGTACATCGTTCCTATATTTGGTGCTTGTCCCACAAAATGCACAATAATTTTAATAACCGATTTCTCCTCTGGCGTTCTATGGGGACTTGTATATCACGTGCACACCCTGTGTGGCTTACCACATGCACTACAATCCTACGTTCTATTTCCATGACGTCTCCTTAAGGACGCTGCAAGAGCCTCAAGGGAATGGCCGTTCTGTTAAGTTAGTTGCTGTAGCTCAACACAGTCTTAATTGTATCCTGCGGTAAACTTTGATTATTTGTATAAAATGCATCATCAGAATTTTGTGATTTTCTTCATACACAAACACTCAACTTCAGTGTGGTTTTCATAATATTGTCCATTGTATTTGTGTTGACAGGGAGCTCCAGAAAGTGTGATGGAGAGGTGTCAGTACATCCGAGTGGGAACAGGAAAGGTGGCTCTGACTCCAGCTGTGCGCGAGCAGCTGATGTGTAAAATCAGGGAGTGGGGGACAGGCAGGGACACCCTGCGCTGCCTCGCTCTGGCCACTCATGACAGCCCACCACACAAAGAGGACATGGATCTGGAGAATTCCAGCAAGTTCGCACAGTACGAGGTAAAGGACTGTCATTACAATCCATATTCAAATGCTGCACATTTAGTTATGTTTTCTGTATAACAGGGTGACAGTTTTTATGGATCAATTCTTTTGTATTAAAAAAAAAAGTTTAGCTTCAGGGTTAAAGAGGCATATCCTCTTCATCTCCCCCAAATTTCCTCTATGTCTAACACTGCTTCAGCCTTCCTTCTATCCTAATGCTGTAGTCTTCTCATAACATTCAAACTATAATTATGTCAGCTGATGGGGACTGGTGTGGAAAACTTTGCAGGATGCAAATACTTCAGTTACAATCCAGAAAGTCAAACTCCAACCTGTTTTTGTTCCTTATCTAAAAACTCACAAAAGCTCTAAATTAGTGACATTGCTGTGCAACTGTCGCTTTTTTACAAAGTCTTATGCTACATTCACACACTCCACTGAAAGGTCTATGTATGTGTTTGCATGTGTTTACATGTAAACACATTTCAGACTTTGGATTTCAAAACTCGCATCCGTGCGTCGCTACACATCGTATTTTGGCTCTACGTACAGAACGCGCGGCCATTGACTGTGTAAGGAGAGTTAAACCAGTTCAACTTTGACCAAAAAGGGACTTGGATTTGGTAGAGATGTATGGATGGCATCCCCTTTCATTCACGGCAGTGCCAACCATTTGAAAATTGATCGTAAAGGAGAAATGAATAATTGTGGTTTGTGCCCGGCTGGAATTCTATGACACCAAGGCTTTCATAAATCAGAATAGAGCTGTGAAAGAAAAACCCTGGAGCAAGGTTCACCAGATTTGCATTGCTTTAACATTTCGCTCCAACTGTGTATGCTAGTAAGAAGGAGCCCCTCCCTGCTTGTCCGGTGTGAACACTACAGGCTAAATGGACATTGAAGAACCTGTTTTTGGTGTATTCTTGAACATCCGGCACATATCTGGTGTTTCCGTAGATTTACGTTTCATTCCTTCGCAGGTCTAGACAGTCAGGTTCTCTTTCTTTTCTTTTCCAGTCTGTTGCTCCATTTGTTTAAACTTTCTGATCACAAAAACTATCTTGAGAACATCAGTGTAAGTTTGGAATACTCATAATGAATCGATGATGCATTTTTTCCAATTTTTGTTTCAACCTCCTGAGAGACAGAAAGGCTGAAATTCACACAAGTAACTTGAGAATTGACAAAAACATTGTAAAGTTATTGCAGCTAAAGGGTTTATATTTACACTTGCCCTGTAATTTGTTTAAATCAATAAAGTATTTAACTTCTCATACTTTATGACCAGCTGCTGAACAACATCCATTTCAAGTCTCCATTCTGAGAGAAAGTCAACAGATTCTGAAAATTTCCAACTCAAATTCCATTTATGTCAACATTTATGAAAAGCTTTACTTTAAATGTTTTTTTTTTAACTCAATGAAGATGTCATAACAGTGTTAGATTCAAGCAGAAATTTAAATAGATGATGTTGCTAAACTCTATTGAGGTCCTGGGAAAGCAGGAAGCTCCTGAACTCTTTTGTCCTCCTTTCAGATGGGGCTCACATTTGTTGGCTGTGTGGGAATGTTGGACCCCCCCAGGAAGGAGGTGATCGGCTCGGTGAAGCTGTGCAGCGAGGCCGGAATCAGAGTCATCATGATCACGGGAGACAACAAAGGCACAGCTGTGGCCATCTGCAGAAGGATCGGCATCTTTGGGGAGGACGAGGACGTAGCAGGAAAGGCATACACCGGCCGCGAGTTCGACGATCTGCCTCCTGACGAGCAGAGAGAAGCTGTCAAACGGGCGCGATGCTTCGCGCGCGTCGAGCCTGCTCACAAGTCCAAGATCGTAGGATATCTGCAGTCTTTTGATGAGATTACCGCCATGGTGAGGATTACAGCACATCCTCAAACTTTAGAGCTTTCTAGTAGAAACTTTATCCCCTTCGTTCAAACAGAAGTTCTGTTGCTCTCTACACAAACACTCACCTCAGAGCAGCAGCTTTTCCCCTTTCTGCATCTGTTCTTCTTGATGATAATATATCAAGGCTGGGTGAGAAGAGAAGAGGCCAGCGAGGCATGACATGTCTGGGATCTCTTTGAGCCTGCTCTCTCTGACACTGCTATCAAGACCTGTCATCTCCGGTCTGCTCTGCCGCTTCCGATCTGACATGCGTCTCCGAAGGGAGGTTGATCCGAGAGCGCGACGGGACAGTCGGAGATGACAGTATCACCGTTTGCCTGTCAGACTCACTCCACTGGTCCAGAGCAGCAGATAAAGATCACACATTTTTATGGCTTAAGCTTAATCCTGTCCAGACCTCTGACAACACAGATTTCTCATAATGAGACTGAAGTTCAAACATCACGACTTAAACCCCCTTGTTAAATGACCAGTATTCACCCTAGTGTAATTCAGAGGAATAAATTGTTTAAGCTTTTTTGTTCATATTCTCGTTCATATTTCTCTGACTTGGAGGATATGCATTAAGAAAACTCAAAGTTAAAATTGCATTTCTGAATGTTTTCTTATTCAAATAGTTGGGAGCAGATGAAAAAAGGGCACTTTACATGTCCCTATAGCTGGGCGGGCCAAAAACTCCCTGCTGCACTTAAACAGAGAGCTCTCAGCAACCGGGAGGGTAAGGGGGAAGAGCAGGGTTGCTCAGTGCCAGACGTCCCGCCCACGACCTCGAGCTGAATTTCTAAAGAACTACTGCCATGCTGTAGAAACTTTGTCCTGGGCAATGACAGTTTTTAGATTTTGGCTACAAACATAATTAAAAGACCACTAGAAACACTTTTAAAATAGATCAAAAGATGACTGGGGTGGGACTTTCAGGGTTTTTCATCTCTAAAAATGCTTCTTTTTATTCTTTCTAAATACTTTCTTTTTCAGTTGTGTTACAGATTAGTAAAATTCAGTTTATCAATGATTACGTTTTCTAAATGTTCTAATATTCTAGACAGGAGATGGAGTAAACGACGCTCCGGCGCTGAAGAAAGCGGAGATCGGCATCGCCATGGGTTCTGGTACAGCCGTGGCCAAGTCGGCATCTGAAATGGTCTTGTCTGACGATAACTTCTCCACCATTGTGGCCGCGGTGGAGGAGGGCCGAGCCATCTACAACAACATGAAGCAGTTCATCAGATACCTCATTTCCTCTAACGTGGGGGAAGTTGTCTGGTGAGACCTTCCCACCTTCCCATCATCCCCTCCACCTGTCTTCTGTTGTCCAGTGACTTGACATTGTCTGTTTGGCAACAGCATCTTTCTGACGGCCATCTTGGGCCTTCCTGAGGCCTTGATTCCAGTTCAGCTGCTGTGGGTTAACCTGGTCACAGATGGTCTTCCTGCCACCGCCTTGGGTTTCAACCCTCCAGACCTGGACATCATGGACAAGCCTCCGCGCAACCCAAAGGAGCCGCTCATCTCTGGCTGGCTCTTCTTCAGATACCTGACGATCGGAGGTATCCTTCATTCTGAGATAGGATCACATCCACAGTCAGTTCACAGTGTTTTGGGAGGAAAATAATCTGCTAAAAGAGATAAAGACAGAATATAATATATTATTAGATCTTCTTCTCATCAAGCATTAGCAAAAAAGAGGATCTTTTCCAGAATCACTTACTGCTTTGTAAGAAATAATCCAACATTCAACGACTGCACTGCTAACAGTCAGTTGCCAAACCACAGAGGAGTGAAGGAAGAACAAGGAGCAGAAAGCTTTGGAGAAGAAGCAGTGTTGGGACAGAAGAGACTGGGGGTTCCCAGCATGCTCTGCCTGTCTGAGTCCTCCACAAACGGCTAGTCTCAACAAAAATGTTTGCTTTAGAACAAAAACAAAACCCCAAGAAATAATTTGAGTTAGTACTTAAACACTGGGTTGAATGGAAAACGTTGCACAAACTACCAGCAAGACTTGCGGTTAAAATGGCTTCACCTTCTACATGTCTCACACATTTTTGCACCTGAAATGTCAGATTTTTAGAATGTTCACAAGTTACTGTTGCTTTAAAGACACCCTCTGATCATCTTTATATCAGTTGTAAAAGCATCCCAGCTGTTTTTTAATTAGGATTTTAGCCAAAATCAAAAATCCTGTCTCTTTTTTTGGGACAGTATTACTTTGGAGGGGGAGTAGTTCATCAAAAGTTTGCCTGACTTGTGGGTGAGACATTGGTTGCGGAGCAACCCCGCCGCCCTTCCCCTCTTCATTACTAAGAGCTCTCCGTTTACTGCTAGCTTACAGCCCCCCAAAATTAGTCAGTCAGCTGTGCAACAAAAATGACGAGCAATATCAGAGCAATAAAGCCGTACAATTTTGATCCAGATTCAAGCTCAGACGAGGAAGACAAAGACGTTCATGGATCTATCTGTTAGTAAGAAAAATGCCACAAGAACTGTTCAAAACAACAAAAACACATTTTTATTAGAGCGGGTCTTTAAGAAATGGTCTTTGAAAGGAAGGTAAAGTACCGAAAGAAAAACAAAATTGACTGAAAATCTATAAACCATTGACATAAAATTGAAACTGTGAAACATGGAGGAGGCTTTTTCAGGGTCTGGGTGCAACCTCTGTAGTAGGAGCTGAAATTTTTATTTGTGATTTTTTTTTTTTTTTTTTTTTTAGTACTAATCAAAAGTATGTCTTTTGTCAACACAATGACTTGCACATTTGCTTTTGTTCATCATTTATAACTATCTTTTAAGTTTATTTTACAATGCATTAAATGTAATACAGTATATTATCGATGTGTGTGTATATATATATATAATGTATTTAAAGGACAGCTTTATTTTCATGTGGTTCTCCATTAAAAAAAACAAACAATAATGTCCTGCACCCTATCCTTTCAGAAATATTATGTAACATGTATATGCTTTAAAAGAAGGATTTTGCCCCTGAAATGTATAATAGATATAATTGTTTTCATTGTATCAAATGAATTGGGGGCAGAATTCATGATAAACTGTATAAAGAGAATGTTTGCCTTAACTATTCTCACACTTGTAAAAACAAATCTGTTCATTATGAAGAAAGTCACATTTTTGGAGAAAGATTATTTCAGACTTCCCAAAACAAGTTTTTCTATCGACACCTTCAGTAACTTTTCATGTGCTTCTCCTTGTAGGTGGAGGTGCTTCACTAAAGCATCTTGCTTTTCCTTTGCAGGATATGTAGGACTTGGAACAGTGAGTGCTGCAGCTTGGTGGTTCCTGTTCGATGAAGAAGGTCCACAAGTGACGTTCACTCAGCTGGTGAGCAGCAGAGCGTTCTCCTCAGTCCTTCATTGTTGTACAATGTTTCCATCTCGTTTTTGTTTACTGTAAACCATAGCAATGTGTGATAATTCCAGCAATGAGAAGCGGTGGGAAGACTGTTCTACCCATGTTGCTGGATTGCAGACAATCTGGGCTGTTTGACGTTATGCAGGAACAGCCGTTCACTCGCTTCCGTCTCTCTTCACAGCGACACTTCATGCAGTGCACTGAGGACAACCCCATGTTCAAGGATATCGACTGCGAGGTGTTTGAATCCCGCTACCCGACCACCATGGCACTGTCAGTGCTGGTCACGATTGAAATGTTCAACGCACTCAACAGGTCAGTCGACTCCAATTGGGATTTTTAAAATAAAGGTCAGGTTTGTATGTACAAGAGAGCAGCCTGGACGCCGTAGGACCACCGTAAACATTTTTGAATACAGTTTTCAAACTTAATTTCACTTCGTTACAAAGATTTCTTTGATAATAGTTGCAGTCAGAGTTTTCAATACAACCACTGCTCCAGTGGACTGCTGCAGCCCAACAGTGTCTTTACCTTCTGCCATCCAGTAAAAATGTGACTGTTGTGTTTTTACTGTTCTTATTGGATGTTTTCCTCCTTTAAATTACTTTTTCATCAGAAAATTAATTAATTCGTCAAATAATCCATTTGTAATTACATTTTATATAACATTTTGGACACAGTGCAGCAGTGGTTAGCACTCTTGCCTAAACAGCAAGAAGGCCCTGGTTTGATTTCCGATTGTGTCCTTTGTGTGGAGTTTGCATGTTCTCCTCATGCATGCGTGGGTTTTCTCCAGGCGCTCCAGTTTCCTTCCACAGTTCATGAAACAGGCTTTGTAGTAGGGCTGTGTATTGGCCAGAGTCTGGGGATACAGTAAGCATCACGATACCCATTTCTCAATACGATACATATCCTAAAATATCCCAAGACACTTCCAAAGATATTTCATTTCTTTTTTTTTATGATTATGACTTTAAAAATAACTCTGAATATTAATATAACTTTCATATAAATACAGTTGTAAAATGCATTTTATTTAATGATCAGAACATTAATCACTGCACCTGCATCGTCTACACAAGACGCGCTGCATCTCCGTTTTTACACGCATGGAAGTAAAGATGTATTTCACCGCTCATCGTCATGACGACTGTCTTTTTTTTTTTTTTATGTGCATTGTAGACATCACTCTGATCCATTAGATTGCTGAATCAGAATCTGGCTTGAGCCAGAATTGTATTTCTGAGCTATGAGCTACTGCCGCTGGGCATAAAATATGTCTTAAAAACTACAAAAACTGCAAATTCATAATAAAATGACTACTGTGAACAACGTTACAAAAGAAAAAATATGATTGGAGTGAGACTTTAATTCACTTTTGACAAAACTAGGCATTGATGTGAGACATCCAGTTTTTAAATGTCAAGCACGGTGATGGAAGTGTGAGAATTTGGGGCTGGTTCCCAGCTGTATATTTTCAATCTATTGAGTTAACCACATATCAAGACATTCTAAATCAAATAAGGACATCATTGTTTTCTAATGTCTGATGAACAGAAGTCTTGAGTGGAAGTCACTGCTGTCACTTTTTGTAGCCGTCTTCATGTTCTAATGGTTCAAACCTTTCTCTTTGACAGTTTATCTGAGAACCAGTCCCTGCTGAGAATGCCTCCATGGGTCAATATTTGGCTGCTGGGGGCCATCGTCCTCTCTCTGTCTCTTCACTTCTTAATCCTCTATGTTGAGCCTTTGCCGGTGAGTCCTCACATCTGGTCCGGATGCCTCCCGGAGGAGGTGTTCTGTGCATGTCCCACTGGGCTGAGGCCCCGGGGAAGACCCAGGGACATGCTGGAGAGACTGTCTCTCTGGATGGTCTACCTTTTTGTGTACTCCAAGTGGGCATTTCATGAACTGCATTGTGCTCCAGTTTTGTTTGAAAAGAGCTTCAGTCTGGGAGTTGTGTTGCTGAGCTTTTGAGGTCACTGCAGGAATTGTTGTTTTTTTAGCACAAACATCTTAGTAACACAAAAACATGTTTGTCTTTCAGTCAGTAGATTAGTCGCTGAACATTTTTCTTGTTCCTCAGCTGATCTTCCAGGTGACGCCTTTGCACTGGTCTCAGTGGCTTGTGGTCCTTAAGATTTCCTTCCCGGTCATCCTCCTGGACGAAGCACTCAAATACATGTCCAGAAACCATCTAGAAGGTATTGAGGAAGCCATTGCTCCACTTTCTCAAACATTAACAACACAGCTTTTCCTATAAACGTGTTTCTTCCTGCTGATCTGTTTTTTATCTGCTCTTGTCTTCCCCTGCATTTCCAATGCAGCATAAAATTCTTTTTATCTTCAGCGAGAGGTACTCCAACTTCTTTGCTTCTCCTTCTCTCCACTAGAACCAGAAAGCTTTAAACGGATCACCTGGGATTCACAGTAATGTGTTTTTATTCCTGTGTCTTTGCTGCAGATAATGATGAGGGGAAATACCGGAGGCGTTGGCAGCTGAATTAAGACCTCTCTCCCAACACACTCCCTTAGTTAGAAACATGCGGCTACCCTCTTCCCTTTATGAGCTAGGAACCGTTCTCTCCCCCCTGCCCTCGTACCCCCACCCCTGCATGACCAACGAGCCACCACTAGAAAAGAACGGGGCTTTCAAGAACGAGAGCATTTGTGTTCCTGCCAGCATGGCTTTGTATGAATGTGTGTAAGAAAGAGAAAGAGAGGCTGCTGCTCATTGGCTCTTTTTTGAGTGCAAATATAGAGGTGCACAAAAGGACTGTGGAAGGGGGAAAACAGTGGAACAGGCAATCCTTCTGGGTGGGGAGGGCTGGGTTTTTTTCAATTGAAGATGAAGCCTGCAGCATCAACGAAGGGAGAGCATCTGCAAGAAATGAACGTGAGGAGAGCCGGACATGGCAACAGATTTTTGTTCTCAAATCTGGAGTCGCCGTTCATCCTAGTTTCTGCTACCTACACTACTGAGGGTGACCTCCAGGCAGCTCTCGACAGCAGAACGGTTCCACTGGTTGGCTTACATTCACTCTCACCACTAACAAACTTGTTCAGAACTGCTCTCTTTTTGCCTGTGGTGCTCTGTCTTTCTGTCTATCCGTCTCTCCTTCCTGTGTGAGGAGGCAGCTGTGTGCCTGGTGCGTCGCAGGTTTTTTAGCTGGGAGTCAAAGGTGTGAATATCTCTATGCTGCTTGGCTGCTTTCCTCATCACTCTGTGCTTTCCTTAATTGGAGGAGCTGAGGCGAGCTTGCACACTGAGCAAAAAACGAGAAAATAAACCCGGCGGAACGCCAAAGACCCTGATCAGGATAATAAAGCTAAGTCATGCTTTTATTTTCCAACCTGAACAATCACTGATATTTTTGCAGATGATCGTATCGTTTAATCGATGAAGTCGACTGCTTAAATAGTTTTCTTGATAATGATTTGATGTATCATCAAACATCCATGCCTTAAAAAAAACTCACTGCACCTCCACCCTGGAGACGTGAATGAATGTCTTACTGCTGACCCTCGATGAGCTCCCTGCCCCCCAATCACTCACACAGGGTCCGTCTACAACCAAATGAATGTGCAACCTTCTCTGCTTCCTGTGTGCAGCCTCCTCAGCTCCTCTGGCTCTCTGTGCTTCAGCATTTTTGCTTTAGAATATTCTAGAGAATGATGAATTTGACTGAAAGACCCTGCAGGGTGTGAAATGTTTCTTCAAGTCTTAAGTTTGTTTTCTTTTTGTTTCTTTTTGGGGGGTTGTTATGGCGTGGAGGCTTGTGGATCGAGTTTGTGGTCACATGATGTTAGAAAAAATGGTTATTTCTACATCATGTCAGTCAGAGATCTTTAGCTTAGAGTTTGTGCAAATACAGAGTCTAAAATCCAATCTGACCGTAGATATTGAACATCTTAAGCAATTTAATGTGATTTTCAAATTATTATTAAATTCTTGATTTGCTGGTTAATTTTTTATTCTGAGCACAGAAAAGACTGTTGAATACTGACACGGTGAAAATATATTATATAATATTTACTTTTTTCCTCAAAAACTTCCAAATAAGGATAAGGATCCAGTCTCCTCAAAAATGGACAGACTGCTTCCATGTGATGTGATGCTTGGTGCTTTTTTTTTTTATTATTATTATTTTTTTTAGGGGCATAATGAGGCAAACCCGCACGCATGAACATGTTCTCCAGATGTTTTGCATTTTTCCGTGCTGTTGGGATCGGTCTCAGTAATCCACAGGTGGAATGCGACTCTATCATTAAAGCAGAACTTGTTGATGCTGATTGAAGAACATCCTTAAGTTTAAGCGTGTCAGCAGGACTTTAAGTTTAGGAGCAGAAGCTAGATTGATGTGAAATAAAGTTTGATGCTGTTAGAAAGGGGGCTTCTCTGTGACTCATACCAGCTGCCCCCCCACCTCCCCCCCAGTCCTCCACAGCCCTGTAATAAGCTGGCGCTCCATTCACCAGACACTATGGGTCTGTATAGATGTGTTATTTACTACTGAATCCTCATCTCTGAACAGACAGAGGATCCGATCGCATGAAACTTTGTTACTGTAATATTACTCTATACAGTATCTAATATTTAAGTTTTTGGAAACTAGAGTCATACAACAACAGACAGACATGCGAGGAACTTTTTGTTTTTGGTTCTCTTTGGAGCAGAAGCTATTCAAGGATCTCTTTTTGTCCATTTGTTTGTTTTTCCTGTGTGTGTTTGTGTACATTACAACGTTGCTCCTTCATTTTTTCCGTTTGATTTTTAAAGTTGCTGGGGTTTTGTGTATTTTACTGAAAGGGAAAAAAATAATTCCATGTTTAGGATAGACAAGAGTAGCGCTTATGTTAACTATTGGCAATGACAGATCCGTTTGGTTACTTTGAGCGAGAGCGCTGCGATTGAGCTGTGTCTGGTTTACAAAAAGTAGTGATGAATCCTAAGATATGAAGTTCTGTGACTGTGCGCTGAGAGGCTTGGTGGGAACCCAGGCTCTTGAGATCCAGGACCATCCTTCTGGTTCTGCTGCTGGGAATGTTACAAAACTCAGCACTTGAAAGTCCTCCACTCTCTGTAGAACGAAGACCACCGAGGACGGAGCAATCCGATCCACTGACACCCAACCAATCCTTCCTTCTCTCTGGTTAGAGAACTGTCTTCAGAGCCTGACTTCCAGTTCTAAGAAACAAGAGGATTCTCTGTGTTGCCTTGTTGATATTAATTGTGGACACATAATTTTATAAAACAGTAGAGGTGTGGAAATAAAGATTTATCTTGTTATTTATACTGGCTGTGTGTTCATTATTAAAGACATAAGAGAACTTGAATCAGGTTTCTTTATATTCCTTCCAATATTATGTTTCATGGGATTGAATCTGAAGTTCCTTGTGCACAATGTGGGAAACTGCCCCCTCATCATTACACAGCCACCACTGTGTTTTACCATGAATGCCAAATATCTAAATTTCCTTTTAAATTCCAGAATATATCTCAACTCTTCCTTATGAAAGGTTGATAAATGTTTTCATAGCAGAAGTTTACTCTGCATTAATAGGTAGAAATAAAACACTCAAAATGCTAAAATGCTCTAGAAGTTATGACACTGATGAAGATGAAGATTTTGATCACGTTTTCTTTTATATTTTTATTGCTTTTTTCCCTTTTTAAAAAAAAATTTAAGACATGTACTTTTTTCAGAACTTAGTTACATCTTACAAATACCAGGTTGGACTCCCTTTTCCTTCAGAACTGCCTTAATCCATGGTGTCTTATATTCAACAAGGTACTGGAAACATTCCTCAGAAAGTTTGGTCCATGTTGACATGACAGCATCACACAGTTGCTGCAGGTTTGTCATCTGAACATCCATGATGACAATGTCCCGTTCCACCACATCCCAAAGGGGTTCTGTTGGGTTGGTGACTGTGGCCGTCATTTATGTCCAGTGAACTCAGTCATGTTCAATAAGCCAGTCTGAGATGATTCAAACTTTGACGTGGAGCCTTATCCTGCTGGAAGTAACCATCACAAGATGGAACACTGAGGTCATAAAGGGATGGACATGGTCAGTATGATACTCAGGTAAGCTGTGGCGCTGTAACCATGATCATTTAGTACTGAGAGGCCAAACGTGTGCCAAGAAAATATCCCCCACACCATTACATCACCACCAGCAGAATGAACTGTTGATACAAAGCAGGATGGATTTGTGCTGTCATGTTGTTGAAGCTACAGCTGGGCAATACGGCCTAAAAATAATCTACAATTTTTTTCTCCCTCCTTTTACTTTCTTTATAAAAAATTACAAATGACAGAATATATTTAACAAAAACTATTTTATTTTAGCATCTGCTTTGGAAATCTGCTCAAACACAAAGTTCAACTAAATACAAGCTGTAAACATGTTTGTAGATCAATGCAGCAGATGATTTGTGAGCTACAGCTAGCTTCAGCATCACATTAACAGAAACACTTCTTATCTGTTTCAGCTGTTGAAACAAATTTGTTGTTCTCTCACTTTTGGCAGCTCTGACCTTCAAGCAGGTTTTGCTGCTCCAAGTTTGAAGTCAACATTTTTGACTCACCAGACAAATTAACCAGTGGATGAAAAACAATCTACCGGCCAGGCACGTTTTTTACCAGACAAATTGTTGCATTATTTAAAAAAGAAAAACTATAGGTGTTATTATAAAAGTCAAATGGTTATATTATAAAAAATGTATATATATTATATTGACTGCAAGTAAAGAGAGAGGAAGTCACAACATAAAAAAATAAGATAACTGTTGAGTGATTTTGATTTCTAGTCGGTCTTTGCTCTCTGCTTTTGGCATTTTCACACAGTTTATAAAGTGCTTTATTTTGTATCACAAATGTGTTTGTGACCCCTATGAGGAGAGCTGTCACCTTTTGTCTGAACTACTGACATGAATAGAGCAAGAAAACTACTTTTTTATTTTTTAAAGAAAATTAAATTGCATAAGAAAAATTATAAAAAGTAAAATACATCTTTAATATAATCTAGCTGTAAACTCAAACTAAAACATGCTGAGGAAACATGGAAACAAGGACAGATTTACTACCAGAAGGCTTTTCTCCTAATTCTGCCTCCAGTTGATTCCTTTTTTTATTAAATCATAACAAAAACAGCCTAAAAACATGATTTAGATTCTTTAGTAAAGATGCCGCGCTCTCACAAATCTTACAACCCAGATGTACATTTCAGAGGTAAGGTATTTCCTATGGGTGACATCACAAGCACTTTGTCCGTGCGGTATACACTGTCAATGTTTGAGACACAGATATGCACCTGTTTAAAACCCAGTCAAAGGTTTTACCATAGATGTCAAAAAGCTGCTCTTGGTTTGCGTGATGGGGCAATTTAAAGAGAACATCTGCTGTGATTGCAGCATTGTCTGACCTCCATGAAATCAATAAAAACTGAACCGCAGTGAATATTTCCTTCCAGCAGGGGGAGACACGACACTGCTTTGCCTGCTTGGTTAATGCCACAAGGTGACTTTGAACTCTTCACAATGGCTCAACTTAAATGAGATGTTTTGTTTTGGCTTTTTGACATCTTAACATCAGACCACCAGCTACTACTTGACTCTTCCCAGCCTTATCAGCTCTTAGGTGCAAGGGCAGCACAAAGTTCCTGCCTCTCCTGAGAGGGTTCCTAAAGAGATCCCATGGACCACACGAAAAGAAACATCTTCCTGGCAGTACTCTGCTATTTCCTCACTAACCCACAGGGACCCTGGATACAGGAAGCGACCGTGCTCTAGTGAAAGGCAGAAACAAACAGGCTGAAGAGAGCATCTGAGAAAACTTACACATCAAAGAAGGTCTGCAGCAGGACTACAGAGTATTCTTTGAGTATGCATGTTAACAATATTTGAATGCCACAGAGGAAGCAGAAATGCTACAACTGTGAGGCATTTAAGATCAGAACAGATTAGCTGAAGTGACAGATGAGAAACATTTGGATAAATAACCACATACAAAAGCATAAACAGATTAATAAATAGTGACTAATTTGGAGCCTGGACTGCATAAAATATAAATTGTTATCTTGTCAGGCTGTCTTCTCTTGTAAGCATGAATCTCTGTTGGAGCTAGAGGGACTTTCTGCGCCAAAAACAGCAGCTGGTGATTAAAAAAAAAACCAGCACAGTTTTTGGATTACTCCTGTCACAGAACTGTCATGTTCCATAAACAATAACCCATGTTTGTGTCATGAAAAATGTGAGCAAAAACTGTGAATGGAGTTTTGGCACAAAGCAAAGGTCAATCCAAAAGAATTCACCTGAATTGTTTTTCTTAGGATGATTTACATAAGTCTCTGGTTTTTCTGAAAACATCTGACATTTATTGTTTTTATTGTAAGAACAAATCATCCCAAACTTTATAGATTGAAGACTTCACTATGAAAATGATCTGTGCAGCTGAATGAGAAGCAAAAGTTAGAGATCCCAGAGGTTGGTGGTGATTTTTTTGAAAACCTCAAACTATTCTTGAGATTTCCCTGCACTCATACTTGGCTGTGATGAAGCTGATTTCTGCCATGAATCTCTTGAGAGTCCGCTGTTTCTGCTTCCAGTGTAGGCGTGAGGTTTAGAAGGAAAAGCGTCTTTAAAAAAAACCTCCTCAAAGGCAGAAAAACAGGGGATGGCTGCAGGTTTGTTGGTGACCGGGGTTCATGGTTCTGCTCCTTATCCTGTTGTGACAGCCGGGGTTGTGCTGAGAGGCCAAAGCTGTTGCCAAGAAACCAAATGAACTTGTTCTGAACTTCCAACACGTCTTCACCAGGGAAGGCAAAGTGCTCTCCGAGACAACGTAGTCCACCACTTACATCAGGGTTATAGCTGATAGCACCAAATGTGGTAATGCTGCTGCAAAATATTATTGAGAAAGTGTGGTTAATGTTAATTTTAGGATTTTCAGTTTTAAAACGTCCTCTTTCGCTTTAAAGATAAAGCTGAACTCATCTGAAAAGCCTCCACTGATGCAGACTTTTTGCTTCCCTTCATTGACTGTTAAAACACAAGATTATTTGACTTACATGCTCTTTGGCATTTTCTAAAGGCTCTAAATTGCATTTCTGAGTATTTCAGTTTCAACTTATTATGAATCAGGAGCAGATAAAAAAAATGCAGTTGGAAAAAGGACGTATTTGTGATGTAAAAATACGCTGGGCGGGCCACAAGCTCCGTGATGCATCCTCTTGTAGACTAATAGATCCATGTACGTCTTTATTTTCCTGTTCGAGCTTGCATCAGGCTGAGGGATTGTAAGCTAACGGTAGTGTGCAGACATCTGCCAGTGGCCCCGCCCACATCTCAGAGGTGCATTTCTGATGAACTCCTGCTGCTCTGCAGAAACTATGTCCTCGAAAACCTCACAGGTTTTTTGATTTTGACTGAAAATGTCATAATCACAATGAAAAAACCACCGGGAACGCTTTGACAATAGAACAAAAGAGTGGGTCTTTAAATTTCCTAAACCAGAATGAGATGACAACTTTTAAGCTTCTTTGGCATGAAAAGAATCCACCAGTCCCATCTTTAAGGCTAGAATTCAACGTTTCTCTTTTATAGAAGCGTATAGTTATGGTTGACATCATGGTGCTGAGCTCCACCTTTAGCTTTGCTACACAGATCTTAACTCCTGCAGGTTGTTTGCTGATGAACTGACATTTTTCCTTCCTTTCTTCCCTCTGCCTGCTCATGGTCTGGTCAGTGTAATCTGTTGGTCTCGTTTGATTGGACAAGTGTGTCCAAATATTTGCCTGGTAGTTTATGTTTCCTCTGACTGCAGTAATAAGCTGTTAGTTATTTTTACATCAGAGACCCCCAAAAAAGACACAAATATTGTGCAACAGTTTCATTAAAGCAGCTCGGAAATGCCAGAGCAGATGGAGCTTGAGCCACGTCATGAGGATATGTGCATCAAAAGCTTCAGGGAAAAGGGATCAACATCATGTAATGAAGCAAAAGAGCTGATCACTCCAGCACTACCAAACAAGACAGAAAAGACGCTCACCAAAACATATGAAAAGCTACTTCAAATGTTTCCTTGGGGAAAAAACAAAATACCAAATCATTACAAATTCAAAAAATAAATGTCTGGATATTTTTCTCAAAACATTGTATCCTATTTCTTCTTTTAAAGTTTTTTTTTTCCTCTCATATTTGTTTATTTGACAATTGTCCAAATTTTAATGCAAAAATATGCAAGTATGTCTTCAACGAATATGAAAATAGTGTTTCTGCCAATGGTTACAAAGAAAAATCTAGACGTCATATTTTTATCAACTTCATTAGTGTATTTTTATTTTTGTTAAAGAATAACTGTAAGAAAAAGATGTGAACTTTCTTTATCAAAGATGAACTGTGCAGAGATCACTTTTTTTGAGCAGCAGGCTAAACCGAAGTGTTGAGCATTTCCTCGTGTTAGAATGAGAATGACTTATAGGTGATTCCGTCTACATAAACACTCCTTTCATTTACATTTTTACTCTCATGAGAATAAACAGAGGGCTCAGGTTCTTTGAGTATTACTGAAAGATTCTTAACTTTCAGTAAAACATGTGTTTTTTAAATGGATCAGGCTATTTTACTTTAAGTTTAGTAAATTTAAGATAAAAAAGCTTGCTTAACTATTAGAACTGTAAGACATCATTTTAACAACAATTTGGTTCACTTTTGATTTTGGTTCTTTTTGAATGATCCAACTGGTTCCGAGTCACTGACCTCAAATGGATGCAGGACATCTTTAGCTAAAACTTCAGCCAGAGTGACTCAGAGATAAATACCTGCTACTGAACAGTGCCGATGAAGTTTAACAGATTCCTTGTATTTCTTGCAAGATACTCAAGTGTAAATTAAATATATGTACAAACCAGTAAACAGGAATTAATGGCAAAACTATAATAAAATCAAACGTTTTTTTGTGCATCTTTGTGGAGCTTCTTGAGATAATCGGAGTTCTGACTTGGAACTTTATAATAAACTTTAAATGAGTTAGTTAATATGAAATGTTCAAACTAAAACTTATGTTTATGTTCAGGCAGTTACTGTTGAACTGTTATTGAGATAATTATTTTGATGACTATTTTTTATTTTTGCTTGAGAAATATTATTTTAAAATAAGGTAACTTGTGCTTGACAAAAAAACCAAAACATTTTGGTTTCTCTCTCCACCTCCTCGGATAAGGTGAACTGATGTATGATTGTCAATATGCTGGTTTTTGGGTTTTTTTCAGACAATACAGTAGATTTAATATTCAGCAGTGTATGTTATTTGTGTTGCCATGCAGGTTTGACATTTTTAAGGGTTTTTATACCACTGTTGATGTCTAAACTCACCAAAAAAAAAGTTTACTGTGTTTAGAGTGATGAGAGGACAAACCGGACACTCAGATGGTGAAGAGGATTTCTGATGGAAGTTTCAACTCACAATCAGATGCCATTTTTTGATCCATTCAATCCCATTTGAAGCTAGATTTCTTCTTCTTTGCTCTTCAGCTGCTCCTTTAAGAGGTCTCTACAGTGGATCTTTTGCCTCCATCTTGCCCACATTGACCCTCTTCGTGTCTTCTTTGATTACACCTATGGACCTGAAGCAGAATTAGATTTTTAAATTCGAAACTGAGCTTACAGGCATTAAATGCTTTTCTCTGGAGGGTTTCAAGGCTGCACTGCTTATTGAAATCTGACATCAAATCTGTGCTTTTCAAATGGAAGTGGAGTTTTTGTGCTCAGTGTGTAACAGCTGGTGACTGCAGTGCAAAAACACAGGTTAGCTGATTCATCCATAACAGCTGTCATCAGCAGATTTACCTGCGCGGTTATGTAAACCAGTGTAGCTCAACACTAGGAATTTTTTTTAAATGACTGCTTTTACTGTCCCGTACTCATCATGTGCAGCATTTTCATTTCCATCTGAAGACGATGCAGCTCTGTGTTTGTAAGGGATGCTTGTGTTCACAGATCCCCGATGGACTATTTTCTATAACATTTCTGACAAACGTGAACGTTTTCAGTTTCCAAAAGAGCAAAACCTTTGTTTGAGAAAAACAGTTTTAGAAGTTCTTTGAGTGTGTAGTACATTTTTTCTACAAAAATATATGATAATAAAATTAAACGGTAAACATTCATAATGTAACATCATAAAGGCTATACAACATTTCTAGAATCAACTAAACTCATGGTATCTCTACAGCACAGCTGTTTTCTGGAGATGACTTCTGGTGGAAGTTCTCTTGAACATGAAAACTCCACTGCAAACAGTGTTTTAGGGGATTTTGCAGATTCATTATGGATGAAACTCAACTATCAAGGCGATGATCCTAATCTGATGAAAATATTGGCAGCAAGAAAACACTAAAAAGTTCAGCTTACTGAAGGGATACTGTAAATGAAAAAGGGACAAAAGCGAGCGAACTTAGTGGCTCGTGAACTGTTTGAGGTTTTAAAATCCCACTCTGATCACTATTTTAATTTCTTGTAAAAGTGTTCCCAGTGGTCCTTTAATTATAATTATGCCCTTTTTAGCCAAAATAATTTTAAAAAATCTGTGTGGTTTTCTGGGACATAGTTTCTGCAGATCAGCAAGAGTTAATTATAAATTAATCTCTGAGTTGGCACAGAGTAAGCCGGCCTTCATTTCCCATCATCCCTTTATTTACATTCTCTCCTGCTAGCTTACGATCCCTCACAACCTCAAGCTAACATTACTAGTCTAACAAAATAGGTGAGCAAAATCGGAGCTATACAGCCGTACAGCTTAGAACCAGATTCCAGCTCAGACACGGAAAACAAAGACGTGGATCTCGTCATCTACAAGTGGATGCATCAGAATGGAGCGGAGCAGGGAGCTTGTGGCTTGCCGTAGTAGCATCTGTGTCGCATTTCCAATGGATTTTTTTTCGTCTGCTCCTGATTCACAATGATTTGGACAAAAAAATACTCAGAAATGAATTTTTAAGTGTAATCTTGTCCACGATCATCAGAAAAAAATAATACAAGAACTGCTAGAAACATTTTTCTCTTTTATCTTTCATCTTTAAATGGCTCTCCACAAGATCACAGGATGTTGATCAACATGAAGACCAACAAATGGTTTTTAATAGACGCGGCTGAAGTTGGTTGATGCTGAATTAACACTTTTTGCATGCACACAGAACAAAAGTTATCGGTTGTTCGTCTACGAAATCTATTTAATACATGAAATGTATTAAAAAGAATAAAGATGCATTTTGCAATTTTCTATTTCGATATAGATATAATTGGATGGTTTGTAACATCAACAGTTCATGTTGCTGCAGTTGAAGCTTCTTTAGAAGTCGGTCGTTTGGGAAGTGTTCAAGGACGACCAGCAGAGGCGCCATTTGCAGTGAAAACACGGAGGTCTTTCCCCGGAGGCGAAATTTAAAGATCCCACTTTGTGGTGCGTGGGGTTCTAACGCCCATGATGGAACCATGCCACGCATGAAGCCTTTCTGGAAGAACTACGCGCTGCGTCCTGACGAACCGAGCCCCGGCGCTTCCTCTGCGTAACAGGGCGGATCTTAGGACCCGCGGATGCATCCGCGGCACAAAAACAAAAGTTGGGATGTGTGAGCTGTCGACAAAGCAGTCTGTGTCAAAGTGTGTGCAGGCGGCTCCTCCTCCGCGGCTGTGAGCAGACTGCGGCAGCAGCCAGCTGCGCAGCTGCGCTGCGTGAAGGTGCAGAAAGGGGGAGGCGTGAGCGCAGCTCTGTCCACGGTTTCCGGAAGAGAGGGTGTGAAACATGGGACGACTCTCGGGTCAGCAGCTGAGCCTTCCTCACACCTAAAACAAGAGGTTGTTTCCCAGACTGCAGCGCTGAACCGGCGGCCGTGCAGAGGGGGGAGCAGGGGAGCAGGGGAGCGACGCGCATCCAACCAGGACACCCCTCCCCGGGAGCAGAACCCTGAAGGGGCTCGTTTGGGTGAGTGAAACTTTTAAAATAATCCAAACCTCAGCTGCTGGCGTTTTCCCGGGTGTTTGTTTTTATTTTTCTCTCTTTGGAAACGTGTCTGTGTTCTGCGGATGGATCTGTGCGCGCGGACATGCACGCTGGCCGTGTTTTATTGATTCTCGCTCGCGGTTGCAAAGGGGGGGTGGGGGTGGGGGGAGGGACGCTCTGCAGTTTGTTGCGCTGGATTTGGAGCGCGCTGCGCCGCGCAGCTGCAGGGTGCACGGATGAGGAGCGCGCACGACGGAGCCATGGATCCTGAGCGGATGCTGCAAAGCTTTGCTGGGCTTCTGTGGGAATTCTGGGCCGAGCAGGTGGCTCCCGGCGAGTAGCGGGAAGGAGATGCGTCCTCCACGCAACAGCGCTGATCTGTTGACTGAAAACATTTAAAGATTTCTGAGTAAAGTTTGGGAAATAATTTGCTCAGTGTTTCTGTGTAAAACCACTAAACCAGAAGATTGGCTGTTTTACGCGCTTTAGTTTAGTTCCTGTTTTTGTGTTTTGTTCCGTCTTTTCTCTCCTCTTTCTTCACTTTATGAAAACTATTACGGTGCATTTTTTGACCCCCCCACCACCACCACCACCACCACCACACACACGCACACACTCAGTCATGCACGCGCGCTGGCATGCCGGCTCACTGTCTTGGCTGGAATCCGGCAGCACAAGGCCTGCTGGAATGCCCTCAAGTCAGTTTGTGAAATGAGTTCAGCAGAACTGGCTGCAGAACTGTGTCGCAACAGCGCGGATGCATTTTAGATGTTAGCTGCTCTGAATCCCCCATGATGGCTTTATTGATTTATTTATTTCTGTTTTAAATGCAGACAAGTTCCATAAATGGACACAGAGAGAGATTGAACAAAAAAGTTTGGTCACGTGACGTGTATGTTTTATCATGCAGGCTGTTTTATTTATTTATTTTTTTAGATTAATTTTAGGCTTTTTTATGCCAGAAGAGTCTCATTTTGTTGTGTGCTGAATATGACCTTTGATGACCCACAGACTCTCTCCTGAAAGAGGATTTTTAAAAAAACAACTGAGGTTGGATTTACACCTCGAAGAAAACCATTTTTTTTAAGCCCGCTATACCATGTGGGGTCATGGGGTCGTTGGAGCCTTCCTGAATGCTGAAAGACAAAGGTAGTAAATGGCGTATACTTCTATAGCACTTTGCTTCCTTCCTCAAAGGCCCAAAGTGCCTTCCAGTCACAGTCTCATTCACCCATGTACGCACAGACACTTAGACTCATGGATGGCCGAGGCCAGAACCAAATCTTCCATCTTCCAATCAGAGTGACCGCTCCACCACCGCGGCCTCAGGTGGGGCGCATACTGGACACTTTGCCAGTCTGTCTTTGGACTTCTGCGAGATAACTCGCCTAAAAGTGATGAGGGCAGTTTTTATGGTGACGCTGTATTAGGCTGCTCATGCTTACAGAGCGTGAACATCTGTTCTATTTGTTTTACGAAACACAGATTCGCTTTTGGCCTCCTGTCACTTTTCATCGTATCCCCTTACTCCAGTCCCTATATCTGCACGGAGATGCATGCATTTGGGAAAAATCTTCTGTCTTCTCTGTTCGTTGTTTTAGATGCAGCAAAGTCATGTTTTTTGCGAACATCCTGCAGAATTCTGCAGGTTTTTGTTATCAAGTGTGCAAGCAGGTTCAATCATAATGCAGCTTTATATGCTTTCATATCAGTGTGAAAAAACCCTTTGTGGCTGACCTTTGCTCAGAAGAGATTCTATTCTTTGGCGGTTGGATGAAACTTTGATTCTGAAATGAAAAGTGTCTGTTCAAATCGTGCTTTCCTCTATAGAGTACTGAAGCTCAGGCATGATTAATCTTTGGCAGAGAAAGCTTATTTTTCCCCATTTTCTTGTGGGCTAGCGTGGACTTGTATCACAACTCTGCAGAAAAAGAAAAAAAAAACAGCTGGATCTGCTGCGCTGTTAGATCTGCATCTCCCTCCTCTGTGGAGTTGGCTGCCAGTTCCTGGAAGCTCTCACAGTGTTTGCAGAACGGAACTACCATGGAATCACTCCAGGTTTGCAGGTTGAGCGACAAAGCAAGCTCACAGAATAACAGGGAAGCTCTCAGATGAATAAGGAAGAGCAGAGCAAAATGACATGAGGTATTTTTACCCGTGTGCTGTCCTTTTTATGTAAACTGGAAGCCCTTCAGGGTCTGTTTCTATTGAAATGCTCAAATTTTGTTGCTCTTTGCACCAAATTCTGCTTTTTCTGAGCCCCCCTAAAAAAAACCTACTGCTTTTTTTTCTTATCAAGCAGACAGAGGTCTGGTTTAGCATAAAGTTGAACAAAATCTTGGCTTTGGCAGAACATCTAACAACAAAGTGGGAAAAAACAATTTTTTCTGAAGTTTCAAATAATAATATTATAATATTTATTTTATTTTTAGGGCGCCACTCAAGATCACATACAGTAAAACACATTAAGCAAACAATCAAAACAGTCAAGTGGTGCAACACAAATTCAAAAACTGTCATTTATATTGAAATTTTACCACAAAGTTGATTTACTTGTTGTTTTTTTGACAGTCTTTTGTATCTATCTATCATATAGAAATATTTCATGACTTGCTAATGGTTTTAGGGCTTTGTAGAAATCCACAATGGTTTCCTTTTCACCGCACGACTGTTGAAAAGTAATAAATCAAAGAAAACAAATTCAAGAAACAAAAATTCAAAAGGTGTTGTCTGTAATTCCTCTCAAGTTGTGTTACTATTTATTTAAAGTGCTTTGAAGTGTTATTTGTTCATGTAAAATATGAATATAAGGATGGAAATAGCAGCAACAAAGCAGACATGTTCAAAAATGTACTTTTAAAGTAAACAAATGAATTTGGTAAACACATAAAGAAAAACACAACAGCTAATGTTTCAAAATACATGTCTTTCTTATGTTCTGTATTTTCTAAAGCTTGAAATCGTAATTTATTATTTTATATAACCATCAGAACATCTGTATTTGTTGGAGTTTAAATACACATTTTCCCATAATCCATGTTTGCTGGAATCCTTTATTATTCAGTCACTCATTTAATCCATGCAAAAACATGCCGGCTATACGGAATACTTTGACATGCAATTTCTAGACTCAACTACAAGTCAAGTACTTTCTGAAAAAATCAGGTCACTCCATCTCTGTTTAATGCTGTAATCCCTATGAACAAAATGTGACAGCACATATTTCTACTGGTTATACTGCAAATCACTTCCATGACCTGTGTCCTTTCTATTTCCATCCTAAATGTTGTTTTTGAAGGACTTTTGCCATCAGAATCAGAAGATTTGCCTTCATGGATCAGCTCTTTAATTGGAATACAGAAGCACAAACAGAAATAACAACGTTTTGCTGTAGAGAAGAAACAAGAAACCCAGAATTGTCCACCTTGAGTTTAATGAATCCATCTTTAAGAGCTGGTACTTGTATTCCACACATACTTTGTGTTTTTGGGGTTTTCAGTTCTCAAATAAAAGCTTTTCAACATGCTGTTGCTGAATCCTTGAAGCAGTCGGCGATGAAAGTTCATCAATATGGCATTAAGAGCCTCTGTTGGGAAGCTTTTTTAGAAGCAGAATGATGTCAGCGCCTCACTCTTATCAGGCATTCCTGTCGAGTCAAAATGCAGTTGTTGAGTCCTTCCATTAAGGAAGAATAGGCATGGATACTACAGATATTGTGTTTGCAAATGTCTGGTATATTTTTTCTTTATAGGAATAATGTTAAAATTCGTTTGGATCTGATTAACTAGAATATTTTTTAGAAGCAAATGCACATTTGGGCAACCTTCCTTTTTCACAGGGTTTTGAATGAGACACATTTAAAACTCGTCCAGGACAAGCATTTGTTTTGTGCTGCATGATTTCCGTTTTTCTTTTTTTTAACCCCATAATGTGGAACTCCTACAGCAGGAGTTATCTGAGATAGTTTCTTGTTTGGTCCAAATCATATCTGGAAGGCAAGAATGATCTTGTTTCCATTGGTGACCATAAATCTGAGCTTATCACCATGACAAGTCCCCTTTGAGGCAAACTCTTGTTCGACCTTTACATGCGCTCTTAAGGCCAAGTCCTTTTAGAACAACAGTGTCTTATCTAAGGTATTCAGAAGACTCTGATTTCACGCTAAACAATAAAGATGAGGCAGAATTGTTAGCAGAACCGAAGACGGACAATATCTTTTGTTGCCATCTAGACAGAAATTAAGGATAGAAAGTTTTAGGTCTGATTTTTATCACATAAATATGGAAGCATGAGTGATAATAAATGTCGACTCAACATGATTTAGTCAGCTGCCATTGTTACAAAAAAAAATCATAGTTAAAAAAATGAAAATCAGTCCGAAAGGAACACATTAAAACAATGTCTTTTTGACTGCCTTGTAGAAAATAATCCCCCAAAAAGAAAATATAAAAATGTATTTGAAAAAATAACCTAAACAGATGATAATATACCAGTACACCTTAAATGCAATAGCAATAGTTGGTCATATTTCAAAATCTCACTTTGTTTTATTATTTGTAGATGTGGTTCCTGTCAGTAGATCATTTAACGTTATTTTAGGGGAGGGATTATGAATCTACAAGTAAAAAGTGGAAATGTCATTCTCATATGAAATCTGAAGTGTCAAGAGGCTTTGCTGATCCATGTGAAGCAAACGTTGGGCATAACTGCTTTGCAAATTCTACTTTGTTTCTCTGCTGCTGTTGTGTTTTCCATTCTGTCTGGAGGTTTGGAGAAACACATAATCAACCAAAAATCAATCCATCCTCAGAACCTGATAAATCCCTGTTGGGATCACATAGTTGCTGGAGCCTATCACAGCTACTGTTGGGTTCACCCTGAACAGGTCACCAGTCTGCTGCAGAGCCAATATCAATATATTCTGCTACACAGCACGTCATGAGGGGATCAACAATACTTAATAGAAAACACAAACAGCTCTTTCATCAAAATCAGGATTTATCAAACTAAGAAGTTAAGATCCTATTATTAAAGTACAGACTCAAAAACAAAGCATCTCAGCCGTTTCGATTTTGGTTTTGCTATCACTTCAGTGGATTAAAATCTGAAAAGGACGTTTAATTGAAATGCTTGTTTCAAAAAAAGAGTCCTACGTTTCTCAGTTTATAAAAAAATTGAAGGATATGTTTATTTATATATTTGTAGCAATAAAAGCTAAAACAGGAAGCTGAACTTAAAATTCATGTTTCCAAAACAGCTTTGCAAGCAGTTATTTTTGCTGGTTTAGAAAAACAATGTGAAAGGATAAGTTCAGCTCTTCCTGCTCTTGTCCTTCCAACAAATCAAATAACAAATGTTTATGAAACTGAGATTCTATGTTGACCATGAATCATTTCCTTTGTAGTGACATTAAATAAAATGGATTCACTTTAAATTACATTTAAATTGTTTGAAGTGAATTAAAGGCTCATTATTTATGCCAATCGTAGTTTATCCGACAGTTTTACACAGAATAAACAATCTTAATTGCACATTTTAAGATTGTTAAACAAACTTCCCGAACTGAACTTTTCTAGTCTTAGCTTAGTTAACTAAGGGAATATCATAAAGACACAAGATTTTTGTAATTATGTGAACACAATTATTCAGTAGTTTATGAATTTTACCAAATTCAGATCTGTCTAACCTAAACAACAAAAGACTTGTTTCTTAGTCGTGATGTTTCCTTTAAAAAAGCACCTGAGCTGCAGGCTACACGTCAAAGCTGCTGAAAATCATTAGACCGGAGCTGAGAATCCATATCTTTCTTATACCATGTAGCAAGTGAGTAAAACAGAAACTAAAAGGATTGTGACAGTACTGTTGGAGAACAAAGTGACAGCAGGTAGAGAAGAGTGGATTTCTTTCACACACAAGTCTGCTATTTCCTTCACCCTTCATTTACAGCTGTGCTTCACAAATCATTATGTCTTACATTGTGTTATTGTGGAAAAATGGATAGAAATACCTATAATAAAATAAACATTTCATAAAGTGTCAGAGTGGTCACATAGAACCATTGTAGTAACCAGAGATGTGCTCTTTTAAACGGATGCAAATCCAAAAAAGCCGAGCATCCTCTGCATATGGATTCTTACTCTTCTAAGTAGGTGTTGAGGTTCTGCTTTTTTATTTTTAAATCATTTTGTCCAGTTTTGTTGTGTCATCGCCTCTGACAGTGTCTGCTCACAACACATGACCTCAGAGACGTGTAAGCTCCAACGCAGTTATGCAACATCGTCAAGCAAATAAAGATCCAGCTTCCTCCAGGGGGACAGCCTCTTCTGTTCCTGCTCGTAGACCAGCTATCATATCTGGGGTGTTTGTCCCTTTAAAGAGTTTGAATTCTATGCATGCTTGGTTTTCATAAAAGTAAATCTCACAATTCCAGTTCTAGTTTCTGGAGGACTGACATCCTTTTGTTTTGGTTGATTTAGTTTTGAGAATGCTAATCATTTTCTTCAGATGCATCAAATGACTGCGTTTGACCAGACTTCATAGACTCTTTCATTTTGGTGACAATTGACATGTGGAATCTCTTGAGTGCACGTATTGTCTGAGGATTATCAAACGAGTCTTGACTAAACAAGAATGCCAGGATTAGATCATGACTCATGGTTTCCATTGAGTTTGCCTCAGAGCAGCCTACCGTTGGTCTTTGTTTGTGACCTGCAGCCGGTTTCAAGTGAAAGGAGCGTGTCAGTGACGAGTGTTTTCTGGTGTTTGGGAAGAAAGGACTGCATGAATACATTTACAGGTGCTCATTAGTTCATTTTGTACAAAACGCAGCGCCTCGTCTTCATGTTAGCCTTCATTATGCAAAGCATGACCGGTAAGCACTCTGGGAGTTCTTAGATCTCTCAGTTAACCTCAACCCAGCGCTCGACTGCTCTCCACCCCACTTGCACTTCTCCCCTGTTTTCATTAGTCTGTGTGAGGGACCAGCACGAATCGAAAGCCCACTGGGAGCCTGCACCAGCTAATGTGCTGTATCAGAGCATGTTTAATTGGAACACCATGTCCGAACTGTGGCATGATGAAAGTACAAATGAAGAAAACCATTTCTTGATTAACGTTTTTATGGAGTTCTAGCTTGTAGGGTTTGGGTTGGTTCCCTGGCCTCTTGGAGTAATTCTAAAGCGGCCTTTTTGACCAGAAAATTCAAACTGCTGTAACTTTATTGGTACAAGCAAGACTTAGTTTTAAATGATATTTTGTTGTCATGTTTGACAGTTCAGTTAATCCACAGATCAGTAGACGGGTATGGGAGTTTAAAATGTGATTTTAATCAAAAGTATCAATAAATCTGAATTTTGAAACTATAAGAAAAGGCTCTCATTTTCTCATTTGTTGTGCTTTCCTTGCTTAAAATAATAATTAAAATTTGATTTAGGCCATGGGGCCTAGCTGGGATAGGCTCCAGCAACCCCATGACCCTAATAGTGTTTTTGCGGGTTTGGAAAACGACTGAATGAATTTAACCAGAAAATTCATGATATTTTCAAGTTCTAAAAAGACCTTTGCAACAAACCTGTGTTTTTATGAAACTCTGGGATCACATTGTTAGCTTGGTTGTGCTGCTCTTGGCATCTCAGTATGTCAGCTTGAACAGGAGGTCTTAAAAACAGGCAGAAAAGTAACACTAAGCTCAAACACGCGTGGTTAAAAATGGAATATGCATATTGCTGCAATTTTCAACAAAAGCCCACACAGTCGCAGACACATTTGTCACAGAGTTGGTTTGCAACAGCTTTGCTTTGCACATACATGTCATGTGCATAAACAGATGGTATTTTCTTTGTTTACATCTCTTTCCAGTGGTGTGTGTTTGTGTGTGTGGGCCTGTGAAGCACAAAGCATCATGTGCAGATGCATAAATGAAAAAAATAAAGATCCTGAATGTTGCAGAAATGCTATTAGCATCTTCTGCTACAGTGTGCTTCTAACAGGATGCAGAATAGTGTTTTGCAAGTGAAACAATCTCATTTGCAAGTGTTTTATTTGTGTTTGCCTTCTGTAAAGGTCCGTTGTGTGCATGGCTGTTGGTGACTATTTGTTCAGCTGCAGTATCACATGTAGATGTATTGATGACATTTTTCTTCCTCATGTTGTTGTTGTTGCTCCCCTTTCGGCGTATGCCGTCAGGGGTCGCCACAGCAAATCAGCATTCATCAATCCACACTGTTGGTTTAGCTGTTTTACAACGGATGCCCTTCCTGGCACCAGGTTGTATTTCATCCGGGCTGGGGACTGGCACAGAAAGACCCAGAATCGGGACCACCTGTATGCCTCCTCGGGTGTTTGAAAAGAAAATCAGTTCATATTTATCTTTGACTTTTTTTCAACAAAACTGTTTTTCTATTTCATTAGAAATGAACGCTGAAGTTTGAGACTCCATTTGAAATACGTGCTGTTGTGTTTCAGAAAGCTCAAGCTGATTTTTTACTGCTGCTCGACAGTGACAACGTTGCTGGGCGACGAATTGGATCTCACAGCTCCAAAGACAAGCTTGTGGTTTCAAAGACTTCTGGCTGTAGAAAAGAAAGACCTTTAAGCCCGGCTCACAGTCAGCCCCTCTTCAGCGCCTCTGCATGACTCTCGTCTCTTTTTCTGCTGTGCCTTTGAAAATGCTTAATTTAAAAAAAATGAAATCCTTAAGGAGGAAGAAGCAGAATATAAACTTTATCAGTTTGTATGCCCAGCTTTGGTCTTTTTGGGGCACCTGCACTTATAGTTCGGAGTGTCTGACCTCAAGAGGCAGCCAGTGCAATTCTGATGCCATCTCTGCAGAAAGAGAGAGAAATGAAGCCTGACTGCAACGTGTGCTACAAAACGAAATAAAGTTCCTTGTCACGATTTATCTGGCCAACATTTATCAACAACTCAAAGCAGAAAGGTTTGTTATAAGATGGTTGTTTTTCCAGTAAATATAAAGCTGCTTACATGTGTGGTTCTGTGATGTTTTGTATGAATCTGCAGGACTCTAACTGCTGTAATAAACCAGCAATAATCATTTTGACTCAGCAAGAAACTTTTCACGGTTAAAGTTCTCTAGTCATGGGCGCGTTCTGAGCAGCACAAGCTATCTGCTGTTTTATATCAGTATTTACAAAACTTAAGGAAAACTAGTACATTTTTTAGTTTGATGATGGAACCAATTCCTTATTGTCTTCATCATGTTTGAACACATAATTTAAAAAACAGTGATGTACTAATCCAGATTACAGAGATGGTGACCAACTGTATTTAAAGCGCTGTCAGAGGTGATGATTTGCAGCAGTTTTTACATTTTTATCTGGGATTAGAAAACTAAATTCAACATATCAAGATTTACTTTGACAATGTTGAATAGGATGTTATGGTTTACCTATGAAGATGAAGGCAACTTTGAGGTTACAACAAGTGTCTTTGATAATACTATGAAGATTCCTTGGACTGATCCCTGTTGTACCCCTTTTGCAGTCAGAGATAGTTTTTATGATGAAATTTATCTGCCTAAACATATTAAACCTGATCAATGAGTTTAAGTTAAAATACAAACAAAAACAACCTATTATAGCAGCTGGTTAACAGGCTGCTGGAATGAAGTCTGTTTCAATTAAAAGTGTTTAAAAACACGATCAAACTACTTCACCACTTAAAATAGTATCTAATTCTTAAAAGTAAAAAATATTAAATAAAAGTACATTTCCAAATTAAAAGCTCTCTGACATCTTAGAGTAAAGTAAAAGTATTTATTTTAGAAAAGAAAGCACAATTTTAACTTTTAAAAATAGTTAAATTGTTCATAAACCTGTTATAATAAGTTCAAGTATCTGCATTACATCTCATTCTGTAAGTTTAGTATTGAATGTTGTTCAAAGGCAAAGTGTTACAGATTGTTACAGAAGCAGGATTTAGTTTTCTGTTTTAATAACTGCAGTCATACAAGTCAAAAAGCTGTTAGAGCTGGGTTAGAATAAAAAAAAAATAGGATATAGAGTTTTGAGTGACATAGCTGTTCTATGGATCAAGAGTTTTGACTTTGTTGTGGTTTACTTTCTACAAGACCGTAACAACAGTAATTTTAGGACTTTGCAGCTCTGATCTGTTTTGGATGTTGCAACATAGATTTTCTATGGAGTTTAAGTCAGGTTGGTTTGCAGAACAATACATTTCATTGATATCATGATATCAAGAAGTCCATCTAATGACTAGAAAGTGCAGAAGCACTCGTCTTGGCAGGTCATGAACAAGCCCCGAGCACCAGAGCGATAGAGGCTCAGATCTACCAAACCAGACCAGACCCAAGTAGTTTTCTGTGCAAACAAACCAGCACATAACTGCAGGGTGTAAGATGCTGGCCAGGCTCAGATTTGCTCTTCTGATTTTTTCTTTATTCAAATTGTTATGAATCAGGAGCAGATGAGAAAATGTGGTTTGAAAAAGATTGTATTTTTTACACAGAAAATACACTGGACGGGCTCCCTGCTCTGCTCCATTCTGATGCAGATGACCAGATCCATGGGCGTCTTTGTTTTCCTCATCTGAGCTGGCATCTGGCTTTAAACTGTTTGGCTGGACAGCTCCGCTATAAACTAGCAAAGAGCTCTCAGCAATGGGGAAGGGGGGGTGGGGTTGCTTCACACCAGCAGCCCCGCCCACACCTCAGAGGCAAATTTCTGTTGAACTACTGCCGCTCTGCAGAAACTATGTCCTAGAAAACAACACAGGTTTGGGGGTTTGGGACAAAAACAGCATAATCCTAATTAACTGGGAATGATTTGAAAATAATCAGAGTTTGCTGGTAGATAGACATGTGAAGATCATGTATGACTAACATCAGGGTCAAACCAGGTCACAGGAGTAAATGGCTGTAAGTGTCCATAACAAAGCTTTCATTGTTATGCAGCTAATTGCATTCATTAGAGTATTATCTTCAGTCATTAGCACTCTGTCGTTTGAAACACCTACTCTATACTGTAATAGCACTAGCATGGTCTCACACATATGTTCAGAGTCAGGTTATGCTACTACACTTGGAAGAAGAGCTTAGGATGAAACACCTTTGGTAGTGTGAGAAAATCTTCCCGTTTGTTTATGAATTTGACTCGGCACCTCCTCATAGTATCTGCATTTGTATCCCTGCTTGTGATAAAAGAGGGAAAAGGTGGATTTGTTCACTGGCTGCTGCTTTGTTGGCAACTTATCCATCTCATAAAACATTAAGATGCAGTCAGCACCGTCCCCGTCTGCATCAGGACTGACTGGGAAACCTGGAGCAGCCTGAGGAGGAAAAGAGATCAACGGGATGTTCTCGCTCTCTGAGGGATTTAAAGTATCACTCCCAGGGGAAAGGATTAATGGCTTCTCATTTTCCGCTGCGATAGATTAATCCTCTGAAAGTTCACACCAGCAACAGTTTTTAGCGTCTCTATATTTCCAGTTCTGGAGGTAAATGTTAAGGGCTGATGAGATGCTCTTTGTCCTACCTGGTGAGAGAGAGGATATAGACTTCAGCTGATTCAGAAACCCACAGGACAGCAGAAACATAGTTTATAGGCAGAGGAGCCATATTCAAGACCTGTTTATACTAGAACATCTGAAACATTTTTTTTATCTGCCAGATATGTGTGTTGGGAGAAGGGATTTGTGATAAAACAAGTTTATTTCCAGCAGAAACCCTCAACAGGTGACATTCCTTGAACTCCTGGAAGGCTGGACACAGTAGACTGTTAGTGTGAGCACCTCTGTACCATCTAGTGAGGGTGAACCAGAACTGAAAATATCCTGTTTAGCACAGAAGACAAATGTCAGTTAGCTTTTCAGATTGTGATGCTGTATTGTTTCTGAAATTCATAAAAAGAAGATGCAGTGGGATGGTTATGTGAAACTGGCTCATGACAAACTGCAGAAGGATTACAGATTCAGCCAGTTGAGTTTTGTACACTTATCTAGTAATCCTGTGGGTAAATGGGAGTTTCAGGGATTAGTCAGAGGCACAAGGGTGAAATGACAGATCTTTTAAAGGAAATATATTTATATGTATATATAACTGATCTCTGCAGTTCATCCAGAGTCATCATGGGCCTCCTGACTGAATCTGATCAGTGCTCTGCTTGTTCGGCCTGTTAGTTTAGGTGGACGACCATGTCTAGGTAGGTTTGCAGTTGTTCCATACTCTTTCCATTTGCGGATGATGGACTGGACAGTGGTTTGTGGGATGTTCAAAGTTTGGAAACATTTTTCTAACCTAACCCTGCTTTCAATTTCTCCACAACTTTCTCCCTGACCTGTCTGGTGTGTTCCTTACACTTCATGATGCTGTTTTCTCCCCAATATTCTCTTGACAAACCACAGAGACTGTCACTAATGCAGGTTTTTCCCAAAATCTTATGCTGCATTCACACCAAACGCGATTCTCGCAGCCAATTCTCGTGTCCCGCCCCTCTTTCGCCACACGGCGAATTTGCTGCTCACCACGTGGCCAAAAATGTCTTCCCTCAGCTCGTCCCACAAAAAATAAATATATGAAAAAAGAAAAAAATTCAGTATTTAAATAGCAAATACTCCTCATTAGTTACCTGCTCTTGTGGCGACAGCGGTTTGTCGTGCACTTGTAAAACATAGAATCCTGAAGTAATCAAGTTTGAGTACAGCTATTGTTGTCTTTTATTTTGTAAATACATAGTTGCATTTTATTAAGCATAAAGAATAAATGATTTTTTTTATTCCTATAAATATCTTTTTAATAATCAAAACATTTAAACCAAAGGTTTCATAGACTAGATATATTTATATTAACTATAAATTACTAAAAAACTCATGGCTATATAGAAAATACATTCTAATGACGTTTATTTTTGATTAATATTTATAGTAATGTGGAATCTAACTCAGCATTCTTCCCCTTCCCCTAAAAATCATTTTTAGATCAAACCACAAGTCTTGGAGGAGAAAGTTGAAGAGCTGCATGTTATCTTATTTAATTATTAATTTCTTGATTTTATGTTTTGTAACAGCCAACAGCAACCATTAATCCAAGGTTTTCCTGGGATCCAGAGACTGTGTGTTGTGACTGGATACATAAATGGTTAAGCAGCGCATCAACATTTGTTTTGGGGCAACGCTGAATCAAAGTTCTGAGATGCACAACAGCATGTCTGTAAACATGCTAATGTTGTTTGTGTGTGCTACAGCATTATCTCACAAATATGCAGCTCATGACTGCCAGATCTAAACCATTATACACAATCATTATGGCCTGTAACCAGCTGACTACAAGTAAAAGGATTTTCACTAATTTTACATACTAAGAGTCAACATCTTGAGACCCTCAAATAGCACATTTACACTATAAGGCTAATCCCCATGTTAATCTAATAAACTGAACAAGTTCCGTTTAAGCAGGAAAGCCCTGGAGAAAAAGATAAGTGCTCTTGTATGTGTACAGCAGGATCAAATGCTTAATCCCTTTGCAAAAAAAAAGGAAAATCTAGTGTTTGTGGGCGTTGGTGAGTGGGCAGGTGTGTGCATCAACACAAAAGCTGCTCAAATCCACATGCTTCCCTGCTTTTGCTCTGTCATCCTCCCAGGATCAGGGGGAGGCTTTTACACTACCCACAGTGCTTACTCTTCCTGCACTTATTTTATCCAATAGCTAATGTAACCCATCCTCTAGCTGAGGAAGATTAAATGTGACAGGTAGGAGCAATGCGAGGAAGACCTAATCAACCCGTAGGCCTGGAGAGACGAGAAGAGAAAAAAAGGCTGTTATTTTAACAGAAGAAAATCATAGATGGTTTTGCACTTTGCTATTGGCTCGTAACATTTTAATCATTTTCCTCGCCCATGTAAACTTAGTACTTTGAGAAAGAAAAAGAAAAAAACTGTTGTGTGCCGTTCTCTAACATATTTATATATAATGTACATTAGAGACGCGTTTTCACATTTCAAAGGTTTATTGTTCATTAAGTGACAACAAAATCCCTATAAAGCATAAACCTAAAAAACAAAGGTTAGAACTGATTGATTTAGACATGTTTTAGTTATTTTTGTCACAATTGGTTAAATGAAATTAGTTAAGATGTTGTTCTCATTGACTGTGTGTGAGAAAACGAGCAAGTGAGGAGTCATGGAAAATGATGTAGTTCTTGCTCCAAGTAAATAAAGTCAATTCAGTCGCCAAGGGAGTTGAGTCCAAGGGATTTTGGTTTCTTGGAACCAGCGGGAACCTGCTGTTGGAAACGCCGGGGGGGGGGGGTGTCACTCAGTCCAGTTCTTATATACAGTCAATGGTTGTGCATCAGAGTCCAAATTTGGGTTCAGCTGGGAAAAAAAAACAACACAAATGACGACGAGGAGGCAACATAGAAGCCCAGCTCTACACTAATGCTAAATAAATTGTGAATAAGTCTGAGTCCTGAGGAAGTACAATTGACTTGATGTACTGGTTGTATTTGGTTTTCTTCATTTTTGAGTCAAATTTGATCTTGCTGCTTTTTTTTGGTTATTTTTCCCTTTTAAATGGAACATTATTTTTCTCCAGCATGTATGCTTTTTTATCCTCAATCTGCTGCCTTTATTAGACCAACGATTACTGCCACCTGACCTCTGACTTACCATGATAGATGCCATGAATGGTTCATGTCATTTCATATTTATGTGAATTAGCTGCTTTTGCACTGAGAGCCAAAAATTGTCAGAATGACAGAACAAAATGCATTTAACAGCCGCTTAGTGCCACAACAGAAAAGGAGTTTGATGTTTTTAAAAAGAGTGTGTTATGGCTCACCTGTTCTGAAAGAACTTTTTACATCTCCTTTACCTTTGACACGTGGGTAGACGTCAACACAATTCATTCCAGACAATGACGGTAAATGTTTGTTCTGGAAGAATCTGATGCAAATAGAAGGTCATGTCTGAAGTAAGTGACACCGTTTAGCATTCCTCAATTTAAGGATGTGGTTTTTTTAAGCATCAAATGTTTCATATATCGACTGAAGACAGGACACATCTGTCTTTAACACATTTCTATTTGACTAAACCTAATACAGAATTAAATGTAGTGGTCCAAACACTTAATTTTCATTTCTACTTTCATCAGTCTTTAAAACATATCATAAGAAAATAACTAGTACCATCAGTCTGCATATTTTTCAAAATTCCAGTTCTCAGTCCAGTTTTTTTATACAATCTATGCATATGACAAATCAAAATAATGTGATTTAGCTACGTCAGTGTAGACTTTGCAACTATCAAAACCATCCTATTGCATCTATTAAGAAAGTGACCTTTAGTAGAGCTCATACAGAGACCCCAGTGGTTTTAATGTGTCTCATCAGAGACCAGTAGGCATGCAGTAAGTTATATGGTCAAGATGGTGGCATTCAAATAGGTCCCAGAAACGTCACTCCAGAGGAGATTTCTGATGCTTTGAAAGCAGAGGTGTTTTTTTACAGTTGAAGTTTTTCTTTTGGTTTTTTTTTTTTTATAATCCAAAAATGTATTTTAAATGGATGTTTCATGTTGTCTTTTTTGCCCTTTATTAGATAGTTGTAAAGTTGAGTCTTTATTTATTTTTTACAATAAATCCGGATGATGTTAAACAGTCACTAGCCACGTCGTTTGTAAAGGTTACATCTTGCAGCAGGTCAAAAAGGTTCCCTTCCTTGTGTTAAAGACAGCATCATCAGCGTATGTCAGGATTTTTGTGTCTTTAGACACTGAAGATGAAGCAATTCTTAATTATAGGGTGAAAAATGATTGTTAGAAAATAAGTACTTTCTCAGGGAGTTCAGAATGCAGCATGTCGAGTGACAAGAGCATAAATAGTAAAAATATAAGAGTTTTTAGACTATGCAAAGGATTCCACATTTTCCTTTTACTTTAAAACATTTATTTTAATAGGGTATCTTGCTGTGACACTTGTTTGAAGTGAAACGCAAAACTTGCAGTTGTCTTCTTTATTAGTTCAGTAAAGAATTATTCTGCTCTTTGCCCTTAATCAAGGTTTCAAATTGCAAGCAAAGCATGCTTAGACAAATTCTAATTTTCCTGCTTTCAACTGAAACCATTCTAACTTGATTTTGGCCTTGAATTGTCCTGCTTGCTATCAACACACATCTGATTAATGGAGGAGGCACAGTGACAGGAGAAAGTGGTTCCTAATGGAGACCAGATGGATTCATTTGTTCACATTAACAGCTCATCTTGTCTGTTCTGTGTTTGTCTCTGTTGAAGCTCTTTTTCGTACTGTATGTCTGTGCACTTTTCAGGATAACGGAGGATTTAATTGGCCTGTTTTCTTTTTCTTCCGTTTGTTTGCTAATTTAAAAAAAATGCAATTACAGAAGCTTGAAATTTGTATCTGGGGTGGATTATATGGTAGAAAGCATCAGGCTTTATTGTTTCTCTCTTATTAGTGGCAGAGCTTTTTCATATTCTTTTGTTATTGCCTAACCTTGTATGATGTCAAAAATGCGACCATGAGATCCAGACGGTCGTCTTTGTAATACTAAGATCTCTCAGTACACAGTACACAGTTAAATAATTATTTGTGCGTTCTAAACTTCTTTAAAAACCAATCCAGTCCACTTTCAGAAGCACAACACCTAACGTCTTTGGTGTGAGATGTTCTGAGCAAACTGAGCAAACAGCTTCATGAATATTTTTTTAAAATGTGTTTTTTATGCTAAATAAAACAGTTTTCTCCAAAATCTTTATCATCATTTCATTGAGGCCAGGAGGCTGTTCCATTCAAATCAGAGTGGGTTCATCTTTATCTCTATCTAAGCTGTAGATCATGCTGCCTTTCCTCTGAACAGAGCTGTAGCACATTTTCTTAATTTGAAGAATAAAAAGTCCAACTCCTTTTAGAAACTACAGAGAGAAATTTAAAGACTAGTTTGAGAAGAGTGGTTTTGCATCTCATGGTATTATGATAAAGTAAAAAGATCTTTCCCATCAAAACTACTGGGACCCCGGCTTATAAAAAAGCTAATTAAGTGACTAAAAGGCCAAAGAAAAAACAGCATATCTCACTGTACCTAATCAAAATGTCAACTGCATTCAGACCATTTGGATCACCCAAAAGAGGGATCCTGAAGGCACCAGACTTTTTTCCTGAAATGTATGACTTGTTCTTGAAATGTTTTTTAACAAATGTCCTTTTAAAATCCTATAAAATCATATAAAAAGACAAATGTGGGAAGAAAATGGCATTTAAATTTGTAATGAAACTGGCAGTGATGGATTTAATCATTTGATTCATACAAAAGTAACCAAGTGTTCTTGAGACAACACATTTACGATATAAAACACTTTCAGTGTTATTGTTCAATTTGGATTAGGTTAAAAAAGGAGTGACATAGACTACTCACAAAAAGTTAGGACTATAGTGAAAAACTCAGTGGATGTCACAGTGTTTCACTTCACAGGTTTTTGGAACAGAGAGACAGTTGTATTGTGGTGATAGACTCGTCTTTTCCACACAATGGTCTCACTGTGTACAGTGTGATTTATATGTTGAGGCCAAAACATTCTTAAAGAAAAACCTCTTCAATGTGGCGTCAATTTCAACATTTTGTAAGTATCCAAATCTGATTTAGTCAGTCATTCTAAGATCATCGTTCAAACAGCCATAATCACACAATGCTGCTTAACGGACCAGCAGCGCCACCTGACCACAGCGCCTTTAGGTTGGTAGCAGACAGTCAGATGTTGCAGAACTTGGATGTGTCTCAAAGTGTCATTTATAGACTTTTATCAAGACACAGAACTACTGTCAGAGACAGTAGAGCCAGGAGTGAAGCTCCGCGAGGGACAGACCACAACCATGACCAGTACCAAATGACCTCTGCACTCAGACATGGTTTAGCAAACGCCACACAGCTGCAGGCCTGTTAACAGATGTGAGGATCACTACGGTTTCCAGACAAACCATTCTCAACCTGCTCTACCGCTTTGGCATGAATGCTAGACGACTGTTGCAGGTAACTCCACTGACACCAAGACAGCGTCATGAGCGTTTACAGTGGGCACAAGACCATGTGACCTGGACAACGCAGCAATGATCTAGAGTCCTGTTCACTGATGGATGTCTGGTTATTTTGCACAGAAATGATGGACGTCAACGTTGCTGGAGAAAGCGAGGTCAGCATTATGCTGAGGGCAACATGGTTCACAGGGTTTGCTTTGGTGGAGGACGAGCAACAGTTGGGCAGGCATCACCAGTCAGAGAAAAAGCACTTTAGTTATTGTAGATTAACCAGTCACTGCACGTTCTTAACTCAGAGACATAGAACTCGTCATCATACCCCAATTCCAACAGATCACCCACCAACTATCTGTTCATGGATGATAACGCTCCACATGCTGCCAGAATTGTCCCAGCTGGACTTCAGGAACTGGGAGTGTCTCAAACGGTCCGGCCAGAAATGACCCTTGACCTGAACCCCATAGAACACATCTGGGACCAGCTGAAGCAGAGACAGGAGGATCATACCCAACCCCAAGTCATCTAGAACTGCATTTAGAACTTGTGGATGAGTCTCAGAACAACGTCATGAGTCTGAAGAGGAGCATGACATGTCACTGTCATGCTGTCGTTGCACCAAATGATGGAGATTACCACTGGTGACACGGTCCATTATTATTATTTAGTATCTTCATTACTGTCTTAATTTTGGTGTAATAAATATCTAACTCATGAAAATGGAGTTTCTTCACTTTCTTTATTAGTAATGTCAAAGAGAGGTTTTATGTATTTTGTTAAAATTCTGGCTAAATAGGAGAAACGTTCATGTAAAAAGCAACATTCCTAACTTACTGTCAGTAAGATATTTGAGCACGACGATCTTTTCCAAGTACTGGAAGCAGGATGTTGGTAAACATCAATAATGTGGGGTTTGTGCACGCCTTATGCTCGCAGGGTCGCAGCTGTGGGGTCAGAAGTGCTCATTTTAAAAAATCTATCTGAGATGGATGAAAGCAGAGGCAATAAAAAGGTTAGATCTGGGAGAAAATATTATTCCTAATAAAAGAAATGGCTGCATCCCTGAAATGTGTGCTTTTGGAAACAAATAAAAGTGGTATTGAAGCTGAAATAAATAACTAAGCGCCCCCCCCCAACCAGGACAACCACACACACGCAGAGGCCCAAATGGTTCTGATGCAGAGACGATCCGTTTCAGCAAACACATAATCACCGGCTGTGCCAAGAATTAGGAAAATGATGACAGCTCCACTTTGTTTTGTAAAATGAGTCAGACTCAGACAATGAGCTTCCCGGTGCTGCCGGCCCATGAAAGGCTTCCGCCCGCTCCCGCAAATTCACATCATGGGAATTACACTCTTTGAAAAATATAAATGGAATTGTTCAAAAAGCTTTTGTGCCACCGGCAGTTGTGGCTCAGACAAACGAGAATCCTTCCACAGCCTGACATTCATGCAAAGTGGGTTCGCTTGAATAAATTCAGGAGCATGTTGGTGTTCTTGTGATCTGGGTCATAAATTAGACATATTGTTTTGTTGCCAAAGCAGGAAGATTAAAGACAGTTGTTATGTTACTAAGTCATGAGTGTCCGGCTAAATCACTAACGCTTCTTTCACCACCATCTGTTTGAGCGATGACAGCTTAGTGTAGATCAACAGTTTCTTCTTCTCCATGCAGCAGCTTTATATTAATTCATGCAAAAACTCATTTATGGTTATTTTACAGCACAGACTGCATGTTGACAGTTTGGAGTGTGTTTTCTATAGAAAATACTCTTAATTCATTTTTTTCCAGGCAACCACTGATCATTTTTAAAATGTTGTGGAAAATTTATACCAAGAGTCACTATTTTGCTTTTGCGTCCTCTTCAAAGCCAGAATCTTCAGTGTCGTCTCCTTGGCCTCTCTCATCCCTCCTCGCCACCATTTCCTCTGAGATCTTGTGTTTATTTTACAGAATAAACCTCAGTAAGGCTTTGACTGTTGTGTTGTGTTGGGTTGAAATATTCGAGAAGAGAAACTTTTGTTGACAAAACCTGTGCTGGCTCTTACTGCTGAGACACCACGGCCTGTTTGAGGCAAGAACATGTTTTTTTTTTTCTTGTAAAGAGCCCTCTACTTTAAACGCTTGAACAATCAGGTTCTTTTTGCTTTGTAAGAAAAAGTATATATCTTTATCCAAACATTTGTCTTATACCTGCCATGTTTTGAAGATGTCACCAAGGCGTCCAGACTCAGATGTTATTATACCAACACTGTTACCCTTAAACACATGAGCTGTCACCGGCTACAGCACGCTCTTTGACCTACAGTAAGTCCTCGACCGTTAACGCGAACAACGCAGAGAAAAGCGGCTCTTTATACTGGCTTTGCTCCGATATGCAACACACCACTAACTTGTTAGCTGTTTTTCTCCACTTCAGAATCCACTGGAATTATTGTAAATGATTGAAGAGTTACGGTAGTCAAAAAAAAGAATTGTTTTTTCTAATTTTGTGTTTAAGTTCATCCAAATATTTCTCATTGATGCTGCACTCACTCAGGATGTAACGGCTGAAGATTCGGGGCTGCTCATCAATCTTATATGTTCTGCTTTATATGTTGGGGGAGTTTCAGTATCTGCCAAATATAATCATCTTATTTAAGTACAATATTTAAAGTAGAATATGTATTTTTTATGTTTTTTAAAGAGTTTTGGAAAAGAAAACATATCTGTGATCTTACCAAACCAAAACTGGAATTTAGACATCGGTGCCAAACAAATGATTTTAATGTAAAAACAAGACTTTATTACTTTAATTTAGCAGTTCTTAATGTACATGTACGCTCCCCTAAAGAATACTCCAAAGAATCGAGTCTGGAAACCTGACACTCAGATGTGTATTTGTCTGTTCCTATACAAACATTACTGACATGAGCGGCTCACCTGGACGAGGTGGAACAGTTATTTTTGGATATGAAGCAGTGCTTTTCTGGCACATTGTAGTAATAGCATGACATGTCCCATTTACAGGACATCACTGAGGAGCTCCTGGTCAGCTCCTCTGTCTTAAGACGGCGTTGCCTCAAGGGATGAACACAGACCTTAGGGGCTCCTCTGAGATGAAAACATTCTGGACTCCGGCTGGCACTTTGAAATATGCTCGGCCTTGGTTCACTTAGAGTCTGTTGAAAATCTGACCCACTTATAAGAGAGCTTTAATATTAAGTGCCTGTGCCACATTTTCAACGACTCAATGTAAATATCCTGATTTAGAAAAGGACAAAAACTTAGTAAAGTAAATCTAATATAGAATTCACATGTGTTGCTTTTGTCTTTCACAATATGTGTTTTTTTCTGTTTTTCACAGGGATACATTAACAAGAGCAAAGAACACACTGGATGGGCTTTATGTCTTGACATTTTTTTAATTCATGGAAACAAACCTGCTGCAGAATGTTTGACCCAGCAGCTCTTGTGCACAAAGAGATGACATTTTCCTGCTCTGTCAGACTCTCTAATTAAATATCTGCTTACTTTCAAAGTTTTTCACCCAAATATATCAAATCAAATCAAATATAAATATATACATTTAGATGATGTGTGAATTCAATTTCTGCATACATTTATGTAAGTGTTGCAGAATAATTTAGTTATTTTATTATCTTCTTCTTGAAGGACTTTAATACTGTAGTACTTAAATACATAAAAAATATGCCAGAGAAAAAGAACAAAAATGTTTCAATTTGTCAATGTTGCGACCAAGGAAAATGTATTTGATTCATATGTCACAAACAAGAAAGCAATATTTAATTGTTTTCAAGCGATCAAACATGGCAAATTAAACCCTATTAAATGAAAACGAGCAGAAGGAAATGAACTCAGGTCTTTTACGCATTTATGTATACAATTTTATATTTTTTATGTACAAATACTATTTTTTTACTAATTTTTTAGGATCCGCTAATATTTTACTTTATTTTACAAATGATTCAAAAATGTATTTTATCAATCCATCAATTTTCAGAACTTGTTAAATCCCTTACAAGGGTTGGGGGTTGCTGGGGCCTATCCTGCCTACAGTAGGGTATGGTGGTGGTGGATGCACACCCTGAACACTCACATTCATACCAATTTGTATACCAATTAACGGATATTTTTGGAGATAACCAGAGTGTTTGGAGAAAATCCGCACATGTACGAGAAGAACCTGCAAACTCCACACTGAGAGAACCCAGCTGGGATTTGAACCAGGGCCTTTTTGCCATGAGGAGAGAGTGCTAACCACTGCACCACTTTGCAGACTGTAATTATTGTATATTAAAATAAACAAAACCTGTAATTGAGTTAAATAAAAACACACATTCTCATGTGTCGACACCCCTGAACACATTGTAAAAAGAGGAGAATCAGGTTGAAGTATAAAGATTGAATTTAAATTGTTCTTAAAGACTAGTTATAAAGTAACTCTGCTGATGCTTTATTGTATTACATAGAGATTTCTTTTCATTTTTAATGATAAAAAAACTAAATGAATAATGAATTTTGAAACAATTATTTATGGATTACTTAACAATCCAAATAGTTTTTAGTTTCGCTTTCAGTCCTTTTAGCCCATAAAGCCATCAACCTCACGGTGTGCTGCTCTGTTTTCTCTTTGCAGTTCCAGGGAAGCCCTGACCTCCAGGACCACAGGCTGGTCTGGGTCTGGTTAATGCTGCTGGCTGTTCCCTGGATCTCTCTGCCGACTGCTCGGCCATTATGGCGATGAGTGGTGACCCCGGTTGCGAGAGGCTGGAGCCCAACCCTGCCGCACAGACAAGCAGTCTCTCAGACTTCATGGCTGCCATGACAACAAAGGACACTGACGGTTCGCATGCCAATGGTGTGAAAAACAGCCAGGCTCAGCAGTGCGGGAGTCAGACCAAGAGGACCCAAGTGCTGCGGCCCAACCTGACCGGCAGGAAGCTGTCACTCCAGGAGAGGGGCTATTATCCTCCATCAGGGCAAATGCACATTTCTCCTCGTGTGGCTCACAGGCCCACAGTGGAGTCCAACCGTGTGTCCATATCAGACTCTCAGGTGAGGCTGACACTTTCTGTAAAACACCAACACTAGAAACGAGTATTTACTCCACAGAAGGAGAATTACTAGCAAACACAATTCAGATCATGTAAGCAGAAGAGGCAGGGAACTCCCCAGAGTCTAACACCTGTCATCTGCGCTCCTCTAGTTTGAAGCTGTGGACAGGAGTGCCTGCGTTTGGGTGTGACAGGTGGCACCATCGCAAGGAGTGAGACAAAAACTGAGAGAAAGCAACTTTATCACGCTTGTGAGAGCAGCTGTCACAAAGCAGACACAGCGAGCATGTACTGCAGCCGGATGCTGCGACGCTGTCAAGCTTGATTCCTGTGAATGTGAGCAGTGATGTGCAGCCGCGATACGAGGAAGCATCTCTAACCGTTTTACAGGACAGGGACGGATGATCTCCAGCATGCAGCCAAATGCTAAATACATTTGATTCTGGATGACCGTTTATACCAATGATTGAGTATAATGCACAGGATAAATTGCTTTCTGTATTGTTTCAGAGTAAGAGGTGGCTCATGGGGGAATTTAAATTGATTTTAAACGTTACACATTTTCCATCCAAACTGCTGAAAAAGAGAAACAATTACCGACCACTTCACTGGCAAATTCATGCATTTCCGAAAAAGTCATTATCTGGTTTTGTAATGCTAACTCTTTATATCTGGTGTGTCATCTGGCATTGGATGACTCCAATCTCCATTTCTTCTTGCTTGAGTGAACAATAAAAATTCATGAGGTTTGCCGGGATGTGCAGCTCCTCTAAATTGAACAGACTGGTGCCACAGATACTGGGACTCATCACTGTGTCCCATCGCATTCTTCCTGCGCTGAGCCATAAAATAGAATTGTGTTGGCTGCATTTCAGCTCTCACTCTGCATCTGCAGGATGACACAGTAGAGAGATGGCAGCATCCCAGTCTGCACATCACTCAGGCCGTCACTTTCTTGCAGACCTGAGGGGAGTACATATGCTTTACTTCTCATCCACATTCAGGATAGGAGTCACATGGTGGATCCTGAAAATCTGGAATGAAGGATTACTATCTTCCAGTTTCTGCTACAAGACCTACAATGGTTAAAGTGGGTCTAGATTCAATAACAAGAATCATGACTGAAGCCTTTTAATGCTCACAAAAGCACAAATTTAAATTTCTTTTGACAGGTTTTAATTCAGTTGTTGCAGTCAACTACTTTTTGTTAATGTGAATTTCAGATTGATGTTTCTTCATTCCAGTATCCTCTGCTGAAAAGCTACAATTTATTATTGAAGACCCACTGAAGAAAATAGTGTTTTTAACACCATTTTTCTGATGGAGGATATATGAAGAACATTGAACTGTTGCTCACAGTGGTCCTCAGTGCGCTCACAAGCTCACAGACAAATGAAAAATTAAAGACGTTCATTTATTCCAATGGACATGCCAGGGCGGTGGCTGACCGCTGTCAAAAAATCATCTGTTCACCGTTGATTTTTTTTTTTTTTTAAATCCTCGACAGCTGCAGCGGACCGTGAAAAAATGTGACTGCCGCTGCCCAATTACAAGTGACTATCTGCCGAATTTGCTGAAAAACTGACATTTAGACTGCAGTTAGGTTGCTGTGGCATTTTGGCTTTTGTGACCGTAGTCTAAGAGAGCAGCTGCTAAAATACCCACCTGCAGTGGGCCCGGAAATGCATGAAGACTGATTTTCAAACAGTCTTGTTCACTAATGAGTGGAGTAGTGGGTGGTTGGTGGATGCCCACCATGTCCCAACAAGGTTGCGTCGTCAGCAAGGAGGTGGTAGAGTCATGGTTTGGGATGGAATCATGGGGAGAGAGCTGGTTGACCCAGAAGATGTGAAAATGACTTTTGAAAAGTATGTGGAGTTTCTGACTGACCACTTCCTTCCGTGGTACAAAAGGAAGAACTGTGCTTTCCATAACAAAATCATCTTCATGCACGACAATGCATCATGCTGTAGAAATACCTTTACATCAATGGCTGCTATGCGCATAAAAGGAGATACACTGATGGTGTGGCCCCCATCCTCCCATGACCTTAACCCTATTGAGAACCTTTGGAGCATCCTCAAACAAAATATCTCTGAGGGTGGGAGTCAGTTCACATCCAAACAGCAGCTCTGGGAAGCTATTCTGACATATATATGTTATATTATATTTATATAATATATATATTATGTTATATTATGTATATACACACACACACCTTTGGCACACTAAATAACAAATTAACAAATTATTTATTAAATATGATTTATATATGATATATTTATTAAATATGAGTTATTTTCCTACCTTTTACCTAAGGTGCCGCCTTTTAGTCCCTTTGGGTCCCAGCAACTTCATGACGTCGACTTAGAGCTGGCCTCGGCAGTGTGTCTGAACAACATTTGAACTTTGGCAAAGATGGATGTATGTTTTGTGCATATGAAAACGTTTTGCCACTACTGACACAGAAAAAGTGGGTGTTTGTGTTCTGGAAGGGGCTGTTCCTCTATTGTGTAATGTCACAATGTGAGGACCTGCTTGTTTTTGTGGCTTGAGAGGGACTGGTGCTCAGAGAGCACGGTTTTAGAGGATTGATCAGGGATGTGAATAGATGAAAATGCAGTTTTGGGATTGTTTTTCAAGAGGAATTAACATTATAATAAACTTAAAATCTCAAAAAAAGTTGATTTTGTATGATATAGGCCGTTTAATGTCTATTTTCTAGCAGACAGCCATCCATTGTAAAGACCTCAGAACTGGACTGTGGTGGTCTACGTTTTTGGTCCATGTGAAAACCCGAGGAGCAGAGTTCTGAATAAGCTGTCGTTTCCTGATTACTTTTTTTGGTAAACCTGTAAAAACACTGTTACAGTAAAATTGACTTAAGAGCAGAGCATAAACTAATTTTTCCAGGTCCTGCTTAGACAAATCTTTAATCTTTAATTCAGATATTTAATCCTTAAAATATTTTTGAGATGATAGTAGCCAGATTTTGTTACTACCTAAATCTGTTTTTTAAAAATGTAGGTCTGTGTGCATCCCCACACCCACGTTTCTGGCCTTGTTGGTGGTTTTTAAATGAAAAGGTTAAAACTGTTGTGAGCTCCAACCATTTCTCTGTAGCCTCAAAGACAATAACTGCAGTATGACTGGATAACTCCACTATTGTCCAGCCTTTTTGTAAGGTTGGGAGTATGAGGGGCAGTAAGCTTGCGGTAGAGCGTGTAAAGAGAGGGCTCAGCTATGGGTGACGAGAAGTGTGGCGGGCTTGCTTCATGCTAGTGGTCTCGCCCAATACTCAGAGGCAAATTTCTACTGACCTGCTGCTCTGCAGAATCTGTGAAAACACCCCGTTTTGGGATTGTCTCTAAAACAGCATCATCATTATTAAAATAACACCTTTAAAGAAAACCTAAAGATGATTGGCGTGGGACTGTAAAACATTCCTATTTGACCCCAGAGTTTGACTATTTAGATTTCACAAAGAATAATATTATGCATATTGTAATATTTATAATTCCTCCTTCTGCAGTCCTCACAGTTTAGATTTTTACAAAGCAACACATTTATCACATTTATTTGTTTAACCTATTTTTTTTACACTGCGAGCTTTGACAAACAGATCTGAGAGCTGTGGTACAGTGTCCAGTCAGGTTTTTTTAAGGGTAAGACGCTAACATTCACCCGACAGTCACAAGAGCATGCAGTTCTTTGTTTTTCAGTCATGATGTCAAGTGTAAATCAAAACAAGATCTTTAGCCGCTGTTCCTCCACATCAAGAAGAGCCAGTTGAGGTTGCTCGGACATCTGATCCAGATCCCTCCTGGACGCCACCCTGGGGAGGTGTTTTGGACACGGCACACTGAGCGGAGACTCCAGGACACCCTGGAGAAACTACGTCTCTCGGCTGGCCTGGGAACACTTCAGGATTCCCCCAGAGGAGCTGGAGGAAATGGCCGAGGAGAGAAAAGTCTGGTCATCTTTGCTTAGACTGCTGTCCCCCTGACCCGGTCCCGGATGAGCGGAAGAAAACAAATGGACTGAACAAATCGTCATGTTTTTTTTGGGGGGTTTTTTTGTCCCCAGAACAGTTTTTATAACCATAAAGGAAAAACAACCTAAGTCAACTGATCTGACAGCAGTTTATTATTGTTTTTTAAGTTCAAGAATCAAACATTTGTCTTATTTCAGGATCAATCAAGTTTGCTTGATTGAATAAAAACAGTTAATTGATGCCAGAACCAAGTATAGTGGACTCATTAGAATGAAAAAAATGCACATATGTGGCTGCAGCTTAAGATCGATCAGATTTTGACTTAATCTCCCATCTTTTCTCCCGGCTTTTCACCTCCAAGATGGGATTTCACTCTTATAAGGACTGGATTCCGTGCTTACCGTAACGCCTCCTGTGTAAGGTGGATTTAAGTTGGCGTTAAGTTAATCTTAAGAAGACTGGAATGTCATCAGTGCTTGAGGACAAGAACACTGTAATGTTGCCAACATAAACAATCGACTTCTTCAAGTCAACACAATTGACATTCTCAACATTTTCACATCAAATAACCCAGCTGTTCTTCAAGGACTCTTATCTGTCAGCAGAGCCTACAATACTTTGCAAGCTTTGTCAGTTAATGTGACACTAACTGTGGGTTCAAACCATCACCCGAGGGATTTAAACCATCATGTCAGCTATTACGACGTTTAAGAGGGGATCAGTTTACATTTACAGGCTTTGAGTGTTATTAAGCCCTCCCACCTCTCTTGATTGTGCGGTTGCTTCCCATCATCTCTCATGATGCACACACATTGATTGGGGAAGGGCCGGTGCCACGTTTTTCATGCAGAAATTGATCAACCGTGTCAGTTTCAGAGCTGGAACATTGGAAGTGAGGTGAGAATTGAGACTTGTTTGTTACAATTCAGGGCACCAACAGATGCATGACCTGATCTGTGCACTAAAGTCTCATTCCAATCCTCTTCTCATTTATTTTAAAGGTGTTCCCAGTGGTCTTTTAGTTGTGATTATGTCATTTTTAGCCAAAATTAAAAAAAAAAACGTGTCATTTAGTAAGACAGTTGCTGCAGAGTGGAAGTAGTTCACCAGAAATTCGCCTCTGATTCACCACGATTTGAATAAAGACATACTCAGAAATGCAACTTTAATCTTAATTTTCAATAATCAGAAAAATGCTACAAAAACTTGTTAGATGCACCAAAAACAGCATTTCATTGGAGTGGGTCCTTAAGTGTTATCTAAAGGACTTCATATGTGGAAAACTGAAGTCAAAAACCCCTGAAAGACCATCCTTTACTTTTGTTTGCTCTCTTATCTTTGACCACTTAAGTCTTGTGTCTCCTCTCATCAATGACCTCCTTCTTTTAATAAAAAAACGATCAAAACCTGCTGTTCCCTTATGTCCTTTTTGTTGTTGCCTTCCCACAGTGCATTGCAGTATATAACTCCATTAATCAATCTTCACACCGACACTTGCTTCAAGCCAAAGCTGCATAACCAGCATGTTATCTAACTATTAGATATTTTCTTAAATATCCTGCCTGGTGGAGACTGGTCATAACAATGAGTCGATGCTGTACTTGTAGTGCTGGTTACATTTGTGCTTTCATCCTGCATCCAGGATAGAGTCTCGGGGGCTAGTCCGCCTCATCAGACATCGCCTCCGCCGGCTGTAACCAGAGAACTGCATTCAAACCTTCACGGTTCCTTCACCCTGTCGACTTCACACTCCAGTACCTCTGCCTGCATTCTGCTCATTACTCGGCTGTGTCTGTGCTGGGGCTCTCAGGGCTACCCCCTTCATTAAATGCTCCTCTGACCAAACCTTCACCTTTCGTTTTCTCCTCTTCTCCTCCTCCAGTTCTCGCGCTGTGTCATGGTCCTCTCGCCCCTGGCTCTCTGTGTTGTAGCACCGGTTGCTATGGAACAGCAAATCAGCCATTTAAGCAGAGGCTCTGTAATGGATTTGCAGACAGTAAACAGAAACAAGTGAACGTCTACATCTCAGAAATAAACGATTTTGATTTCACAGGGCAGCCGCTGAAACCTGTGCTCTCATCTTTTTTGCTGTCGTTGCCAAGTCGCTTTTCCTCTGATGATGATCAAGTGTTTTCCCTTCCTTTTTCCAGGACTGCATCCAGCTGAACCAGTACAAGCTCAAGAGTGAGATAGGAAAGGTGAGTTTGAATCGTCTCTTTAAGTGGTTTAGGAGGGAAACATCGCAAAAGGTCTTCTTTGCATAATCTTACTGCAATATCTGCTGGCAGCACGCTGCAGGAACATTTGTACAGGATAGTGACTGAATGCAGCAAGAAGAAAACCCTCATTTCAGATTCCTTCAGGTGTCTTTAGTTAGAATATAGTATTAAAAAAGCATCACGTTTCTTCTGTGTGTGTTGAAGAATGAAAACCCAAATAATTAAGTCTATAAATGCAACATTTTTAAAACACTGATCCTACAAAACAATGGTTTTTGTCAGCTATTTTAGAACTAAAATCCATACAAAAATCTCTTAACTGAACATTGAGTTCATCAAGTAATGTATTCCTATTTTAATTTAGCTTATTGACATAAACAAAAAAAGATATAAGATATAAAAAAATATATAAACAAAGCACCAAGTCAGTGTAAAATGTACAAAATATTCATAGTCTGCACTCCCTCTCACAGAATCATGATTTCATTGCTGTGTTATTCATTTATTGTTTGCTACAAATGAATCTTTTTGTGTATGTGAGCATGATTTGGAGTTTGGAAACATCCCCCAAAAAAACAGCAATGGAACCATATTTCTTCTTAATATTTACCACACAAACATAGTTTCATCCACATCACGGCCTTCTCAGCTGCTGCTCTAAATTACATCAGCTTCAGTCTGCTGTTATGGTGCAACAAATATGCATTCCTGCATTCATGATCCAGGGTTCTGGATGTTTTCAGCTACATTTGTGAAACACACTGTTTTCCAAACGCACCAAGAATAGTTCAACTAAAAGATGTTGTCCATGCCATGTGCAGTGTTCACAGGCAGGAACTCTGTTTTTACTTCAAACTGCTGATGCTAAAAACTTCCTTGAAATTTCCAGTATCCTTGCTGGGGCTTAAAACATTTATGTTTCAATTCAACTAAACTACAAGTTTAGCTTGAGTGTACACTGGAGCGAGAGAGAATCAGAACAGCGTGAAAATAAAATAAAGTCAAAATAATAGTTTTTTATTCTTATGGAATGTCACAGAAATACCAGTAAAAATATTGCAAAAAAGCTAAAAATATTAGAAAGGGGGTTTAAATTAATTTCCCCAAATTTACATTTTCAATTGTATTTTCAAAAGCACCAAAGGGTTTTTCTGAACGTCTTGTTCTAATCCTGGTAATTCTGTGAAGAGCAACTGTTCCTTTGAGATCTCGGCTAATAAGGATGGCTTCAGATGAATGTGTTGGACAAAGTTGACATAAAATAGTTCTGCTGCAGATGAGCATATCAAAATTGAAGAAACAAAGATTTGTGGCTTGAGCCTTTAACATCCTTAGCATTTAGTCCTTAAATGCACCTGCACTTCTAATAAAGAGCAAAAAACAACCTAGCATGAAGTGATGCTAGAGTGAAGAAGTTCAGATACAACAAAAGTACGTTCAGCTTAGTACATAAAAGTAAGAAGAAAAAGATATCCTTTTATTCTTCTAAATGACCTGAATCATTAATTTTGTTCCTTTTCATCATTACTGAGGTTTTGCCTGCAATTAGAGACCGTCACGGCTTTACCTCTGTTCATTAGAGCCATCTGGAAGGTTTTCCTGCAAGTCCTAGGGCAGTTCTGTTCTCTAAAGTCATTTATTTGTTCCAAATTACTTAATGATGTCTGCTTCTGAAAAATAACTCAGTGATCTGGACTCAGATTGAGTCGAATTACACTCGATCAACTGTCATGTGTAAATGGAAAACTTTTGAGAACATTTTGGGTGATCAGGTGTCTCTGTGTTGTACCAAACAATATTTTATGCTAAGTTACTTTTCCTGCAAACTGAGATTTTGTCCCTTTTCAAAACCACAGAGCATTTAGATTCGTCTTGTTTTTAAAGGTCAGGAACAGATCTGTGATGCTTTTCTTAATGAGTGTCGTTCTAACTTCTCATCGCCGTATTTCCTGTCCAATTCCGTCTGAAAGGAAACTAGAAGACCTGATGTAACCGCAGCACAAATAAGGCAAATGATTCAGAATGCAGAAGAAAAACAGGAGCATTGCAACTGTGACTGTGACATTAGTTTACAGCAGAGGGAAGGCATTTTGACATCAGGGAAATAATCATTTTTGTCATTTCACAAACGTCTTAAAGACCCACCTCAATGAAAATAGTGTTTTTTTTTAAACATGTTCTTCTTCAGATTGTTGTGAATCAAGAGTAAATGGAAAAATGCTGTTTGAAAAGGATTGTATTTGTTGAAATTATGAATATGAGTGAAGCTTCGTTCTTTGCTTCATTCTGATGCATCCACTTTTTTATGTCTTTTATTTCTAGGGTCCGTTATAAAGGTTCCGGTGATTCTCACTTTTTTATGTAAAATCTGGTAATTATTAATGATCAAACTCACACCACTGTGCAGACCTTGCAAATTTTCCGATTTGCAGAACATTTTTTTTTTAAATAAAGAAGTCTTTGGGTACGTTGGGATATTTTAGCCAAAAATAAGATGAGTCTTTGTTTTCTTTTAGCAGTGTTTTTCTCTCTAGTTCAGGGATAGACAATTCCAGGCCTCAAGGGCTGCAGTGTCTGCATGCTTTCCAGATATCCAAGCTCATGACTGATTACCTGGTTTTGGTGTGTCCGGGCAATTAGAACATTGAGATGCTGGAAAAACATACAAGGATGCGGCCCTCAAGGCCTGGAGTTCCCTATACCTGCAAATGGATTAAATCCTTGTCTAGTTTCTTCTTTTTGATTCATGAGTTTTAGTTAATTCTTTTTTTCAAATGTCCGACAGTAATCAGGCCTGCACCCTAACCCTAAACCTGCATACACAAATGTTCAAAATGCGGATAATCACAGTAACAGGGAACTTTGTTTGGAAAGAACTGGGCAGCTTTGGGAATATTTGTTCACAGTTTTTATGCTAAAACTGCTTTGAGTAGGACTTGTTAGTCAAAAAATGAATTGTTTATTGTTGTCTCACCTTGGAAAAATGTGATGTAGATTTATGCCTCTACAAGGACAGTAAATACTGACATTTTTATTGAAAAATTAGAGGTTTAAAGCCTGAAATGGTAAGCAGAATGACCAGTTGTGGTTGTTTTTAGGTCAATAAAACCTTTGATTAATGTGACTGTGTAATTTAGCAAGAAAAAAAATCTGTAAAGCTTTACTTTTGTCTCCTAAAACTGCAGTTAAAAAAGGAGATAAAACTAAATGAAGTCCAACAGAAGCATGTGGGTGAGAGGAGTCCTTCTGCGCTGCCAACATATAAAAATGACTTAAGCGGAACAGGAAAACCATCAGTCAGTATGGTGCCACCGTCTGTTCCCCATGCCACGCTTTAAAACACTCCTCTTCCTCTCAGCAGTTCTGATCTTCTACTTATTTTTAAAGTATAACAGATTCCTGACATTTCAAAACCTCAGTGGATCTTATTTTTAAATAAAACGCCTTGTTGTTTTGTTTTTTTTTCTCCTAGGGCTCCTATGGAGTGGTGAAGCTCGCCTACAATGAAGACGATGACAAACATTATGTAAGTCCGTTTTCCTGCCCGCGGTTTTAAAATCTCACAATGCTGGTGATCTTTAGATTTTCAATCAGGTCTGTCAGTCTCTGCAGTCCAGACAGAAGGCCGTTATATCGAGTTTTCTTTTTCTTTATCTTTTTATCCTCTTGGATTACAGACGGTACTTTGAAAAAAAAGAAAATTAAAGTTGCTTCTGGCATCAATTTCAGTGCTCCCAGTCTATTATTTTTTCCTTTTTCTTGTGCACGATCTGTGCAGAGGTCAGATCACATGAGACTGCGTTTGAGCCTTAACGCTGGTCCAAGGTTATACTCAGCTGCTTCCATCAAGGTGATTTGTTCCTGTTGAAAGCACTGCAGCCTCCAAATGTAAGCTATTGTGTGTCTTAACAAAACTGTGAGGCAGCAACAGCGAAAGTGTTTGGATGAGTCACGTCAGCTGAAGCTGCCAACTCTAGATGGGTTTAATGTGTACTTTTGAACCGCAGCCAGCAGTATCTCAGAGTTAAAGAGAATCCAATATCAAAGTGGAGGCTCATAAATGTGTTGAAGGCACAGTCATAAACAATAGAACGTTGTGTGAGCGCAGGACGAGTCCCTCACGGCGGCTGAAACACAAGAACAGGAGTGAACTTTTGATTGGAATGGCGATAAGAAGCGTGCAACGTGGTCGGCCCACAGAGCTACTGAGAAATGCAGCAGTCTGCAACCCTGACCAGGAAGTGAGATTTTATCTAAAACATTCTGAGCTCAAACACAGAGACGCAACTGCATGCTAACTGTTCACATTTCTTTGTAATCTCATGGTAACTTCTGTCATTTAGAAGTAGATTTTGAATTCTGATAATGCTGCATCTTTGAATATAGTATCTTCACTGGTGGACTTATCAGTTTATGGGCCCAGGCAAACAATAACATGCCCCCCCCTGCAGCAATTGGATTAATCATTTTTTAAAAATTCTTAGGGTAAGACGTCTGTCAAATATTTCACTGGTTCACTTTTAGACAGCATTAATGTCAATGTTTTGATAAGTATTTACGAACTGAAATCTCATTCGAATGTCAAAAGAAATGTGTTTCATAGAAATTATTTTTACTTGGAAAAACATTTACTTTTTTATTGCTTTTTATCCCATCTGTGTGCCAGTCTTCTTGGTTCTGTTGCAGATTGTTGATACCGGTCAAATTGCTACCTTCCAGGACAGATTGCGGACAGATGTATCCGGTGACAGGAAGAGAGTGTAGGAGATGATTGATGGCAGCGTCAAGGGGCGACTGCCTGGCAATCTGACACAGGTTCTTAGAAAAAAAACGATTGGATTTTGGTATGCAGAGCCTCTGCAGTGTGAGCCCACGTACAGCATGCACAATTATCCCACGCATACCATACAGGACGGAACGCTTCCTTAGATCTGGGAACAGTTTGTCAAAAAATGCAGTTTTTCAGGTTGTTTGGGGGCAGAACTTAATTAAAAACGAATTTCTGACCTTATAGAATACACATTTCAAAGGGCCTATATCATGCAAAATCAACTTTTTGGAGCTTTTATAATGTTAATTTCTTATGTAAAACGACCCCAAAGAGGTGTCTTGATTCATTCACACATCTCTGAGCATTCCTTAAAAACCTGCACTCTGAGGCCCTCCTAATCCACAAAAACGAGTGGATCCTGACATTGTGATGTCACAAAGTGAGGCCGGCCCCTTCCAGGAAGAGTCTGCACTGCCAGCAGCGCCCCCAGGCTAACACAAACACCCACTTTCTCCATGGAGCTAGCGGTGATCAGCAAAACGCTTTCATTTAAATGCACAATATGCACATCCATCTTCGCCAAAGTTCGGATGTTGTTTGTTTTTGTGAACAAAACACAGCAACACTGCCGAGCCCGGCTCTAGGATGATGTCATGAAATGAGGGGCACCCACAAGAAGTGAAAGGGGAGACCTCAGAGATTGAGCCGTCTTACTTCTGGATAGGAAAAGAACTCAAGAAAATATCTCGCATGTCATAAAACGTTTGTTCTTTAGTGTGTCAAAGGTAATATTTTATTATGGATATGCAGTAGTTTTCTCAGAAAAGCTCAACAATAGCATAAAATAAGCCCTCGAAAGATGAAATGAATAGCATAAAGTATATTTAAAAAATATAGTTCCCAAGTGTTATTTGTAGTTAAACAATTTAAAACCTTTGGGTTTTCTCTTTTATTGAAGTCTGGGGTTGATGATGTTGAGCAACTGAAATAAAATGTGTTTACTTTGAGTGTTTTCTTAGAGACCTAAATGCACGTTGTGTGTGTGTGTGTGTGTGTGTGTGTGTGTGTGTGTGTGTGTGTTTGTGTAAACACAAGCCATACAGGCAAAATACTGAGGAAACGTTTTAGATTTTTTTTTTTTTTCTGTGGTCTTACATTTCAATTTGACCTCACAGATCTTAAAGTGATCTTTTAAAATGAGAAACACAGGACACAAGCCATTAAACTTGGATCAAGCAAAACAAGGCCATCTATGGAAAGCAAAAACCTTCTTTTTCATTAATAAAAAATAAAAGTTAAGCAAAATTCCTTGGGATTGTGCAGAGAAAATCAAATTAGGGGTTTGGTCAGAAAAAAGTAGGAATAGAATTCATGTCCAACCAAAAACATCCAATCCAGAGAAAGTTTGGGAAGCTGATTATTTAAAATAAAATTTCAAAAAGGGTTTGTAATTTAAAACCTTTGAAAGCAGAACCTGTCTGCACTCTATCTCTGCTTTAGTTCAGTCTGCTGTTAAACACAGATGCCATTTATCACCATGACACTGTGATAGCATCCCAGTAAGCCCTGCTCTGTGGAGTTCACTTTCACTGGCTCAAGTATGATGGTCAACTGGTCAAAGCCCAGAAGGACACACTGAAACGGTTCAGGGGACACTCACCCACTCACACCCACCCTGCAACACAGTAACACAATACATCAAATTATTACAAAACCAAAAAAGGGGTAATACTATTGCATTTTACAGGGTAAAAAAGACAGTTTTACTGTTTTTATGACAAGATCAGAGGAGTTTTTCCTTTGCACACGCCATTATTTTGTTTACTGTTAAGGGTAAATGATGGAAATAAAGCCTCATTTTTTTACATATTAAAAGAATATCTCATCTGTAAACTGATGGCTCTAGGAGATTGGTTAATAATTCCTTGGGTTCTTTATGCACAATAATAGAACATTTTACCTGGGGGATCCCAAACTTTCAATCCCTGCTGTAAATAACATGAGTGTCTGCATGAAGACGTCACGCTTGTCCAGAATGTTTACTCACAGCTCTGTGTGTGCAGACTTGTGCACACAGACACACCAGTGCAGCAAAGAAAGCAAACTGTATTTGCTGGAAGGTTTGTTTCCTTGCCTAACTCGCTTTTTTTTTTTTGCATTGTCAGCGCCGCTGAGACTGCTGACCTGGACGCCTTCCATATGTTGGTGTAGATACTTCATTAAACTCAGTTAGGATTCATTGATTTTTCTGTCCATGCCTTGGGTTTATCAGCATGGTGGGGTACTGAAAGTTACCCCTGCTGCTACCAACACATTTGGAGCAAATTTCAGGAAGAAAATTTCAGAACAGCATAAAATGTCATGGAAATGAAACATAGTGGCTCAGAAACGTAAATGTGATTTGCTGTTATTCAAGTTTGCCTGATCTGTCTTTCTTATTTTCTTTGTGAAGCTAAATTGTTCAGTTCCTATCAGTGTATGTTTTTCTGACACAAAATGTCTTTTCTTTTTCAGGCCATGAAGGTGTTTTCAAAGAAGAGGTTAATGAAGCAGTGTGGTTTTCCACGTAAGATCTTGTTTTTTTCCTGCCTAAAATCAAATGATTTCTAAATTCTAAATTTTTGAAATTTACATTCCCCCCAACAATGAAGATAAGATGGCCTGATGAAGGCCTGAGTGTGTTTGCATTGACAAACACCGTTTGCGAAAGACTGAAAACTGAAACTTCCAGCTGCAACAGACTGTAAAGGAGTGTGGCATCAGGCTAAATGTCTGTCAGGTCCCATCTGCAAAGGAGGATAGACAATGACTTCAAAAACACGACTTTAAAAACTTTCATGTTACCTAAAAGAGGTTCAAAGCTTTAATGGATTATACTTCTAGAGGATTACTCCTCTGCTTTGGCCTCACTTCTGTGGATGAGTAATACTTCGTCTGCAGGAAATTCGCATGAAGTAGAATTCAGAGCTTCACGACATACGGTGGAGAGGTGGAACACAAGTGAAAGAAATGGATTTCGAAGCAAATCTAGGTCACTTTTTTTTAAATGTAATACAGCATTGGCCTTGGCAGAGGAGACGCCCTGCCCATCTGGCTCAACAGAAAAAAAAAAAAACTTTTGCATCTTGTCAAATTTAAAAAACAAAAGTCAAAATGTGCTTTACTTTTTTGTCAGTAGTCTAACTGTGGCTTGATTTGATTTCATGAATTGAAATGAAGACGTGATTTCCTCACCATGTTTGTGTATTATTCTGCAGGCCGCCCTCCCCCCAGAGGACCAAAGGCAGCTCAGGGAGACCAGCCGAAAATCTTAGGACCTCTTGAAAGAGTCTATCAGGAAATTGCGATCCTTAAAAAACTGGATCATGTCAATATAGTCAAGCTGGTGGAGGTGAGTTGAAACAAGAATGAAGCTTATCCCTTACCCCGAGGTTACACTGGTCTGTGTGCGGCGCGTTGCATGGGGAGTACGTCTCACGACCGTCCGTTAGTTTACATCGACTCCGTTGCGTCTCTGGTCTGTTCCTCATCCCCCCTGGATTTCAGAGGAGTGGTTTCTCCTGCCACCTCTGTGTCGAGTAGCTCGTCCCGCTCATCCAACATTTAAGTGATCAGACCCTATGTCCTCTTTTCTGAGTGAGTCCTTGTAAAATGCCTGTTTTGTGTCATTTATGATGTTATGTTTTTGAACCTCTTCAGGTAGACTTTTGTCATCCGTCGTGGTGTTCAACGCCATGTTAATGGGCGTTATTGCATAGAGACATGACTGTAAATATTAAATTAAATTAGATAAAATTTTAGTTTTTGTTTGAGATCTGGATCTGTTTCCAGTTCCCCAGCTGAGAAGGACATCGCACTCCTGCCTCCTATTGCCGCTTTTGGGGACCAGAGCATCATATAATGTCATATAATTTCGGCCGGGCACAAACTGCAATCATTCATTTCTCTTCCATGATCAATTTTATACATCACTACTAAATCTGAGTCCCTGATTGGTCTAAGTTCGTCACGATTAAACTTTCAACTTACGTTCGTTGGCCACGCGTTTTGTACATAGAGCTCAAAAATCGTCTAAAAAATGTGCGTAACAAGGCACAACACGAGAGCTTTAAACACGGAAACCTGAAACGCACATTTCTGCACAATCACAAAGACTTTCATTGGAAGAGGTCAGCTGCAGAGGGGGGTGTGAATGTAACTTTATTCACTCCATATCAATTACAACAATAGTGTAGTTTTTTTCCCTTTTCTTTCAAGGTGAGTTTCACATACGTTGTCACTTTATCTGCCATTGATATGAACAACATTGATTGTCCTGGAAAACAAATGATTTCTTATTTTAAGCTTATGAGTGCAACTTATGGAAAATGTCTTTAAATGGACCTAAAACCAATATCAGTGTTTGGAAAAGCAGATTTCTTGGCTGTAATTCAAACGTTTCTGACCGAATCAGTTGAGGGAAGTTTAACATAAAGACTGCAACAGCTGTCTTTAAAAGTTACAAAAATAAATTTCTTCAGCCACAGTTTAGTTTAGCCTTAAAGTCCTGCTCCAACTACATATTTTTTCTATTGTAAATTTTCTCAATGGTGTTTTAATCATGATAAAGCAGTTTTTAGCAAAAAGCCGGTGTCGTGTTTTTAAGACATTTTCCTGCAGAGCAGCAGGAGCTCAGAATTTCACCTGAGTTGAGGGCAGAACTGTTTGCATGGAGATTAGCCTTTCACTCATTTCCCAGGATCCTTTGCTTACATTCTGTCCTACTAGCTTCAAAGCCCATCTCACAAGCCAAAGCTAACTTTGGCGTAGCAAAAAAAAGCCGAGCAATATCTGCGCTATCCAGCGGTATAGTTCTGAGCCAGATGGCAGCTCAGATGAGGAAAATGAAGACGTTAATGGATCTATTTATCTGCAAGTGGAGGATTTAGAATTAGAACGAAGCAGGGAGCTTCTAGCCCGCCCACGGCAGTTGCTGCGTCACAAACAAGAAGTTAAAAACACAATTTTCACTGGAGTGGGTCATTAAAACATAAGAATTTACTGTGAACTTTTTTGCATGCTGACATTTGGTTCAGTCCCTTCTCTGTTTGTTCTGCTAATGTTATTCTCTGAATTGTTACTGGAAACTGAAAGTAAAGCCTCTATTGTTTATTTGCCTTTTTTAATATAAAGAAACAAAGGAGATTTCTTTTTCAAACAATAGAGCAAAAGGTTACTCTGTAATTGCGTTTCCCACAGACAAAGTATGTGGATTTTTCTAGGATTTTCTGTAGCCAAAATGATCTTTCCAAATATTGTCTTCAGATGACCTTTGTTGTTGTTTGCTGCAGTTTTTTCTCTGGACCTTCATCTGATATGAGACTAAAAATGTGTTCTGAAGAGCATCAGGTGAACAGTCTGCAAGGCACTTATCTTTTAGCTGCTTTATGACATTTTGTTAACTTTTTTCCAAAGCAAAAGCAGAATGGTTCCCCTCTTCTGGTCATTCTGTTTCTGCAGAACTGTCGTTTTGAAGGTAAACAATAAAGACTTTGGATGATGCGCCTCAAGATGCATGCAGTCATCTCGTCAGTGTTTTTCAGACGGGTCCAGATGGCGTGGGAGCGCGCCATGGTTGGGAGTTGAGTTTGGGTGGTTATGCTCTTGGAAATCAATCTGGCATCCTTTGGTGAAAAATGTGCCAGAAATCTTGAGGAATATGTTGAGTACTTTTTCTCCTGTGTGCTTGTGGGATATCAGAAGACGACAAACAGATTGTTTACTTTTTGCGTCCCATTTTAGTCCACGTTTACCTTCTATTGTTTTAATAGGAAAGCCAGACACTTCTTTTCTTTCACCTCTTTGTGTTGATCCATTTAAATGGTTTGGGTTCGGATACCCCAGTGATTGCCAGGAAATTGCAGCCCGACTAATAAAAAAAGAAAACTCTGTTTCCTTACGCATCAAAGTGAAACAGGTTCAAATAAATGGGGTTTGGTACTTTGCCACAAATTAGTCAGGAAGACACAAAAGCAAGAACACTTCTTACAAAACACTTTCAAGTTTTATTGGTTGATCACTGTTTTTTTTTAGAAGCTCAAACCTAACTTCATTATTTTTCCCAAAAGTACAAGTTCTTCTGCAAATGATTGTGGGAGCTAAACCAATGAAAAGCTTTAAATCTGGCAATGCTTCTAGCAGAAGCACTGCATTTACACTTTTCATACCAAGAAAGGTATATTTTATAAATCAGCAACAGACAACTGTATAAACAAGAGAAGGACTCTGCAGGAAAACATTAACCATCACACTGTCACAGCAGAGAATCTCCTGAAGTGTTTTCTTTTCTTGTGGCCCTGGCTGCCGTTAACCGTTGCTGCAGTTTTTACATTCAACAGGATGCTGGATTTCACACATGCTTCAGGTGAACTGTGTCCTGTGCTTTGAGAGAGCTGTCAGCAGTTACCTTGAAGAAACTAAAGCCTGGCGTTGCACTCCACTGCCGCGCTCTTGTTTTGTTCTCTGCACAAGGCTAGTTACTATACAAGGTCCAAGAGCACCATATTTACCTCACCCTGGTCCATCTGAAGGCAGAGTGCTATTCAAGTCAGTTGTGATGATTGTTTTTTTTAATAATCAATATTAAAGCCCACATCTTCTTTCAACACCCACAATGCAACCCTCACAGCCTCAGGTCAAAGGCTCCAGCTTGTTATTCTTGCAAAAGAAAATGTAGGCTTTATGCAGCAGCTTTAAGCATCAGTGGGTGGTCGGCTGCAGAACCACTTCTCCACTTTATAAAAGCGGTTTTCCATTTCTCTGTGGCAGAATCACAAAGACAACAGTGCGGAAAACACCTGTCTCAGGTTGATTTGGAAAGCAATGATTGAGTGGAAACCATGTTTAATGTAGCTCAGGTTTTTTTTTAGATTTGTGTCCTGTTTAGTTCCTGTACCTCACATAATGTTGGAACCCTGTTTTTGTGTGTTTCAAAAGTTTTGTCATATTTAGAAATGGTACGTCACTAGTATGACTTCACCTTTTGAAGTTTGTGTTGATTACCTGCTGACAGCCATCCACCTGCTGTGAGTCACATTTCAACCATTGTTGATTTTTTTACTCACATTTTTAAATGGGACTTTAGAAAAACTGATTCGAATTAAAATGGTAAAACATTTTTGAAAAACTTGGCTTTTTCTTGTCTGTATAAAAATAGACTTCTACTAAAGGTGCTCTTAGCTTTTTGCACACTACTGAACAAGTGTTTTTTATAACATTTAGAAATCTTAAAGTAAAATATGATTCAAACTAGGAATGTAACAAATCAAACTTTTTGTATCATGATTTGTGGTTATCTGTCTGATTCATGAACAATCTGATTCGATACGATTCAGGTTTTGATCAACAGTGGTAGAATCTTCAAGATTTTATGCCGCCGCCTGATTTTTTGGTCAATCGTAGGTGTGGTCATGAATGTAGACGGCGATAGTCAGACAGCGGTCAGGCACATGGGATGACATCTTTACGATTTGAGCAACAGCTTGGTGGCAGCAGGGCGGTAGCAGCCGAATTCCTGGCCGGCAGCAGCTCTGATTGGATGATGTGTGAATGTCTCCGGTCATCCATATCAAGTGCCAATGGCCACCAGCCACCCAGTAGCCTGGGGGCACGATTCTGCTCCACTGGTCATCCGCAACTCATATTTTGAGCACACATAACAATCTTGTCAATTTACAAATTTACACATTTTTAGACAACACGCCTCCCAAGAAAGCACAATGTTCTATCTTCTTCAAATTCTCAGCATCAACTGTAATTAGTCAATACACAGATCTCATCCTTGTTGTTGTTTAGATCCCATAAGTCCCTGTGGGGCTATAAACACCATAATGAGTTCTGTGCAGCCTCAATGCCATCTCCCCATCTAGGCCCATGGTGGCTTGGATCGCCAGATTGACGTCTGGTCAATCCAGCAGCACTCATTAGTGGTAGTGGTACAGCAGCACAGGAGCAGGGGGGTGGCTGGAGGGTAGCAGTATGAAATCGACCGTTCATCAGACGATTTTGGGGACCTTGGAGTCCCTCCAATCAATTATCGTGCTGCTATCTCCCCGCCAGTCACTAGACTGTCACTGTGCGACCTCCAAATGTACCCGGGCGGCCACTGACCAATGTCAGACAGCTTAGCTCCTGGGATCCCTCAAACTCCTTCACCACGTTTAGGTGAGGGTTAAAGGAGGGGTTACAAAAAATCTGACCAATGTTTGAACATCAAAAGGGAAAAAAAGATGGGACTCATAAGGAGCACGTTAAAAAACAAAACTGTTTTTTCTGATAGATAGATAGATAGAACTACTGAGTAACAGCTGTTTATTTCTCAGTAGAAGTCTTCGGGATTTTGGCTTCTTGGATCCAGCAGGTACTTCCTGTATGGAATGCTGGGGGGAGGAGTTACTCGGTTCTGTTCTTTTATATACAGCACGAGGATCAAGTACAACAGGATGGTTTCAGCCATGTCATCACAGCTTTGTTCACAGCAGTCAGTCTTTAAAGCTAGATCTATTTAGTGTTGGAGCTACAGCAAATTAAGCATGAACCAAGTCATTAACAAACAACAATGAACAAGCACTTTATGTTCAAAAGGTTCTAAAATATTTGAGTTCATGAATTGGTTTCCTATTGGTTTAATGTAATCCATGTATTATTTCTTAGCTGTCTCTGGTGTGGCTCTGTTGCTTATGTTTGTCTGAAAAATAAGAAAAAAGAGAGAAGCTGTTATGTAACCACAATGAGCAGAGTCAACACCTAAAATTATTTTTTAAGGACATCAGAAAGTCAAGTACAGATACTTTTTGGAGAAGAACTTATATTTACAAAGCTTTGGGTCTAAGACAATGTTTATTTTTTGTATTTTGAATACAGTTAATGCAGCATAAAGATGAAGTACTCTCAGGATAATAGAAAGGCTTCAGCATAGATGTTTTCAACGCAGAGACGTACATGTAATCTAAAAATTTAGTTTCCCAGAACACACTAGGAGAGCTCTGTTTGTTACTTTTTTTTGGTCGCAACACTCTCAAGCACAAAATTCTATATTTCTCTAAATGTTATTTGAATTTATTGATTAGAAAATTTCACCAAAGGTTTAGGGAAGTAGTTCATTTAATTGCTACATTTTTTTGTTTCTCATTTTCACATTCAGTTTTAAAGGAGGAAGTACATCCACTTCCAAGAAAACCTAAAAAAAATGAATTCAGATGTACAGAGACATGATGTATTCTTTCGTTTTTTAGTGAAAAAAACTCATCTGACCTACTCTTTGTGGAAAAACGGAGTGCAACCCAACATACAACAGTTTTCAGAAACATATTTATGTTGAGGTAAATGCCTTGTTTTGTTCAGGTGAGGTTGCACTGAACACTGAGAATTGGCAGAGATGGGTAAACCCCGTCTACACTGACAAAACCTCAAAACTTCAAGGCTTTTTAGAGCTGGGGATGGGATGTGCAAATATTTTAGGACAGCTTATTTTTGACCCTGCAGAATGCAGGAACAATTTTCTGCAGTGCTTTTAAAGTTCGGTTGAATTTTTTTGTGTGTGTGTTCATTTTGTGCAGCTGACAGAATGTTTAGGCCGTAATAAAAAACATCTCTCTCTCTATTTATATATATATATAAAATAAACAAATGAGAGGAGAGGGAAGTCTGGACATCTTTGCTCAGACCCCAATCCCGGATGAGCAGAAGAAAATGGAATGGAAATTAAAAAAAAAAACAAATGTATGAAAATATTGTTGTAAAATTGTGAGAAGAAACTTTTAAAATTATGGGAAAAAAATCAAAAAATGTACTAGTATCAAGTCTCATTTTACAAGAAAGAAGTCTTGTTTTTTTAACTAAAATGTCACATTTAGCCTTTAAAATGTTTTAACGATGACAGTCTAACATCACCTGTTTAAATTATGTTGCAGACGATTCAGAGATTTAGATCATCGCTGCTCAACAATCTCCCTGAATCTGCTTTACTTTTTGGAAATGTACAACTTTTTTTTTATGAAATTACAGCTTATTTTTTTAAAAAGCTCATCTTTTTCCTTCTAAATTGCAATTTTTAAAGTGATAAATTTACAATTATATTAAACTCAAATGTTGATTTTTTTTCTAATAATTATATGACATTATTATCATAAATTTAGACTTTTTTCTCCTAATTTTGCAGCTTTTTCCTTATAACTTTTTATTCATTTATTTCTTTATTTCATGGTGGGCCTAACACTCCACTGTAGGTAGCTGCAATCAACAGCAGCCAAAAATATTAAAATAAAACGTAGAAATAAAAAATAAATAAATAAATAAATAAAAATAAATAAATAAAAAAAAAATAAAATAAAATAAAAATAAGTAAAATAAATAAAAACTTTGGCCAAATTTGACCTAGTGGGTCTTCCAGGGTTAATTTAATATAATATAATTTAATTTATTTATAAATCTCAGTGATATTAGGTTCTATTCTATCATCTGACACCTACAGTTTCTTTTTTATGAGGCGTTATTTTGCTCAAAGTAACAAACTGCCATCATCATTTGTTAGGCATCTGCCAGCAGCCTTGAAATCAAAACTGTACGTAATATTTCTGTCAGTAGTTGATATCATTTAGAAATGACAGTGATTTATATTTTCTCCTGACATTCCATGTTTCATCTGCGACTGTTGTTGAAATTACAGGTGCTGGACGATCCATCAGACGATAACCTCCACATGGGTATGCACTTGTTTTTGTTGCCTTCAGCACTTGCGTTTGCCGTCAGCAAGAGTAATTTATTCAGAATTCAGATGCTCCACAGCACCTCAGGACTCACCCTTTCTGCAGAAATCTTCACTCTTTCTGATAGTTAGAAAGGAAGATGGAACTGTTAATGAGAAGGTTCAGCAGTGGTCACATACAGATGTGAGAACTAATGAGTTCAATGTTTGATCTTACATGTGTCTCCTCTCTCCATCTCCCCACAGTGTTTGAGCTCATGCGGAAGGGGTGAGTACAGAGCATGCCCTTTTATTTTGGAATCCTTGCAGCATCGGGCCTTCTGATTTTGCACCTTGTCATTTGTCTGTTGCCGCCTCAGTGTCTGCGGCGTTCTCCTCCGAGCTGAACATGTTTCAGTGTTTGTTCATCATGAGCTTTAAAGCAGGCCCAATGTTCTGATGCTTTCACAGCCTTCAGTGATGGCAGACAGCCATGTGGTGCCTCGAGCCTTGATGCTTCTGCTGTTTCCTTCCACGCCACAAAAAGGAAAAAGATTTGGGATGAGTTAAAAACTGTTTCTCAATTGTAAATACATAAATCTCAACATTAGCTGTTGTAATTTACCAAAATAATAAAAGAACTGAATCAAAAGATATGGAGCTTCTGCAGTTTTAATTAGAAACCTCTACCAAAGCAGCTCCTGCAGCTAACACAGTTTTTGCCTGAAGAGTTAATCCACCAAATATTTAAACAATGGATTCCTCTTGAGTTAAACATTGAGCAAAATGTTTGATATTTTTTTTGCATATGTGGGCCCAGGATTTGGATTTAGTCAGTGGCTTTTGATGCTGTCATTAGCTCATAATCCCTTTTAAGATAATTTATGCTTATTTTTATATTATTATTTGTTTTTATTTGCTTATTTAGTATCATTATTTTGTTTTATTTATTTTTATTTTGTGTAAAGCACTTTGTGTTATGTTTTATATGAAAAGTGCTATATAAATAAAGATTGATTGATTGATTGATTTAAGATGGTAATTTATGTTTTTTAAAGGCAATTGGACTGCATTTTATTTTCCTATTAATTTACTTGTTTGTGAAAACATTTATATAAATAATCCAGTCTAGGTTAGATAATCCCTCACATTTGAAAGTAGAACAGTAGGCAGGTAATGTTATCACATCCTGTATCTAAACTCACACAAATGTGTTTATCTTAACCTCTTCATGGTGTATATCGCTGATTCACAACGTACTATTTAATCCAGGATTCCTAAATTTAGTGTCACTCTGTAAAGTTAGAAATAAACTGAATCATTTTTAATATATTTGAAAAATAATCCAGACATAAAGGGGTTAAATTTAGAATTGGCATTTTTTATTTTTGAATTGTGTACAAAGTAATCTAAAGCACCGCTGTCATTTTTCAAGATTTGTTTTTATTCTTCTCCCGTAAGGAGTTAAAAAAAATAAAACTGAATCAAATGAAAAGTAAGAATATGATAAACATCCCTGAAAAAAATGATGTGGTCTTTATTCGGTCCTCGATCAAACAGTTTAAACAATCAGAAAGGACCTAATCAGGTAATCAGCAGCAGAGGGCATGGAGTGTCTCCAACGAAAAAGGTCATCAATCATCAGCTGATAAATCTGCAGGACCTTTCAGCTCTGCCGTCTGCTGTATGTTTAACTGCATTGAATGAAGAAAACGTACAGCTGAAGCTTTCTTTATTTGAAGGATGTTTTTGTTTTGAAAAAATCTCAACTTCCTCCAAGAAACAAGTGTAATTTTGTCTTAAATTACTGGCAGTTTGAGGTTCAAATCTTTGTTTATCTGTGCCCTAAAGACTGGAGAAATATCTTGTGGCCAGAAGGTTGCCGGGTTGATGATACTTGTCATTCATGACAGCTAAAGGGTCCTTAATCAAGGCTCCTAAAACCCCCAGTTATGCTGCTCCCTGGAACCACTTAAAGTGAAGAGGAAGCTAGATCTCGACTTCTCATGCCATGACTTCTCAGGAAGGGTTATAGAGATGGACTCAATATGCCTTTGAGGGAAACTGAAATTATGGCTGCAAGGCAGAATAGAGGTCAGTGCTTTCACCTCACAGAGAGGGCCCTGGTTTCTGTGTGTCGTTTTCAATGGTGTCCTCGTGCATGTGCGGGTTTTCTCCAGGTTCTTTAGCTGCCTTCCACAGTCCAATAACATGCTTCATAGGTTCATTGATGACTAAATTGTCCTTTGGTGTGCATGTGAGTGTGTGGCCTCGTAACAGGCTGATGACCTGTTCACGGTGCACTCTGCCTGCAAACAACAGTAGATGGGTTGGCTCCAGCAATCCCATTACCAGAACATGGATGGATGGATGGATGGATGGATGGATGGATGGAATGAAATCATTGTATTCAAAATAAAAAAAGGTCATGTGAAATCTGAACACGTTTTTCTCGTCTTCGTGGCTGCTGGCGTGGATTTGCAGTCCAGTGATGGAAGTGCCAACAGAGCATCCCTTTTCTGAGGAACAAGCTCGCCTTTACTTCAGAGACATCATCCTGGGAATAGAGTACTGTAAGTCGCTTCACTGCAGTTTTATTTTGGTGAAACATATTTTCAGATTAAAAGGCGTTCATTGGGAGTTGAGTAAAGAAATATCAGCTTTAACTGTGTTTTCTTTTGATGTTTGAAGGAAGACTGTTTTTGTTTTGTTGTTCTTTAGGCTCTGACAGCACGTTTCCAAACCTAATCAGATTTGAACATCATATTAGTTTATATGCTCCAGTTTCTGCTGTAGTACATACATTTCAGTTATTCTGATGAGTTTTGTTTATTTTGGTTAAATGTTGCAGAAATTGGATTAAAGTTGGCTATTTCTATCGAATTTTCTCTTGACTGTCCAATATTAAGTAGTTTCGAGGAACAAAAACAATATCTTCTGCAGTCTGAATACATTTTTATATTGTAGTTATTCTTCATCAGTGCATGTTTGAGCATCATTATGGTAACATCATGTAACTAGAGTCCTTGAAGAAGTCAAGTGCCTCGTGTCTCAATGCTCAGATGAGAAGACTCCACTTATCCCATCAGGACAGAGTGGAGGGTTTTGATCCAGAAGGCTGTTCAGAGATATACTTAACTTTTGGTCCTAGTTGACCTGCAGCTCTCAGTCTTCACTCACATCTTTCTCTTACAGCAACAATCAGACCGGAGGTAATGACAATCATTTCCCCAAGACATGATTATTATTTCACTCTACTGCATGTCATCTAAATCTACATAAAACTTTTTGCAGATGAATGTTTGTCTTCTTAGCAGAAATATATTTTAACAGAAGTAACTGCTGTTTAAAATGTCAATTTGAGGCCTTTGACTGTATGAGAGAAGTGGACTGAGTGAATGTGATGTCACCCATAGAAAAGGCTTTACTGTTTGGAACGGTGGGGCGACTATAAGTCCAGTTAATACAGTCAATGGTTGAGGCTAAAGAAGTGACTAATAAGCTATTCTTAGATTTTCATTTGAAGCCATTTGTCTTTAAATATTTAATATCAAATGTCCCCGTTTCATGTAGTGAAATTATATTTCACCGATCTTGAAAGATGAGGAAGTAAAAAAAGATGATTAAAAAATATTTTTCACAGGTTCTATTATTGTCAATAAATGAGACAGTTCATTATTTCCCATGGGATAAATATAGGTTGTTTTTTTTTCAAATTTAGAAACTAAATAAGCGATTCTTTTTTTTCTCAGTGCATTATCAGAAGATCATCCACCGGGATATCAAGCCTTCTAACTTGTTACTGGGTGATGATGGGCATGTGAAGATAGCTGACTTTGGGGTCAGCAACCAGTTTGAGGGGAACGATGCGTTACTGTCCAGCACCGCCGGCACCCCTGCGTTCATGGCACCAGAGACCCTGTCAGAGCAGCACAAGAGCTTCAGCGGGAAAGTAAGCCGTCAAGCTTTCCGTTGGAAAAGGTGGAGATGTGGCTTGAAACCTCTGTGGTTAGAAACCTGGAGCAGGAGGATTTCAGGATTACATATCTTTTATTTTAACATCTTGACAGCATATGTATATTGTTCATAAATGTATGAACATTTTATAACAGACAACCGTGTTGAACTGGCGATTTAAGTCGGTGAAAGTTCCTCTTCGAGTAAACATTTTTACGTTAGCATCTGACTTCAAATCTTCTTTCTTGAAATAAATCACCACACATCCAAGTGGCTTCATTAGTCATGAGGTTTAAGGTTCCAAGTTTTTACTTTCAGTTTGCTAATATTCCAAATTAGTTCAACTTATTTAAAAAGCTCATTATCTATGAAGTGTCATGATACTGTAAAATACTCAGAATCTCACGTGAAAAAATGCATTGCCACAAGCGCAACACATATCAGTTTACCAGTGGAGGGATGCCCAGCCCTAAGTCGCTGTGGCTCCTCCTTAAAAACACCCTCGAATACCACTTCAGCCTCAAATGCCCCTACAACTGGAGCAATAGGAGGGAGCTAGAGGGGTAAGGAAGCAACTGGGATTCGATCTTAGAGACAGTCTTCTTCCATCGCTGGTGCACAAATGCACCTTCAAAGGGTTTGACCCTGTCATTCTTTCTCATTCCGAGCCTGAATCACACTTATGTGTCCAGGCCGTTGAACTGTGCAGGTGCTGCAGAGTTTTGGGTTGTTCAAACCCACTGGAAGTCAGCTGCTCACTGTTACTCTAGCTGTCTGGTCCAATGAGAGAACCACCTGATCCAGTTCCTCCTTGAAAACCAGAACTCTTGCTTTTTCAATGGGACTTTTCTTCCTTCATCACTGCAATATAGTTGCATTTCTGTATTAGTTGGTCCAAATCAGACGTATGAGCTGTGTTGAGAGACAGACTCATAATGCCAAACTGCACTGTTGACAGAAACTACAATAATTTAATTATAGAAAACAAATATTTCCCTAAATTGCTTTTCAATTCTCTTTGTCATACTTTTGCAATTATTTTTGTTTAGATACACTTTTCTAGCTTTTTATTTAGAAGTTTTAATTGACCCAAAACACTACATCAGTAGTAGTAGTGACATTTCAGCTAATTGTTGTTTCAAATTATCTTTAATTTGTAGTTAATTTTTAAAATCATTGGTTTGAGGCTTGATTGAAATTCAGATGTCTTCATCAACACCAGGAGTGAATAAGTGTAGAAAGATACAACCTTTTAGAATCAACAGGTCAGCAATGTGCCCTAACACTTTTGATCTGATGGTAAACTTGAATGGGTAACGTTTCCTTCTCCAGTGTTTTTCTGCGTTTGCTTTTCCTATAAAAGAGCAACCAGAATAGAACATGTGATTGCAGTCAAACGCTGTGGGAGTGAGAGCTACTTAAGTGCCTCAGCCTGCTGTTTTGTCCAGCTTTCAGGAAATGTACTCAGACCTGGAGCTCCTTCCTCTGATTAGTCTGGCCTTGCAGGCTCTGGTCTGCTTAAACCTTGCTTTTTTGTACAGCATGTAAATCAGACGTGAAATCTGAATATCCGGCATTTTGCTGAAACCCTGTGAGGAGACATCACAAACAACCCAACGAGTAACAACTGAGGCTGTTCTGTTCCATTTTTCAAATCGCTCTTAAAGGCATCTGATCTCATACAAGTCTTGCACCATAACCTGCCTGTATACCAAGAGCAATCTTTATTTATTGACATCATCATACTGACAACAGACACTGCTTTACCTGTGCAAATGTGTTTTTTTCAGTGTTTTTGCCATTAAACTGTCTTTTTTGTCATTATGTGCACTCTCTTGAAGGCACTGGATGTGTGGGCCATGGGAGTCACTCTCTACTGCTTCGTCTTTGGAAAGGCAAGCCCGAACATTTTCCATCCCTCATTCATTTGTCAGCCTGCGGTCCACAAGTGGCAACAGTTGCCTGGTTAGGTGTTTGTTTCTCTCTCCCCTTAGCTTGTTAACAGGACCCAGTGGCATGGCAGTGAGAACCATCTCTGCCACTTTTTACATTCTTGATATGAGAACTTTCAGGAGCAATAGTTTATTTAAATGAACCATTGATGCGAATTACTGTCATCGTTTGTTGTGTCTGTTTCAAAGACCCACTCTGATCATCTTTTGATCTTTTTTCAAATCGTTCCCAGTGGTTTTTTTTTGTTATAATTATGATGTTTTTAGCTAAAAATCTTTTTTAAAATGTTGTTTTCTAGGACATAGTGTCTGCCGAGCAGCAGGAGTTCATTAGAAATTCATCTTTGAGTTGTGGGTGGAACTGTTGTTGCAGAGCAACTCCACCCCCCTTTCCCATTACCAAAAACGGAGGGCTCTGTGTACACTCTCTCCCGGTAGCTTACAGCCCCTCACACCCCCAACCTAACATTAAAGGTGCAACAAAAATGGCGAGCAATATCTAAGCTATCCAGCCGTACAGTTTTGATCCAGATGCCAGCTGGGAAAACTGACGTACATGGATCCATTTGTCTGCAAATGGATGCATCAGAATGGAATTTGTGGCCCGACCAGTGTATTTTCTAGATCTTCTTTAAACTGCATTTTTTTCTGTTCCTGATTCACAACACATGTTATTTTAAGCTTAATTTTCCCAGTGTTTGTCCTCCATCATGAGAAAAATTTAGCAAAAACATGTTAAAAACACCAAAACCAAAATTTTCCTTGGAGTAGATCTTTAAAGAGGCAGTACGAGTTATTCTGTGTGCTTTTCATTCTCTGCAGTGTCCATTTATCGATGAGTACATACTGGCTTTGCACAATAAGATAAAGACCAAGGCTGTGGATTTCCCAGAAACGTGAGTCAGTTTCATGCAGTGTTCTTTGTATTCTGCCTTTAATGTAGAAAAAAAATCAGCAGGGCTTCAGTAAGCCAACTGCCACTGTGTTTTTCCTCTTCATCACTCTTGCCAGTGGCTTTTATCGCATCTATACTTTGCTTCACTTCCCACAGGCTGTTGCGATGGGAACTTTAAAGGCAGTTAGTACAGGCACACTTTAAATGTCACGCATCTGTTATTAAAAGTGTGTGAAAGCGACAGAACTTGCACACCTATTTGCTGCTGCACCGCCCAGATCTTTCAAAGAAGACGTTCAGAAAAGCTCAGGAGATGCTAAAAAATATCTCTATATACAGTAAATAAAAGTAAAGTAACCAAACTTCACAGTGTGAGAGTTTACAGGACTTATATTTATGTATTTATTTTACAGTAAATGCTGTCCTTCCTCGGTACAATCGTAGTTGTAAATATGCTTTCACAACAGATGCCATCGTCATCCTGCATAAAGTAAAGCACTTTCACATGAATGAAAAGTGCTTTACAGATAAATAAAGTCTGAAGTAAAAAAGAGCTGTGTTAACACTCTTCTAAATGATAATTTGAAGTAATTGAGTACTGATAGGGTCATTGTTCAGTCAGTGTTGTGCACCTCGGCTGGCTGCACCCTTCATGATGATGAGGTTCTGACCCATTTCTGCAGCTATCATGCTTTTCATTTGTTGTTTAATCAGCACAGTTGTTCTCAATTAACCTGAAGGCTTCACAGGACCCAAGGGAGCGTTTGCATCTTCGTTTCATTTCGATCAAAATTTGGTTTAACTCAAACAATGGTTTGATTAGGGGTCAGTCAAGGTTTGATTGCAGAAAATGCTTTTATTGTGTAAATAGTTTGACCTGTAGACTTTGTACGGAATCTTTTAACTCCAACCAGATGAGATTTATTAAAGTTTAAGTAAAAAAAGAAAAAAACTCAGTGATCAATTTTTGATAATTTATTCAAAATGTCTGTGAGAAGAAGCAGGTATGTGTGAAGGGTCAACAGAAAAGTTCCATCTCATTTTTACTCTTTTCATAATTACAATTAAAATAAATCAAACTCTAGAAAAAGATTGGCATCATATTTGATACAAGTGTTTCTGAAATCTCATTAGCATGATCAAAGCTGTCCTCAAAAACCCTTAGATCTTAGTAGAAGAGCTTTTCATGCTCTTTTCACAATGGCCACTTCCTGAAATCTCAAAAAAATTTTTGGTGGGAAAATGTATACTGGAAAATAACTCATCTAATGTTATTTCTTTTTTTATATAACTTCTTGCTGTAGTGACATAATAACACATTTGCTGGCATTTTTTTAAATGCAGCATGTTTAAATGTGTAGATCAAGTTTGAAACAGTTGGCAAAGAAGTTACTTTTTTCCTGAACACACAATTGTATTTTTGCATCTTAAAACAACATCGATACAGTATTGTTATTGTTATAGTAACGAGATTGATTACAGTATTCTTACAGTAATAATATAATCTAATGGGTCATTATGAATACTATCTATATCTCATAAGAAAAAATGTTGCCATTTTTTAATGGATTTCATAAAAATGTTAAAAACCCTCTTAATACAAATAATGACATTTCTTTCCACTTTTTGATGTAGTCAGTCTCATTGGATTAATACATTAATTAATAAAGGATGTTTCCATAATTGCACAACCAATCTGTTTCAAGTTTAGCATTTAAAAGACGTTTACTGATAAAAAGAAAGATCCGTCTTTAGATTTTTTCTGTAGTTTAATAGTCAAATGTGTGTTTTTGTTTTGTTTTTTTTGTTGGTTTTTTTATTGGAAATCCTGAAATTGTATTTAAAAAAAATATCATTTTTCTTTCTGGTTTAGCAAGTTGAAGGAATTATCCAGCTTTTAGTTTTTAATTCACAAAAAAATTAAAAGAAAGACTTCCCTTTTTTTATTGAATGCAATATGCTTTCATAGGTCTAAACTTGCCTGAATAAAAGGCAGTGGTGTCTGCTAATCAATATTTTTTTCACAGTAGAATGATGAAAATGAAGCTAAAGTTTGAATATCAAACATAATAATATTGACAAATAGTTTTTAAAAAAAAGAACTTTAGCCTTTTTCTTTCCTTAGCAAAAATCTGCACACGTTCTATAATAAAAGAAGTCACAGAAATGGACCTCTGAATCTTACTCTGTCTCTGCAGACCAGGGATCAGTGAAGCGCTGCGGACTCTGATCTTGCGGATGCTCGATAAGAACCCCGACACTAGAATCACCATCCCTGAGATCAAGGTAATCTGCAGAGAAAAACAACACTTCAACTTCTCCTCCTCCCCTCAAAGTCCACGAATGGCCTTGGATGCTCTGATTTCCTCTCATTCGTGCAGCAGGGTGTCTCTGACTGCAGGGCGCGATCAAACCTGTTTGTCTCTGAGGTGATCAGTGCTACGAGCGAGTTCATCCATTTTTAGGGCTACTCTGGGAGGTTGGGACCAGACAAATGGCATCCTCCGCTTTTGTTCATGTTTCCATGACACAGTCTGATCATGTGTCACTAAGTCATTTTCACCAGAGACCGTTAATGGAAAAGAGATAATGAGGCTTTGTGGACGGTGCCTGACATGCATCATGTAAATCCTGTAAAGAAAACATTTACCGCATCTGCCTTTAATATCATGTTCAGTTGTTTACCTTATTTCAAAATTTACTTTTAAGCTAGTTTAACACTTTGTTTTCATGAAGGCCAGTAAACAAGAAGAAGCTGTTTACTGGTTAATGCTTTTGGTAAGAAGAAGCTAAAAGTGAAGGAGCCCAAGCTGCAGGAACAGTGTGAAGGTTGATCTGAAACTTAGCACACAGTCAAAATCCAGCCCATAGTACAGTAGTTTCATTCTCTTTACATGATGCAACGGTTCTTGAAGTTTGCGATCTTCCTCACAGAGGAGGAGGAGCTATAATGACATCACGTCCTCTCTGATTAACTGCATGACCAACTTGTAGCATCACAGAGTCATTATTGCCACAAGCTTCAGTTCACGTCTGATTGTTTTTGGTTGCTGTGAAACAACACTTACCACAGAGAAAAAAAGTCCCCAACTGAATACAGCAGACATGATGTCGTACAGACATATTTACCGCATGAATCCACTCGGAGATCACAGAGAGTAAAGCCTCTTACTGAGAATTAAACCATGACTCTCACGGCAGATCTCAGACCTAATGGAGTCCCACTTCTGAGTGAGCTTTAGTCTGTCCGCTGGCAGCCCATATCTCTGTGTGTTTAGGTGGACCAGTGGGTGACCAAAGGAGGCACTGACCCCTTGCCCCTGGAAGAGGAGCACTGCTCTGTGGTGGAGGTGACGGAGGAGGACATCCAGAACTCTGTGAAGTTTGTTCCCAGCCTCTCTGCCGTGGTAAGAGACATGCAGCATTCAGGCCCCCAGGAATGTTTGGGCTGTTTGTATTGCTTTATAAATCCAAGGAAACTGTTTTTCTAATTTATTCGCAACTTGTACAGACATTTAGTAACAAGTTTAGTATCTAACACTAGCCTACAGCTCTTCACACCCCCAACTTAGCATTAGCGGTGCAACAAAAATGGTGAGCACTAATGGAGCTATCCAGTCGTACAGTTCTGATCCAGATTCCAGCTCAGACAAGGAAAACAAAAATCTGTTTGTCTGCAAGTGGATGCACCATAGTGGTGCATAATTTTCCTTTAAATTAGAGGAAATCAGGGAAGAATATGGAAAGATTTAAAAACATGATCCTGAGCAGCTTCATTTGATGCTATGCAATTCATTAAATGTTTTTACATTTATTATTTAAAGAAATTCAAACAAGAAAAACTGAACTTTTTTGCTTCCACTTTAGGTCCACATGCTGGACATCTTTCTGTTTTTGATTTTATATTTTTTCATTATTTAAACAACCTAATATAAAACTGTTTTTTTAATTCAAATTCACTAAATGAACTTACACTGAGGTTTTTCAGCTTCCACACTGCATACCAAGCATCAGGCTCAGTATTAGCCTTTGTTTTATCTGCGCTGCAGCTTTAAACTGGCAGCATTTATATGCAAAGCCTCACTTATAATGTTCATAAATGATTAAACATGAATTAACTATCAGCTTGCCTGGGCTCAGGGAGGAGGTTACTCACCAGGCTCTTTCTGAACATGTGCAGCCCTGATGTGTTGTTATCTGCGTCAGTGGACACCAGCCTCATCTGAACTTTTGTGTTGCTGGCTTCAGATCCTGGTGAAGGCCATGCTGAGGAAGCGCTCCTTCAGTAACCCGTTTGAGAGTCCGAGCAGGAGGGAGGAGAGGTCCATGTCTGCCCCCGGCAGCCTGCTCATGTAAGCTGGCATGCTCCCGCCTGCAAAAAGCACATCGTGTCCTCATCTCTCTTATATAATTCATTCCTTGCATCACCCAATGCTGCTGCAGATGTTGCTTTAGACTGACAGAGATCTGTACTTCACACCTGACTCCCCTTTCTGTCTAACAGGTTGACTTGTATTCCTTGCTTCTACAGCAGCTGCAACTTAGTGTTGCCATAGCACCATAATTCATTCTCTGTTTGAATGCAGGATAACTTACAGCCTTTAAAAGCGTTTGTGTGTGCTGCTCGCAGAACTGGAAGGAGTCAGGGTGGTGCAGAACTACGTAGACCAAAGGGCGTTAGACTGACCTTGGATTTTCTGGTTGGGAACAAAAAAAAAGCTTCACACAAAAAGATAATTCATCACCTTATTCGATCATACAGGCGAGAGGAAATCCAAGCAGAAATGGGCATCTATTACTGTCCCATGGGGGCCCCTGGAACATAAGAAGTTTGGAGCCCAACAGATTTTTTTCCAAGGCTTGCTGCGCGGAAGGTGCAGTCTCACAATGTTCAATATTTCATGCTTTTACTCTATCAGACTTGAGCTTTCTTGGTTAGTCTGAGCTGCTTTTTCAGGTGAAAGTGTTTTCTGAGGACGTGTGATCTGCTCGAAACAATACTGCCCCCTTATGGAAGAGAAAAAGCACTGTCTCAATGGTCTGACTGCCAGGGATAAACAGAAAAAAGACTTCCCGGTGTGGAAATGTATTGTTGTTTCATGCTTTTGCATAAATGCTTTTAGAAATACGGAGGCACTTCACGTATAGAATTTTCTTCAAAGCTCTGTCAAATCTTTCAGTTTTTCCTATATATCCAGATGGAGCCTGAGAACTTGTTGGGGGAAAAAAGACAGAATTTACCATCAAAGTGAAAAGAAAATCACAGGAAGCTGGTATGAATGTTTAACAGTCCAGCCTGACTGCACAGCTCAGAAGCTTCACACAACTCTTCTTTCGTTGCTGGCATGATTGCTAATGATTGGATGTGATGAAGGAAGAGCAACATGCCCCTTTTAAGATCATGCAGAGGTGAGAGGAGCACAGCCAGACTGTGAGAGGGGAGAGAACTTTTAATAAAGTGAATGAGAAGAAAATGTACTGAACAGGCTGCAAGCTACAGCTGCAAACACCACGACTCCTCACTGTTCAAGCTGAGCTTCTGATGTGTGAAGCCAGAAGCTACACGACAAGGGGCTAACAAGAAGCTAACTGCAGTTTCTGAACTTTTCTTGTCACACAAGCAATTTGGAAAAAAATCCAATGTTTTCTTTTTTTGTGCAACAGTTCAGCCTGTATTCAGAATAACAATAAGAACATCTTTGAAAATAATGATAAAAAACATCATTTGAAAGGAGCAGAAAAAACATGAAAGCACTTGGTGTTTGTTCAGAATTCCACCACAATCTTCTTTTGCTCTATTTTCACAGGGTTCTTCTCAGTGGTTTTTTAATTATGATTATGCCGATTTTAGTCGAAATCTTAAAATCTGTTTCATTTTCTAGAACATAGTTTATTCAGAGTGGCAGGAGTTCATTAGAAATTCACCTCTAAATCATGGGTGGGACCAGTAATGCGGTGACCCCGCCCCCCTTCCTGTCACCCATTTGTTTACATGCTTTCCTGCTATAGCTTACAGCCCCTCACAAAGAAACAAAGATGCATATGGATCTAACTGTCTGCAAGTGAAGGGGCAGAACAGTGAATTTGTTGTCTGCCCAGCGTATATTCTATGTTACAAATACAGCCTTTCTCAAAGGTGATTTTTTTCTTCTGCTCCTGATTCACAATTTGAGTGAAACAATACTTAGAAAGGTAATTTTAGCTTAATTTTCTTTACCATTATATATGCCTTCCGTCATAAGGAAAATGCCACAAGAACATGTTAAAAACATCAAAAACACCATTTTCAGCAGAATAGGTCTTTAAGGGAGAAAGCGTCTCCAGTCCGCTAAGACTTCAATGTTTGTAACCCTGTCTTTTAATATTCTTAGTTAAAATAAAGCAATAAAAACTGGCCTTATTTAGAGGGAAAAATCCTGAAGAATCACTGACCCTGAAGAAACTTGGAATTTGAGTCTATAGCACACAGTGGAACACTAATAAAAGATACAAGAATTAAGGCTTTTCCAGTGTTTCAGACCTTCCTGTGAAGTCTCTGGGCATAAAAGCTGGAAAACACTTTTCTGATTTAACATATTCCTTATGTTTTTGAATAATTTAGTTCAAAAGTGTTTAGTTTCCAAATCCAGTAGATGAACAGATGGATGTGTGAATTAGGAGGGCTTGACGGACCTCCATCACTTGTCTTTTGTCTTTTTGCTCATTACTTCTCTGTCTCTTCTCCCACTTTTCTGCAGGGACTCATGGCCCCTCCGCCCCTCTTTAAAACTCCACCCCTCCCGCAGGTAACGCCCTTTGGACCACTGTGTCTGTTCCCCACCTGCCAGCTGCTGTGTCATTCATTATTTCCAACCCCTCAGTGCTCGCTCTCCTCCTTCGAGGCAGGAGCCGCTTTCTCTCCGAGTTCCTGTCATTTCTCTGCTGCTGTCATGTAGATGTGGTTCTGCAGCTGCACCCTTCTTACAGATGTGTTTGTTCACAAAGAAGCAAACCAATAATGCTCACATGAAATGTCCTCATGGACAAGCCTGTTTGAAAATCTGAGCTGTGAACAGCATTCCAGATGAATCTGGCTGCGTCTCAGATTGCGTTAAAGGAGCTGCTGATAAAACATGATTTTGAACACAGGTTCAGAGACTGCTGCTCTGTATTTGGCAAGAGAAAGCATGCGCTTAGTTGGGCTACCATTGAGACTCAGCCGCCGCTGCCAGTCTGGAAGATGAAAAAAAGCATCTGCTGTTGGATTTATTTTTCCTTTTGTTTGTTTTAGAAAGAGCAGTGGAGGAGATGGACCCAGAGATGGGGAGCTGGAGGACCTGCATGAAGACGAGCCCTTTTCTTGAGTCTTCATCCTTACCGCTGTCTGCTTCACAGCTCCATTGCTTGACCTGCAGTGCGCTCTGATCTTCATCCTCACATTTCACCAACTCCGCTCTAGTTAAACGTCAAGGCAAAGCATTTGAAAACTCCCACACTCGTGCTTCACTCCTGCTCTCATCTGTGGAGATCTGGGCTTCACTTGTCCTCAGCAGCTCAACCATCAGCTGTCAAGGCTGGAAAAACTCTGGACCTTTAATTTATTGTTTGGGAAAAGCTGGTGTGCTGGCAGGCACTTCCACATGCCCGTCTGAAAACAGGTCTGCTTTCATCTTCATGCAAAAGGTGGAAAAAGAGGTTTAGACTGTCTGCGTTCAGCCGTGCGGGGAGTCAGCCCACATCTCCTCTCAGCATAAGTGGCATTCAAATCCGTGAACTACAGGGCTTTTCTTTCTGATCAGATCCGTGAATTTGTTCAAAGACATATTTAGCACTTTTATTATGGTGGTGGCCATTGGAACCCCAAACTGCCTTTACAGACTTTGGCCGGCAGAGCTTCTGGTGGGAGGAAAAGCACAAATGCAATTTGATGATGTTGCAGATTTAGATGTTTCATGCTTTTCCTCCAACTGTGTTGTGTCCTTGTTCACTGTTTTTTTTAACAACATTGAGGCATAAAGTGGAGCATTTTAAAGTAGGTCTTAGATGTTTACTGTAAATGAGATGAGAGAATGGTTGTTCTCCACACTCAACATGACTGTGAAACATATTATTTAAAGACACTGTAGAATGTGGAGCACATTTTAAAGTATGAGGAGGAAGAATGATTCCCCCCAGACCTTTAACAGAAGAGTATGCTAATCTTCAAAATCCTAATCCTTTTATGCGAGTGGTTTTTTTTTTTGTTTTTTTTTTATTAAGACGATGAGATGAGAGTGAGGAGCTCAGGTGAGCCAGAACAGATGCTTGAGGTCCTCAAGGACCATCAGGGAAGGATAAGCAGACATGACAGGGCTCTTTTTAGCATCACAAAAAGCAGATTAAAAAAAAAACCACAAGATGAATTTAATTTACCTTTAAAACTATTTTGTGTTTACATGTTTGCAATTAAAATTAACAAAAATACAGTCAAAATGTGATGATCTCACATTTTAATTATTTAAAAAATTCTGTGACTTTTTTTTTTCAATTTGAAGTCAACATTTTTCTGAATTTGTGTTGGAGCTCATCTGTTTATAGTCATGGCAACAACACGCTCCTGTTTTCTGGAAGTTTACATCACAGGGATCATTTTTATGTTTTTATTTTCTGTCTTTTCTGTCTGCAGCAACATTGCTTACAATACAATTAGAAGTCGGTTCCAAGTTTTCATGCAGAAACGTTTGCTATTTATTACAGATCACAGGGTGGCAGCTATTTTATGCGATAAACATAGGAAGTTGATAGGTTTCTTTTTAAAGTCAAGAAGATACGAAATTGCATATTTTGCAGCTATGCAATGAAATCCTCAGAGTACAAATACAAGCTTAAAGTTAGTCTCTCTGCTGATCTCACACAATCTAAATTATAGAACAAACCTTTAAGAATTTTCATAAGCAAAAGTTTTTTTAAAAGATGTGCAGGTCAAATATTAAATCACAAAAGTTGACATTACACTGTGGAAATTAAAAAAAAAATGATTTTTTTGTTAACAGCAGCTTTGTGGTTTGTTTGCAATCTCAAATGCAAAATGGGATTTTTTTTTTAGTTTGGAGGCTTGAAACATGTGCTTGGTTTTGATTCTCTTGCTAAACCGGAGCGTCTCTGCCACCAAACAACCACCTAGCAGAGAGCCTGAGCATATCAATGTCGCAATTAAGCTGAGGTTTCAAACAAGACCAGCCGCTCCCCCTGCCTCCCTGTGCTCGGTGTGGCATGCTGCAGACAGCTTTGCATTTCGGTCATTAGACTTGACCTCACAGCAGGAAATGTCAGATCCTGAATAAAAGCGTTTCACTGCTGAGCCTCTGCTCGAACTTTTACTATCACAAGAAGAATGTCAAAGTTTGTATTTGTTATTTTTAGATGATTCCGAGTTGGAGCAAAGCTTCTGTTTGCTGGTTGCCTTCAGTGAAGGGCTTTTTAAACCAAAATGTTTGACTTGTTGACATGCTTGCTTTATTTATTTGCTTAAAACTGCTTCAACCAAAAGCATTTTTTTAAACCTGTTTGCAGACAATTGTCAGCGTGAGTTCTGTTGCCTCGATTGTCGGTGTGTTATCAGCTCATTCTGCTGTCACATTTTCGTTCATGAAAAATAAATTCTAAACATTTGCAGTTTCCTCTCGCATATTTAATTCAGGGCTGCATGCAACACCACAGGCCGCCCATTAACTGAGCAGTGTGTGAAATCTGCATGCCTGCTACAACAAAGCTCTGTAGAATTTATGGGGAAGAATGACTGTTTAGTGTTAAACTGAGCTAGTTACAAGTGACTGGCCTTATGCTGTTGTGTAGAACCATGTTGCTTAACGCTGAAAAAAGAATCTGTAGGACTTTGAAGCTGAGATTAAGCTTGATGGTAAATAAAAAACACATACTAGGCTCAGAATGTTACAGGAGGTTGTTAACTTAGCCATTTTCAAAGCAAAAGTACTTTTCTGGATTCAGTTTGTGCTTTTCTAACACTTTCTCCTTGTTGAGCAGAGGTATATGAAGAAACCCTGCAGCATCACACTGTCACCAACATGTTCCCCCTGTTTTCCCTCAGTTTAAAACTTTCCACTTTGCAACTCATGAAAATCTTTTACAACTTCCCAGTAATAAAGTTTTTTTTTTTAATCTAATAATACCGATCTATCTAAATAATTTAAGTAATTATTTTAATCCGACGTGAATCTGTTTTTGATGCAAAACTAATCATTCAGTATGGAAACGTTGAGGTAACTTCATCCACGCAGATTGAATAGTTCTACAAGAAATCTAACTTTTAGCGTTCAGATTTTAGGTTTATTCTTTTAAGTATTGACACTTTCCTGAATGATTTCCATTGGTGGTTTATCTATTTAAAGTTACATACCTAAGTAACAACTACAAGCTTCAAATGCTATTTTTTTCATCTGCTCCTGATTCACCACAACGTGAATACATAAACACTCAAAAACTCAGTTTTAATCTAAATTTTCTTTATATATGTCCTCCATTGTCAGAAAAATGCTAAAAGAACTTGTTGAAAACACGGAGTGGGTCTTTAAAAAGAGTGCTGCAGCTCTGATTTGAATTTTGAGTTGCAGTTAAAACATTTTGAACCTGAAGTGAGCGGTGTTTTTTTGCAGTCAGCAGCAAAAAAAGGCATTCAGGATGCACTATCTAGATCAGGCGTCTGCAACTGTTTATGGTAAAAGAGCAGCTCTTCCTGAGCAAAACCCAGCAAGAGCTGCAAAGTCTCACCTCAATGTTTAGAAAAATACACTTTATTTATTTTTTATTGGTCATCAAGCCAATTATTTATAAAATGTAGCTTGTAAATGTTTACAATGATTGAATTAGAACAATGTTATATTACTTTTGACAGCAGCACATACAAATTCCTTTCAAAACAAAGTACATCCCCTGTCAAACAAGATCCTGCTGCAGGGGATTTATTTGCATTTATACGTTAAGAACTTTGCCTCTGAGCATCAACTAAAGATAAAAATATAAGTTTTAACTTATTCTGATTTAAAAAATACTCTGAAATCAGATAAACCTTTTAACATCTATTTTCTTAGTTACACAATGTGGAGTAGTGAAGCTCTCATTGCCTCTTGATTCAGTGTAATGTCAGCAGTGGTTAAAAAAATAAAAGAGCATTCATTTTTACTCGTGTAAGATCACTTCAGTATAAACATGTAAAAATTAAGAACAAAACATACCTTATAAACCTATTATTTATTTAAAATATCAGAAATTTTCTTTAAAACCAAAGAGCCATAATGTAGCGATAAAAGTGGCTTTGGAGCCTCAGGTTGCAGACCCTGATCTAGATGAATGTGTGGTAAGTAGTCTCAGAGATGCCATAAAAACTTCAAATTAAATCCCCGGTAATTGTCAAACTAAATACAATTAAGTCTTGAAGAAATAGCTCTAGAGCCCAGAACTAAAGTTTAAAATGATGTGAGAAGTTTGGCATCACAGATCAGAACACTTCTCATAATTGCATCTCTACTTGGTTTTTCCTAATGTTTGTTGTAAATTTGATCCAAAATGCTATATGTCCCTTTTATATAGAAAAGAAAAAAAGTGTCCAAATCATTGTGGTAGAAAGCGTACATCTCAGGCTGGGAATCCTCTGTCACTGTTTGCTACAGATTTGTAATCTGATTAATCTCTCAGCCTCCACTGAGGATTGCTCTCATAATCACAGTTTCTAGTCTTTTCTGCAGAGAAAAGCACAAGGAAGAAGAGGAAACACTGGATGCAGTCACACCACAGGAAACAAAGGGCATCTTACTTTAATCATAACTTCAGATCATCATTTAATCCAGGAGAGGAGGACTGTGTGAATGTGTACATAATCTCCAGTAAAGAAATGCTGAGTAATGTGTTATTCTTCTCCTGACGTGTGACAAAGTTTTCTGCTGTCTGTCTGTCTCCTGTGTGTCGTAAAGCTGATGTCAAGGCACTAAAATGAAAGCATGGCACATTCCAAACGCAATGCAGGTGTTGCACTGTACATATGTACCAATATGAATACGTTATTTTTGCATGCTTTTGTACTTCTAAACATTACTGAGTACAATAAAAGAAAATGTCAAAAGAAGAGGCTCCTGTTGTTATCGTACCTGTTTTATTGAGTTCATGGCATGTATGCGTTGGGTGTGTGACAGATCATGGCGTATCCAAACACAGACTGGGTGTTTGGCTTTCACAAAAACCCGCCAGAGGTAATGACACAGTGTCATGAACATTTAAAATGGTGGAGGTTACACCCATACTATGAACAAATGTAAACATAGAAACACCCAAAAAAGTACACATACAGAGGGGATCTTTAGTACCTCTTCACAGTCACAGCAGAAAGATGAAGGATGGATGAAGACGCTCTGATAAAGGACATGTGACAGGGTTCTTTTAAGGAGTCCATTCACAGTTTGTGAGTTGAGTTTTTTGTCGTAGTTCCTGTGTGCTGCATCATATAAAGCAGCTTGTTTGCTCCCAGATCAGCATGACGGAAATCAAATCCTCTTAGCTTTATTGCTCAAAAAAAACAAAACCACAGGCTTCTATTCCGATAACTTGGTGCTTCCTGTTTCCAAATCTGGATCCTAAAGAACAGGGAAAATTATTACTTTTAAGATCTTTATTTTCACATGTTGGAATGCGGAAACAAAAATAGGAAATCAGTTGAAACAGCTTTACTGTCTAAGCTCAATTACACACTCACGTTCATCTTGTCTTTGGGTCGCACTTGTCTTGCATTTGCTTCGAGGGTGTAATAGACAGATGAGCCTAAACCGCGCAACTCCTGTTGTAGATACAAAATGTTCTGCCTGTTTTAGTAAAAGGGATTCTTTGGATGCAGACGCTGGAATAATCCATTGTAAACTCCTAGCTCAGAGGGCCTTACACCGAATCGTAGCTTTGGGAACAAAAAGGGAACCCGGTTCTGTTGACTTCTGGTTTCTGTCTTTAAGTATTTTGTGTCAAAATCCAAATGACGTTCAAAGAGAGAAAATGCCATGTTGGTGGCTAACCTATAACTATCTAGAAGCACGGTGCTCTTCTGCTGCCATCTTGTGCTTAAATGGAGAAGAGTCTGGGATGGTACTTACCTGTGCAGCCGTGTCTGTGTATTTAAATTTCATGTTTTTGTAAAAGTCTCTTCTTGGGAGCACATACAGCAGCACTAAGTCACAAACTACAGTTGCCTGAAAGGAGAAAAAGTAAAAGTTCAGCTCTCACTGCATACATACTGTATACTGTTATGCTATTTTGTTTTTAAGCATACCACTCCGAAAATTCCCACTCCAGAACCAATGGCGGTCAGAGTTGGAATGATATCAAATTTACGTCCCTACAAAAATCAATGTAAGTTTAAAAAAAAATGCTTCAGTTATTTATCATATTATGTTTAGAATGAAAATTGTTGCTCACCAGTGACTGCACAATGATGTCAAACCTGATGCCAAAAACCTTCATGAGAGTCCTAGTCTCCACATTGTTTTCCATGAAATACTTTCCATACCTATAAACAATCACAAAAGTGTTTACAAAAAGTTGTTTTAACTGTTGCATGAGTTTGAACTCTTTGTACTTCATGAATTGTTATCAAATTAAGGAACCACAAAACACAATGAACAATTCCTTGTTGTAATGGGAATAGTGTACTAAAATTGAAATCAGACTATTTATAACTATACATGTGTTCTCAGTTTTTTTTTTTTCTGTCATAATAAAATAAAGGCTGAATACATTAGCTTACCATAAAAGATATGAACAAGAATAATTCTTAAACTGTGCTGACAATACCAGAGGAGGAGTTTTTTTGTTTTTTTTACCACCACCAAATTCATGAAAAAACAAGAAAACTGAAAACTGGTTAAAATGAAAATGTATGAAAGACTGAACCAGACTTTAACAAACTGCTGTGTAAAACTGCTAGCTTAGCATGCCAGACAAAGCATGACAAAATGAGCTTAAAAACACAAGATTTTCTAGTTAAAGTTTTAAACAAGACAGAGTAGGGCAACTTTTCACATGGGGTAAAAAAAAAGCCAGCAATGTGTTTTTCTTTTTTTTTAAATTAAAACAGCTCCTTCGGGTTTTTTGTCAACATGTGTCTTGTCCTGTTTGTTCTTGATGCTAATTATCTGAATCAGGTGTTCAGTTATAATTGGATCACATCAGAAAATCGGATTGGAAATCACATTATCCTGCATGATCCCCTGGCAAAAAGTAGTCTATTTAAGTGTACTACAAGTATACTTAGTCTAAAAGTGAGGAGTATACTTGAAGTTTACTCATACAGTATACTATCAATCTATTGTAAACTTAAAATGTTCCAATTTTGTCTGAAAAAATATTCAGTTAGTATACTTCCTCCATTATACATGTACATGGTATGTAGTAAACTTTCTATACTTATGATGAAAGTCAGTATACTTCATTGAAAAAAAAAAAAAAAAAAACTTCAAATGTTCTACTTTGTGCCAAGGGATGGGTCAGCTGGGAAAGGTTCCAGCCAGAGATATGCACTCATCAGGACACGTCGGTAGAGATTTCCAGGCTTTTGCCGAAGCAACTGAGTTCAAACTTCAAAGCATATACAGTATGCACCACAAGTAGAAGCTAATAGATTTTGTCGTTGTTTATGTTTTGCTTTGTCAAACTTATTGATACAATATTATATATACATTTACATCACTGACTATTTTCATAGATTGGAACTTTTATTCTTTGGTACAGGCACTTTAGGAAAAAGTGCTTTAAAAATAAAACTACAACTTTGCACAAGTGACATGAAAAATGTGTGACTTTTTAATATCAGGTAAAGTGTTATAAATAAAATCATTCTTCAATTATTAAGACAAATATTTAAAAAAAGAAAATGGTGGGTAATCTGCCAATATCAGCAACATTAGCATTGTTGATGCGCTATTCCCTCTGTTTTAAAACCTTGCTTTATAGGTCTTTAAGCATGTTTGCAATTTCTGTGGTGGGACTCAAACACATTTCAAAGATATAATGTCCTTGACACAGAAAGTTTCATGCATCACAAGAACTACAGTTGCTTCCAATTGTACACGAGACAGTCTGCTTCTAAAAAAGTTGTTGATCTCAATATCAAAGCATGCAACTCTGCAGGTGCCCTTCAGTGCATTCACCTAAAATTGTAGCCCACTGAAGCTTTGGAGGTGTCTTTCTCGTTAGGGTTTCCATACAGACCATGAAATTCATACTTGGGTTTACACTTTTTTACATGATAGTCAAAGTTACAAGTCCAGTCAATTACAATGCCGATGGCCCCTCCCTGTCAGATAAAAAAAAAAAAACTTAATGAGTTCAAAACTATTTGAGTCTGCTTTTTTTGTTACCTGTGTTCCTTTTAGAACAGTGGCTGCAAACTCACCTCCTTGGCCATGATGTCAAAGCTGAAGCCAGAAAGTCTCACTATGTCTCCTAGTTTAAATATAGGACAGAGCGGAGACTTATCTGGATCAAAGATGCAATTTTTTAAGGTGTCCTTATTTATTTCCTCCACCAGGTTACTCCTGCAAACACAAATACATATCATAAAACAGAGCAGTGGAACTATCGATTCTCTAGTTTTTCTTCTAAATTTCTAAACTTTCAAACCCAACATTAAGGTAGAATCCTCCACTTTTAGGAGTAGGGAGAAGCTGGAGGGGTAGGGGAAGAATTTGGATTTGGTCTTCCATTAGATTTTACTTAAACAGATCTTTAAGAAACCTTTCATCAGATTAGCTCTCTTAGATTGAATCGTTCTCAAAAAACCTCAAATCAATCACCTTGTGACACCAAATAAGGGAAATGTGACGGAGTTCTTGATGAACAATGTGAAGTTCTCCGCGCTCTTCAACAGAGGAGGACTGGACAGAAAAAGAGAAAAAAAAATATATAAAGCAGCTTCATTTGTTTTATGAATCATCACAACTTTTTTTTTAAAAACTTCAGAGCCAAATTCAATCAAATTCAGTACACAGTTGCCCTGTTTTTTCGTTTGTTTCATGCTGTTTTCATTGCTTTTTTTTGTCTCTTTTTGTTTGTGTTCTCTTCTGTTTTGGCAAAATATTACTTGTTTGTGCAGCACTTTTTTTTGACAAACACAATTTATTTGACATTTAAAATAATGTGTATCTTAAAAGCTAAGCAGACTTAGGCACATTTTTAGAACTCAAAATAAAATAATTTGTCTAATAAATGGATCAATCTTTTGAAATTTGAATTTATTTGATTTTTATTTACCTTTGTTTACCCAGGATATTCCAATTAAGATTAAAAACCTCTTTTGTAAAGGAGTTCCAGTTGGTTTCCGACACATTAAAACGTTAGAACAATAAAAAAAAAACATAAAAACACTGGCACAAAAAAAAAAGAATTTAAAAAAATAATGAAATCAGTGATTGAGAGAAATAATGACAATATTTTGTGGCGTTCTCTTCTTGGTTAATTGTTTTTATTTTACTATATCCTTGTATTTTTTTGATAGATTTATCAACCTATTAGAACATGCAAATAATATTAAATGAAATGTAAAGATCAAGCTGCTAAATCTATCAATTCTGGTTTAAAACTATATTGTCAGCAGGAAATAAGAGAATCCTTAATTTTTTTTAGAATATGTGTTTGTGAAAAACCATTAAAGGCTGTTATGTTGTTGACAGCGTTCTGTAGAAGTCTGCAGTTCATGCAGGATTTGTGCAATAGTTTCCATTGAGATAACAGCTACTGAAGACGAATGTCGGTACAGCTGTTCATGGATGCAGAAGCTTCATGTCTGGGCACAGGTAAGAATATGAAGCAATGTCTATCTGAGCTTGCAGAAAAGAGTTTGTTGTGTTCACATACTTTGGTATGTTCAGATCATTCTCCAAAGGACACCAAGCCAGCAGCTCACAGGTCTTTGTGTCTTTCAAACAAACTCCAGTTAGTCGTCCTTCAGATGGAACACACAACATCTCATTATCAGGGGAAAAAATAACTGAAATTGTAACAAGCATCAGGCAAAAGTACAGCATGTGCAGCTAGACACAGACAGAATGAAAGCTTCACACAATGCTGTTTTTAACATTTCCACTTCCTATCTTGAATTAGCATCATAAGCAGCAAGCGAGGCATGAAAGTGAAGCAAAGCAAATACTGAAATAGCTATTCTCTTTATCTATCTTCTGTTGGAACATGTATTTCTTTCCCTGCTATTATCTCCACTCCTGCTGGATTCTGTGCTGGTGAGCAGGACGAGTGTGCAGATGATCTTCCAGCAGGCATGTGGCCCCACAGCTGCAGTCCCTGACCCTTCACTGCAGCCAGCCAGCTTGCTCAGCGGCGGGAGCGCCCCCACATGCTTACCGTCTACAAGCACAGTATCAGCCTCTGAGGAGAAACTAATGCTGTGAGATTTAATGGTCTGTAAGACACCAGTGCAAAGTTTGGATTTTGTTCAAGTTGCAGAAAGGTCCGATCTTTATGAAGACGATTATTCATTGAGTTGCCCAAGAGAGACACGTCTTTCAATCACATGCCTGACTTGTTCTCCTCCTCATGCGAGTCTCTGCTTGCTTAAGGCAGGGCTCTGCTTGTTTTCTGAACAACAACAAGCCAAGTTACAAGATCAGACAACAAACATGTGGTTGCTAAGACTGTAGTTGTTGATTTTAATCCATTTCCCCTCTAAGCTGGACATGAGCCGGCCAGGAACAATGTCTAAATGTTTACTATAGCTATGATAAAAGCTGCAGCCCATTTGGCAAATACTCTACGTTTCATGTCTGCTTCCTTCCCTGCATCATCAACCTGCAGAGTTTGAAAGACCCCCTTTTTTTTTTTTCTCTTTTAAATTTCAAACCGTTAAAAAGGGAGAACGATGGAGGTCTCATTCTGTCTGACTGCCAAGATTTACCGTCTCCTGAGCGTTTGTAGGTCACTCCTTTACAGTCAGCATCTGACTTGCAGCTGTACTTTCCTGGAAGCTGAAAGAAACAAAGGCTAAAGTCATGGTTTGTGTGCAAAAATGATAAACACAAGCCAGTAGATTCAAAGGGCTAAAATTACATAGTAAAACATGTTGCATTTGTTTTCAGTCTTACAACACTAATTGCACATCATTGCAAACTTGAGCTTCTAAGGCCTAAAAAAGGTTTTTCTCTCCTCCAAGCATGCATCAACACAATTATAGAAACAGCCTTGGAATGATAAACAGTTTCCATTTACTTTTACTATTTATGGTAACCAGAGGAAATGGAAGCAAACAGACACAAACCCCTGGACACTTTCCCATCGTCTGACCTTCAGTGACGATGTAGTTTGTCATCACGACAAAAGATGAGTCTCCCTAAAGTTTTGGATAAAAAAAAAAGAAACGTCACCAATGTTGTGTTAATTGTGCCACAAGATCACGAGATAGATGATTTGCACATTTAAACTAGCAATTTTTGTATCTGAAGTATCCTCAATGTTTTTAGTAATAATTTAATACTAAAGAAGAAAGATTAAAAAATTGAAAAAGATGTAAATATTCTTTTTGAAACCCCAAAATATCAGATTTTCAAAACTTTACGCATAAAGAAATACACAAAATATTTAAACAGCACAATAAATTTGTTATAAATGTGTTCATAATCAAATATGAATGAAAGGTCAGTTTCATCAACTTTGATAAAACAAACAATCTAATGGGTTTTGTTCTCAATATTCAAAAAGACAGCAAAACTATAACAGTGACACTGCTATATTCAAAAACCTCAGGACTGAATACTACCAGTTTATCATTCTTAGTCTTCCATGAGACTGACAAAAAATGACAGTGGTGGTATGAGGGTGGAGTAGGTGTAACGGACACCTCCTTGAAAAATTGCTGACCACTTGAATGCTCAGGATTTGATTATAAATTAACAAAAGCTAAGAACCAAATACATATTTTTATGTTTGAATTTCATTTAGTTTGGTTTTTGTTTAACAGAGTTATTGTAATAAATTACTGCTGATTTGTAAAGTTTGCTTGGTTTTGTATTGACTGGTCAATGTTTTCTAATCAGTTTTAATCTGCTAAAGTGATAAAACAGATTAAATAAACAAAGTTGTGTTGAAACGTGTTTCAAATGGGTGTTTTTTGTTTGTTTTTAAAGATTTTTTTAAAGTATTTTTCAGATTGCCTTTAAATGTATTGGATTACTGACTCAATGTGTCAAGTCTCACACAGTCATAGTTGATCCAAACTGAATCAGTTACTTCAGTTTGTTACTGAGCTTATTATTTTAGGTGTCCATTCTTGTACACAGTTTTAATGCTATACCATCAAGAAATGTACACTCATTGGGATATTTTGTGCTGCAAATTTCTTCTTGAGTCACCAACTGTTCTTGGAATTGTCTCCAAAATAAAGCTGGTTGCTGATTTTTGTCAAAACTAAAGAAAAAGCTTCTCATCCTGCTAGTTTTACTTCTATAATAGCATCTAAAAAAAACTACGCCCATCATTTATAGCAAACAAGACAACATTCATTATTGAATGGTCTGTGTTTCTCTTGCATTGACAGCAGGACTCTGCAAACAGAGGAACTTTTGATCTGACTCGCCCATTTGGTCAGTGGTTTTCTGAACTCTGGAGATGTCGTCATCTTGAAAAGAAACCAGATCAAGATCAGGTTTAAAATCAAACTTTGAGAGTGTTCTTTGTTCTTTTATGTTGTGCTGTCAAAATGTGACACTCAAACACAAACTAATCTTCAAATTTTTTTGATTTTCTCTATAAATTCCAATATGACTGCAGTGCTTTGATTTTTTCTTGACCTGACCTTGTGGTTAGTGTCTCCAACAGTTTAATTCATGGACCTTTCATGCTGATTTCTTCTGGGTCACATGAACAGTCCAAACAGTAAATCCTGCATTCCAACAGGAAGTCACTCACCTGAGGAGGGAAGACATAGTCGGATGGATCCCAGACTCTCTCCACCCCACTTATGTTGGTGTAGCCCACACCTTTCACTTTGGTGTAGACAGAGCCGACAGCCGTGTCTATGGACTGGTACCCCTTCTCATAGATGAAAACCCACCTGTTTGGAAACAGAGAGCACATTTCCCTGCATTACCTGAACCTTCCAGGACAGAGGCACAGCATGCACACCCAGTTCCTTGTTTGTCAGATAAAGATCAACCAAGCTTTGATGATAGCTGCTAAGGTGATGAGAGCAAGTCGGTAAACTTTCCATGGACGTGGTCAGTGTATAGATAACCTTTTTCTGCAAACCAGTAAAAGATTTCCTCCTGCTTTCAATACGTTTAAAACACCAAAGTCATCAAAATGCCAGCTTGTGTGCCTGTTTGCAAGATTTTGTACTTGATATGAACCACTTTGGCTTTCAAAGCAGTTTTTGCCATTATGTCCCATTCTGCTGATGTGACAGTTCAAATGGAGTACAGCGGTTTTTAGTTCTTTGATTTTGTAACCAGAACAAGGCTGTAATCTGACATTTAAGTTTTTCACATTTGCATTTTTTTAGCTCAGCATGCGGGCATATTCAACATGTTCATTAACCAGGACTGTTGTCTTTGCAATAAACAGGACTAATCTTTGTATGCAGAGTCTAGTACCCCCTGCTAAACATTTCTAATCTACTTAGTTGAATTTACATAGATAAATGTCCATTCTGGCGGGAACCCTTTAAAATAACATGTCTTTATAGCACGGTCTGGGTGAATACACAATTCTGATTGGCTGCAGGGTGTCCATGGACACCTACAAAAGAAATTGCAATCAAATAGGTTGAATGTACTATATTATTGCCCTGGTGTAAATGCCAATTGGTAACCGGAGCAACAGAAACTTTAGGGAAAAAAAAAAGGAAGAAGAAAAAATAAATAAATAAACTTGGAACCTAGATTGTTATATATTATTCCACAGTTTATCACAACACCAAAACAGAAAAAAAGATATGAGCCATTTTATAGTTTTCTTGAACCTGTTTGGTGAATTTCATAATTTTGAAGACTGGATGCTGCAGAAGAGAAAGAGGGAAGTGAATAAAAGAAGCAGAGGAGGCACAAGAAAGTGACATCAAAGGAACTACACAATTTAGACTTTTGAATTTGTGTTTTTGAAACAAACGTTTGCTTCATTTTCTGGACAAAAACAAAGTACAAGATGCATTTTCCCTCTGAAATGAGCTTTGTCTCAATTATGACATTTAGACATTTATGACATAAATAACTTTCCTCTGCTGCTGCAGAGTGAGGTTGGTGCAGGTTCTGTCCCCTTTACCATGACAGCATGCCACACCACGTGTCAAAAAATTCTGCTTTTTGTGAAAAACAATTTGAACCTAAAAACATAACAAAATCATAGTACAAATATTTAATCCGTTATCAGAAATTAATGAACGACGTGGAGGCTTGAATCGTTTTCCAGTTCTGCAAAGTCCACGAAGTCGGGCATTATCCTTCACGTTACACACATTTCTAACATCTTTTTAAAACTGGTGTGATACTGTCAAGTGAAAATAACTCCAAGTGCAAGCAGTTTCAACCCCCTCTCACCTGACCCCTACAACTCAATGATGCAGTTTCCTATGTGCAATTTCCAGATTTTAATAATACTCAGATCTTCACCTCCCCTTCTAAGTTGGCGCAGTGTAATGGTGTAGTTTTGTCTTCCCTCCTTCTGGGAGTAAATATATATATATTTAGTGACTTGTCACGCATGTGGTGTGGGTCAAATTTGGTCTCAAAAGTGCAGAAATGATCCCAACTGCAAACAAAATGGTCCTCACAGGCAGGGACTGCTGCTGGCTATAATAAACAATAACAATAGAATAAAACCATAAAAACTATCAAAATCAAAATCTATTAATTAAAATTATTGAAGAATAATAACTATAAATATAATAAATCCATAAAACATTCAAAAGTTTAATTCAATGTGGCTTTCTTTTGATGCTCAGTCATGGAGTCCTGTCTTACACCAAATGAATGTGGCGTGTCTTTGTGGGGTTTTTTTTGTTTGTTTTTTATTTGTGACCTATGAGTTAAAACAAAATCTTGGAATCTTTTTGGGAAGCTAAACCTTCATGGGAAGGTATACTGTTGGGCCTTTGTGTTTTTTGCTACCTGGTTTCAGTAACTCTTTACCAGATTCTCATCGTGCCTCTTTTTCACAACTTCCATGTTTTTAGTTTCTATTCATTGACCATTTTAGTAGTTCTTTGTTAATTTCTGTTCTGCTTTGGTTTAATGTCATGGTTAATACATTGCCTTTTTGCATGTAAAACTGTTTCAGTTTATTCCAAAAGCAAATGTTAGCTGCGATCTTCAGCATTTAGGTTCTGGATCTGATTTGAGGTGGCTCTCAAAGTGGTGCCTCGTATGATGTGCTGCTTACTGTTTTTAAAGACCATTTAACATTTTTCTCATTGCCTTCTTTTAAAATAATCATTTGGTTTAATGAGTCTGGTAGTAGTTCAGGGGAGTTAAACTGAGCTGAAACTGTGGTTGTAGTAAAATAAAGTTATAAAATTAGAAAAGTTTGTTTCACTGTTTTTTTTCCCCTTTAAAAAATAAAATCATTTCAACACTGCAAGTTTGATTTGCTTAAATCATGTGCGATGGAAAAAATAATGTTTTATAAACTTTAACATTTAGGTTAAACAAATTGAATAAAAAATACTTAAAGCAAATATTTTTAGATATGTAATCTAAAAGAAATTGCACAAAAGTTTATGTTAAAAAAATCAAGCTGAAAGTTAAAAAAAAGATTTTTAAAAAGATTTGGATCCCTGAAAAGAGCCATAAATCCAATCTCTATCCACCATATAATGGTAAACTATCCTACACTCGCTAGCTTGCAGTAAAAGGCATCAACTACTGATATGTCTCACTCTAACAATAAGCTTGTGTTCATATGAGCTGTACACTTTTACACACAATGTTTTTCTACACAACAGGGTCATCATCCTCTCCCTACCTCTCATTCATGGTGCAGACAGAAATAAACAACAGGATAAAATATCTAAGGGCCAAGCAGACATCAAAAAACAAAAACACATTTAAACCCCAATCCACCCAGACAAACAAAATGAATGGTATCCCACAATTCCTTGCCCTGCCAGATCTGAGAGCAGGCCCAATGTTTCTGTGACCATCGTTACAATACAATAGACGTGTTTGAGATGACCCAGACGGACACAGCGCAGATGAACTGGTGTGCGATGTATGCAAGTTAGTTTTAACATTTTATGTCAATCATCATAAAAATATAATGAGAAAGGGGCCGGTGCAACACAGCTGGATGACCCCAAAACAATGCATCATGGGAAACAGTTTCCTGATAGTTCTTGCGTTTCAAAGGGATGCTGATCGGAAACAGCTGGAGCTTAATGAAGGACAACTGTGGATTTTGTAACTCTTTCTGCAAAAACTAAATCAGTGATTTGCATTTTTACAAATGGTTGTGTTTGTTGAAATCAGCATCACTGATTATTTTATCATTAGACATTGTTTTACTTGAAATATTTAGTTATGTTATTTTTTCTACTGATAATCATTTAGATTTTCCTGCTAAACATCAGACAGACATTTGCATTTATGCAACAAAAGAAACTCATTAGTACAGGAATCACAAATCATCTGTGGTTATGTGTTTTATTGCTGCTAAGTTAACTTGTAAAACCCCAAGTGCAAGAAAAGTGGGCTCTAAGATCTGTTGGAACCTTTTCTAAAGAGAACAACTAAGAACAATGTTTGTTATTGTAGTTGCTGTTATTTATTTATTTTTGGCATGCTCTGGTTCATTTTTCATTTATACATCGTGAATCTTTAACAGGACAGAACAAATTTACTCAGAATTTGTCATGAATGTTCTATTTATGTTTCAATAAGTGATACAAAAGTAAACTGTTTTTAAGTTATATTATATATTATGTATAAATTAACATTCTTTGGCAGTATTTTGATGAGCACTTTTTATTTATTTACATCATCACTTAAAGATCATTTCAAACTTTTTGTTACATTGTTGTTAGTGCCGGTTTGCTTATTATTAAATCAAAGTAAAATCATTGTTGTAATTGCAAACCAATTTAAACTAATTTTATGTACACAGTTGATGTATGACTACATTTATTTATAGACTTGACCTGAGCTCCCTCTTTCTTATTATGTATTATGATGCATAGAAAAAAAGACGTTTTTTTTATTGATCAAATTTTACATTCAAAATTCTCTGCATTTTATATTTCGATTTCCATGAAAGAGAGTACTGCCACTTCTTGTTGTCCACTTAAAGCACTGGGTAACAGATTCTGTGGCTGAATATGAAAACAAATTAATTCAACCATATTTAAGCTAGTTTTTCTCTCGCCAAAATAAAAAAAAAAATAGCCGTCATTCAAAAAAAATGTTTTTTCATATTGTGACAGGGCTGAATTACAAATTTTATTGTAACACCCTGAAGAGAAGATTTTCTTAAATTTTGCAGAACACCTTTTCAATCTGTTTACTCTATAAAAAAAAATAAATAAAAAAGGTTCTTGTTTTTCCAGACTTTGTATGCCAACATGTCTGAAATTAATCTTAAATTATACAAAAAGATCAAATTTCAAGAATGAGATTCATTAATGCCTTAAACATAACTTTATGGATATGGGCTGTCTGGAGACAAAAAATGGGCAACGCGTAATTAATAATTAATATCTTTATTGAGAGAATCTCCTACAGAGAAAACCTGCTTTTGTGAAGTAATTAAATATCATTGTGTAAAATGACTTCTAACAGCCTTTCAGGTCTTTAGGCTCTGCTTTATTTAACTAAGAACTCCAGGCAACAGCTGGTCTGCAGTAATGAAATAGGATAAGTACATACAACCACACTGTTGAACAGACTCACTTTTTCTGTTTCATGGGATGTAATTAGGACATTGAGTGTCAGAAGTAGAGCTGCCACTAAAGATTGTTTTAGTAGTCGATTAGTCACCGATTATTTTTCAAATAGATTTTACATAAGGTGATGTGCATTTTTCTTTTTTTTTTTTTTTTTTTTACAAAAGGTGACAGTGCTGGTACTCAGTCAGGTTTGCGTCTCGTATGGTACTGCTAATGCTCGGCAAGTGGTGCATTCAGAGAAACACAAATTTCACAGATATAGTTCATGAATTTCAATTTCACTTTAAACAAGATAAGAACGTTTAAGGTTCCAGGTAAGCTATATGCTTGCATAAAAAAGCCATGATTGGCTATGTCTTTTTACTGGAAGTATTAAATTAAAATTATATTTAGTAAATCACCATAATTTATGCTTTTATTTAGAACAAATGTTTAGAATCAACAAAACTGATAAAAACACAAAGATTTAAACAGAAAGAAATTGTGTTTGTTTTTTTTTTTGGTTAACTTCCTGGTTAACTTCAGTAGTAAAAAAAAAACCTAAACATCACTGCTGTTTTGGATCATTTAACTACCAATCCTGAAAATGTTCTCCATGTTTTTTCATTCTGACAGTTCTGCAACACATAACGTTCTAAAGCATTCCATTTCAGTGCAAAGCTGTTATGAAAATCCACTTTTCTGCACAGCAAAATAGGCTGATTCACTCTGATTACGTAATCACTGTCCTTTGCAGCGCTCCGAATCAGCACGAGCCTGCTTTTCTCCGCATCTGAATCCACTAGAAATACGTTAATTATGTAAACTGTTGAAGAGTTACTGGAATCAAAATAATGTCTTGTTTTCTCAGATGAAACTAACCCACATCAAAAGAATACTATAGTGTGCAACGTTCACAACAATTTTTTTAAACCCTTGTTGGTCAAATGTAAAAAGTGGAAAAGTTCCACATAAAAAACAATGCTTCTTTTGGCAATAGCTTTTTTGTGAAAGTCATAGCAACACGAAACCAGGCCCATTCAAAAGAGGAAAAGAGTATGCAACTTTTACAACCTTTTTTTTTCCTTGTGGTCAAAAATGGAATGTGTTTGTTTTATTTCCTGTTAAGAAATTACCTTTTGAAATATTTTAGGTAAGGGATTTAAGAAATTTTGCTGCTTATCTGTGAATGTCTGTTGAAAGTTGAAAATGAAACTAATATGGTTTGGATCTATCTACTTCTTATACAGTTGAGAACCGGCTATACCGCCTCCAAAACTTCCTGTTGTGCTTTGCTATCCAAACTACTTTGTGTGCTGGTGGTAATTACAATAATTTAAAATTACAAAAAATAAGTAAAAAAAACTTCGACAAAACCAAATTAGCGTTAGTATGATTTTTTTTATAGTTGATGATGTCGACTAATTGCTGACAGTCCTAGTCAGAAGACAGATTTGTCTATGATGGAGAACAGAGAATCTGTGGAGGATTTTTCTCTCAGCTGATTTCTGCACTGACATTAGCCTTCATTTTAAAAGAATGATCAATTGGATTTAATTTGAAAAGGAAAAAAAAGGAAGTAATATTTACGGTGATTATGTCATTTCCCGCTTTTTCATTAAAACGCCTTCAGTCGGATGTGTTTAATATCTTTGATCCTTTTCTGTAGAAACTAAAAGTAAATTAGAGAACTGTCACTGCCCAAACATTTTACTTGTTAAGTAAACTACAACAGAAAACTTTAATTGTGAAGAGGAAGTCATGCATCTTTCTTCTTTGTTTGCTGGCAAAGTTATGGCCAGTTTGATGATGAAAAGCGCGAACAGCCCTAAAGTGTCTGCTTGGCTGCAAACCCAGGGCTGACTTCTGTCCTGACCTGCTTAAATCATGAAGAGAAGACGCTGGACAGCCTGACAAATCCAGCTCCTCTTTTGGACATCAACTCTTATGTGGCCTGATTGCTCCAGAAAGCATGTGACGGAGGTGAGATGAAGCAGAAATCTGCATGCACCATCAGCTTCTTGCTTCCATTTGGGAAAAAAAGAAAAAAATCATTCCAGTTTTATCCTGGTTTTTGTTTAAAATGAGTTTGGGACCCCTGCAGCAGTTCTGACATAAACAGTTTTTTTTTAGCTTCAGGATAACTTTGTGCCGCATTTGATTTTTATCAGTGGCATCTTGAGAAAGGTGCTTGCCTGTTCCTGCAAATGCAAATGTTTTCTTGTGAATTTCCATTTCAAAATGCACCTGAAAATAAGCCAGGATCTTTCTTTCTGATGACATTTCTGCAGAATGCAAAAACAGGTGAAGAAGTAGTCATTCAATGACAGCAACAACCTCGTTTTTGTCTCAACTTGTGAAGGCCATTGTTGTGAGCTCATGATCCTTTGGCACTGCTCTGTCTTTACTTCTGGAATGTTTGCAGCTCATGTTTGCTGTGTCAATATGTCACAAAACATGACTTTCCCAGCACGCCTCACTGCAGCACTTAAACCAGGCATTTGTCTACTGTCACTTTCATGATCAGTTCTAAGGGCAAAAAAAACACATGCGGCACCATTTCAACAGAAACTGCTCTCAACTGTGTTTATGGTCTGTAGGAACGCATGAGGATCTGCTGCTTACCCAATGATGTAGCCCAGGACTCCCAACTGGATCAGACGGCACACCACTCCCACCTTCTTGTTCCGCACCAACACCTGCCGCGGGGTCTCGTACTCAAAAAAGAAGTCAGACAGAGCGTTGGCGGTGCAGCCCTTCATCTTCTGACCCACCCAGAGCGGGGGTGACTCCTGCCACCTCAAAAGCAAACACTGGAGATCCCTGCACACTCCTGCTTCTCCTTCACTGCTCTGTCTGTTGTTAAGAATGAGCTCTCCACATTAAAATTTCTGAAGAAGAGGACCTCCTCCTTCCTCAAACTACTCCCTCTTTCTTTTTTGCCCTCCCTCCCTGAGCTCAGATCACTTCTCTATCAGTTCTTGGGCTTTTACTGCTTCCTGTTTCATTCTGCTGTCCTCTGATCACAATTCAAAACCCCCTTTCTTACCAGTCTTGACTTTTTTCTGATCCTCCAAACAGGGAGCGCGGCATCCTCCTGGCTGTGAGCAAACCTTATCTTTTGCACTGTCGCTCTCTTCCTGACTTCGGCACAGATATACCCTGTTCATGTCCCTCAGCTCAGCCTTTCTGGTTGCTTTAGTGTCACTATTTTTCAGCCGCTAAGCCTTCTTATGTTTCATCATCACTTGGTGCAGAGAGGGCATGCAGATTTCTTTCCCCCCGTCTCTGCAGTTTACCCTCACATTCATGTGCAACCTTTATTTATTTCTCATGGGGAAAAGAAAGCAACAAACGTAGAGTTACATCCAAACTGAATCCAATGGAATTCATAGGAAAATCCAGAACAAGTTTCTTGAGAGAAAACATCTTGATCTGACTCGGATGAGGAGCTCTGTAATCTCCTGAGATTACATGGGTTGATTAAGGAATCAGGTTGAAAAGTCCAAATCTAAATCAATAAAATGTTTTTCTCCAAAACACGCATAAATGCATTTGTATGAAATGCTGACAAAGTGCTTATGCTAAAAATGTGCTTGACTCTTTAGGAAAGTCAGGAATTTAGTTTTTTTTTTAAAGACAGTCGCTAATGTGCTCGATAAAAAATAAAGTCTCTTAATGGTAACAGCAATGGCAGAGCTAGAACATTTCATATGAGGAGGGTGGGAGGGGGGCACAGAACTTTGGAAGGGTGGCAAATGAGAACAGCAGAGTGGAAGGCCATTATAAATAAAAGGATCAAAAATATCTATTTCAAACCCTTTTATTATTGATGAGTTATTAATAATGAGTTTTCAAAAAATAAAAATTTTCTTTTACCATAGCTGGGCACTGACGGTCCAGATCAGCCGGCATGCACAATACAGGGGAGTAGCGACTAATTTGAGGACCTTAAGATTTCATTTAAAAATATTACTTTTATAATTTTGCAATGCTTAAAGAATGCGTGTTTTAATGGTTTTTTATTCTTTGTCAACAATGTTACTACAATAAGTGGGGGGCCAATCTTTTTGCTTGCCCACCCAGTAGCTCTGCCCCTGTGCAGCAGTAACAGCAAAACAGTTATATAAGTTGCATGCCATAAACAGTTTTTGCTTCATGACTTTAAAGTCCACATCAGGCTGACAAGAACATCTGAACTCAGCTAAAAGGAGGAAGCATGTTAAGGAAGTGGCGTGCTAAGTGGGCAGATATGGCGTCAATAGATACGGTGGAAAGAACTCATATCACAGCAATGTGAGAAAGTGTGAACATTTCTTTGTAAAAACAAAGAAATAGTTAAAGCAACAACAATACCACAGTGAAGATAACCTTTTGTCAAAAGGGATAAAATCTCAGCTTTTTTTCAAAGATGCTGCTCTCTGACTGAACGTCTCTGCCCATCTTTCTCAGGATTACAGTGATGCTGTTAAAATCCCACTTCAATCATCTTCTGATCTATTGTAAAAGTGTTCCCGGTGGTCTTTTAATTGTGATTATGCTGTCTGAGAAATCCTCCTGACAACCTCTAGGTGGCACTGTAACAATGGTGATCCACATTGAAGATAAGTTGCATCACAAATCATATCAAATTTCCGCCCAACAAGTTGTTGCGCTCTACAGCAAAGAACACTTTGGAGTCTCATTTATTAACTATTGTCAATAGTTGCCAAAAGCTGCAGTCATATGTAAACTGGGATCTAAAACTGCCACACGGCATGATGTTTTTCTGCAAACGTTTCTGCACTCTGCAGTGAAGCCAAGTTTTAAATGTGCTCGGACTCATTGCCAGATGTAAGTTGAGGAAGCAAGTGTTATGATTAGACAACAACACACTGACGACACAAGCCAGGGAATTTTAAGAATGTGCTCCATCACCCATTCTGCCTCGAGGAGAAGGTCCTCTGTCAGACTAAGGCCTCATAGCTGAAAAATAGTATCTGAATCCGGGCTTCTCCTCTTAAAGAAGTCATTTGGCATTTGATCAGAACCAGAAATAATAAACTTTTCTCACGTTACCATTTCGTTGGCTTTTTTCACCTCTCATTTGATGAACAGTTTGTATGGTGGCTCGAAAGGGCCACACAAAACACAACAACCAAAGGCCACAGCACAACTAGAAAAAGGACAAAAAGAAAAAGCGTGACAATAAAAATACAATGTTCAAATCCAAAATGGGGATGATTCTAGTGTTCACATGTGTGATTTAACTATTGGTCAGAATTTTAATGAAATACATAAAAGATATTTATTACCAAACAACAGTTATAAAGACAGTTATAAATAATATCCCCTAATAACAAACATGGAGTATGTCACTACTGGGTATTTCAACCATTTGCTGCAATGAAAGCTTGACATTAACGTCTCATACTCCTCTCTAGACTCATGATGTTTTTCTGAGATGAGTTCCACTCTTCCTCAAATGCTACATGCAGTTCTGCCAGGTCACCCCAGGTGGGGTAAAATCATCCAGTGTCTGCTTGACATTTTGAGACAAGTTCACCTGCAACATCTGACTGCCTAATACCAAACCAAAGGCACACAATGGCCAGGTGGCGCCTCTCGTCCATTAAGCAACGTGGTGTGTTTATGGCTTTTTGAACGATGAACTTGGAAGGATTTCCTGGCAAAATCAGCTTTTTATATCAACAAAATATTGAAATGGGTACCACATTGAAAAAGTTTTATTTTTTGGGGGGTATTTTTGGTTTTGGCCCGAATGGGTTATATGCACGACCCACTTTCGCATTTGATACTTAACCACTCAATCATTGTGTACATGGAAATAGTGGCATGTTTGGAGTTTACAAGATGTCTTTTGGAGCTATCAAGAGTTACTATAAATGATTTTTTTAGTCTATCTAGCAAAACAAAATAAAATGCTAAAAGGATTTAAATTGTATGTGTACCCCTACATAGCAAACTTCAACGGTAATTTGCTAAGGGTGATATGGATTTACAAGCGTCCGACCAGCTCAAAAACAGATAGAAACAGATAGAAATTCCTGCAGATTTTTTGCATTGCCGCACATATTTTAAGTGTGTCCCAGGCTAAATGTTTTTACTTCCGCACCGGCTGCATTTACTTTGGAAAAATTACGTGCGAATAGTCTCTTTTTTTGGGCTAATGCTAACTAGCATGAAAGAAATATCTCATTATCACTGTCTTTATCTTTATGACCAGTAAGTTGCATCAATTCCTCCACAGCAGAGAGTTTCTGAATTTTGTACATTTAGATTTCAATGTCAGGTAAAAGCCGTCTGACAGACGAAGTGACAGTTTGAGCGCTGCTACTGCTCCATGAAGGCAGAGGCACCTCATCAGCTGAGAGTAGGACCAGTGGTCTGAAAGTCACTTCAAAGTTTGGTTAAATGTATACACGCAATGACAAACCGACATGCAATGCAAGAAATAATGAAACTTAGACAATACCAGGATTATTACACAAAATGAATTGTGTCACTGTCTACCTAGCCCAAAAATCTGTGAAGTGAAACAAACACTGTGCATACAACAACCACTGAGTTTTTCACTGCATTCCTAACTTGTAGTGAGTAGTGTATTTCCAGTAAGGCCTTCAGTTTAGAAGATGACACGACAATGGACAAGGTTTTTGCAGCCTACATGAGGTCTTCCCACCAATGCTGTTTACATATCCAAATGTAGTGAAGTTGCATCATCAGATAATTTTCCCAAGTGTGCTGTCACTCATGCCAAACCATTAGAAATCTTGTGCCATGCGTAATCGATCCATGCCTGCGGAACTTTAAAGACATATTTGACTAAATTTGACGCTTTGCAGTGATCTGTATTCTTCTCATATGGTGCACAAAACTGAAGCCAAGTGAGTACTTTCTCCTCTTTGTTAGAATGGTTTTATGGGTTTACTTGCTCTTGGTTAAACAGTGAAGAAGCGTGGAGCAGGTTTTCAGCAGTTTGCAGTAAACTTAACCCTAAACCTTACCTAATGCTTTTTTTTTTTGGCATACTAGCCACATTTTAGGGTAATGTTTAGGTTTGTAGAAATGTATTACTACTGTTGTGCTGCCCTGAACTTAGTTTTTCTCAGACACATAATGTTTTCTTAGAATCTTGCTTTAACCATTGTTTGAATTGCCAAACCTACTTAGTCCTAAGATTCCTCTAGTTTGGCCTGAAGCATGTAAAAAATGGAACATTCTGTTTACTATTGTTCATGTACTCAATGCCCTTCACTTTAGCATGTGACTACCATTTAGGTTGTTGATGGAGCTTCTCCAAGGAAGATCGGATAAAAAATAACTCATTTTTCTCCCATTTTAACATTGAACTTAAAACTCAGAGCAAAAACTCTACTGTCAAAATTGAGGCTTAGGCTGTGGTGCTCAGCTTTATTGTCTACATTCAACATCATCTGTAGAAAAACCTTTACCTCGGGCTCCAGCACATGAAGCCAATTCAGTTGCCATTTTTCCGCGATACCGGCGCTGCCATTTGGAGCCAGTTGACAGTGGTTGCTCCGAGTTGGTCTGAGTCATCATTTCTATGGCAATAATGAGTGAGTTTGTTCGAAGTCCACACCCCTTGCACTGAAAACGGCTCAGGAGAATCTGTCAATCACATGTTCAAGGTGGCAGTCAGCGGGTACCACATGCTTTTACTGAGACATCTGATTGGTCAGTTAATAACTTTAATAACTTTCTATAAAGAAAAATACCATCAAAAAAAAATTAGGATTAGCAAGAAGATGTTAAGAAAAAGGTGTCAGTGCAAGAATGGTTATTTTGACGAAAGGAATTATTGACCAATAGCTGGTTGTTTCTCAATAGAAGTCTATGGGATTTTAGTTTCTTGGAACCAGCAGGTACTTCTTGTCTGGAACATGAGGGGGGGGAGGTTAGTGTGTCCAGTATGAACCGTATACTGTCAATTGTGTCTACTGTGACTTTTCAAAGAAATGAAACTTAGCATTGTTGTAAACTGATACCAGATCATCAGTTTTCTTCTACTTCTGTTTTTCACAGGTCTACCCAACGCATTCAATAAGCATATTTCGTGTGCTTATTAGTATATCACACTATAAAATTGTTTTGATGATCCTTTAAATACAGTTATTATGTTATTATTTTATGATTTGTCTTTTCCTTTTTGGATCATTTGGCCTTGACATGCAGTATGTGCAGCCATGCAATACCCCAATTATTGATGTTGTGTTTTTGTTTTTTAAATAATAAATGGATATACTTTTGCCAAGGCAAATAATATTTGACTAACTAATGGCAGTTCATCCACGCTGGGGACCCGGATGACAGGATGTGGTCTGCTGTTCTGTGGACAATGTCACTCACAGTGGAGCGTGGCATGTCAAAGGCCTTGGCTACCACACCGTCAGATGTGCCACACGCCAGCCAGAAGAGGAACACCAGAACCTCAGTCTCCTGTGCCCATCCCAAAGCTTGAGGAACCTGAAGCTGCTCCACCAGACACCCTATGGTCCTGTGGTCAACCAAAAATCTGCTCTTGTGTCAGACGGACCGTCAGCGTAACGGGCCAGAACAGACACCTTTATGTTGGCAAAACAATAGAGACGTGAAAGACCCTGTAAAATATAACATTAATCATTTAATTTTTGAATGTGTATGTTTATTATGATGGCTGACATTTTTTTTATTAATCATTTCACGTTATGTGTTTGTTTGGCTGGGTTTTGGGATTTTCTTGTTCTTTTATTTAAATATGAAAGTAAGTTTTTTTGTTTAAATCAAGGGCGTTTTAAATATTTTTTGTAAATAATCTGACAAAAAGCACATTATGCTGAAGGCTAATATGGTTTGATTAAAGAAAAACACTACACTTTCTCTGAACTCACAAGAGTTTTGCACTTATTTATAATATATAACTCATGATCCAGTGTTGGACAACAATGTTAAACTGTTTTGCGCAGCAGATGGCGTAACCCTGAGCATAACTGTTGACATGCTAAAATTTAACTCCCAAGTCGTCCGTCTCTGGGTAGGGCAGCCAGAATGAATCTTCTGAGACATCTGCTTCTCCTCCTTGCTTCCCTGTACCTCATTTCAGCCCGTTTTCAGTTTGATCTTATTACAAACAGTTGAATCATTGCTAGCAGGAACATGGAAAGATTAATATTTGAAGGCATTTTCTGTAAGCAATATGAAAAAGTACAGAAAAAATGCCTACTTGCATGAGCCTGTAAATGGTTCTGTGGCGCGAAAATAAAAATCACATTGTGATGGACAAGTGACTTGTCAGTTTATTTCTGAACAGAAACATTAAATATCACTACAAAAATGTATGTAATTATATATTTTTTAGACACCAGACATGTTTTCATAAAACAAACAACAGTAGATTCATAAATAGCCTTCTTAAACTGTTAATATTTATTTTTTGCTTCAGCAAATTAGTGATGTCACAATCAGCGAAAGTAGTAAGCCTTCAGACCAGGTGGTGGCGATAATGCAACTGTTTGTCTGTTTGTCAATCGCCATATAAACAACACCCGAAGAAGAACGGAGATCAAAAAAATAGTGACCATGGTGTCCGAATTGCTTTTAAAATCCAGGGCACTATATAGTGCAGCACTATACCGTTTTTAGTAGTAGTTAGGGAGTAGAGTATGAATTCGGACACAGTACCTGTGTTTGTGACACTTAGGAATGAAACTGAGTCCAGGGAGTGTTTTGTGTGAACATGGAAGGTGGTCCTGCAGATGGTGGAAGGTTACTGCCTTAAAGTTGATGGCTGTGATTGAAAATTGTGCAGAGCTACATGTTGAGGATTATTTTGTTGTTGAAAACAAGACAACAAATTTGCAACAGTCTCCAAATACGTATATAGTTCCAAGAATCTTGTCCAGTTCGTCATACCACTGACATTTATCTTTTTCGTTGCTGGAACTCCCACTTATCTCCAAAGCATCTCGTGCTTTGATAAAGCTATGACAGAAATTCTTAACTTTCATCCTGCACTGTTCTGTTGACCGCTGCTGTCCTTTGTTTTTCATCTTATCACTGAAGATAGAAAAAAACCCGCAGAATTCTTGTGAGTTTTTTATTTTAATTTTATGTCTGTGCATTTGTGCATTTTATTCATCAGACCAAATTTTGATAAGTTGATGAATCTCTTCGTTGTTCCACGTTTGTCTGCACTTCATAGCTTCAGTCCTTTCTACCCTCATAATGCTCAGCTATGGTGGCTGTTTAGGTCCAGTTATTCCACACCCGGAGCTCTTCGTATTCAGACTAAGGAATCTCAGACCAAATTATATGGAGAGAAATTAGCATCACTCCGATTTGTGCGTGCGTAATTTTGATTTGTGTGTAACTTTAGATTTGTGCGTGCGTAATCCTTGATTTGTGCGTAACTTTGGATTTGTGCGTGCGTAATTTTGATTTGTGTGTAACTTTAGATTTGTGCGTGCGTAATCCTTGATTTGTGCGTAACTTTGGATTTGTGCGTGCGTAATTTTGATTTGTGTGTAACTTTAGATTTGTGCGTGCGTAATCCTTGATTTGTAACTCATAAAATACATTTTGTGCATAAGTACAAAAATTACAAAATGAAAAAAAATACTAAGTACAGTAAGTTTCAAGCTGTCGTAATTTTAAGTTGCATGTGTGTACATTGTATTTTGTATTTTTTTTAAATGAAGAATTACGCACGCACAAATCCAAAAATTAGGCTTAAATCAAGAATCATGCACGCACAAACCTAAAGTTACGCACAAATCAAGGATTATGCACGCACAAACCTAAAGTTACGCACAAATCAAGGATTATGCACGCACAAATCTAAAGTTACGCACAAATCAAGGATTACGCACGCACAAATCTAAAGTTACGCACAAATCAAAATTACGCATGCAAAAATCGGAGTGATACTAATTTCTCTCCATAGAATCGAAGCTCGGTCCAACTGCAAAAACAGCATGTCCTCAGTGATCAAGATTGTTAAATAACAGAGGGGTAGACACGGAGCTCCCCCTGGTGCCCTGATGCAGAAAATGAGAGTTGGAGTAAAAATAAATAAGCAACTATTTGTGGAATTTGCCTTGTTGAATGCCAACAAGAAATACAAACAGTAAAAAAAGCAGTAAAGCCCACATTCAAATGAAGTTAAACAGTTGTTCAGTCAGGAGACTTCTGTCTCCCATTTCCTCGACTGAACGCCAAGGACAAAGCTGGATTTTTAATGACTTTGTATATCTTCCTCCTTTTCCTATGTAATGCTTGTGCTCCGTAATGGTGGCGCCGTGATGGGGTGACTGATGCCACAGGATTCTAAAGTAATTCTCCTCAGAAGGGGCAAATGCACCACAAATAAAGCAAAAATCTTGTTTCAATTGAATACCATCTAAATGTGTTAACAGCTTGGTTAATTCTGTTGTATATCATTAAAGCTAACTGAGCAACTTTAGATTAGAGACTCCATCTTTGCAGATGGAGTAAATGTTATTCTCCTCATTAAGAACAGAGTGAAGAGGCTGCTGCCTGTTTTACTTTTTCTTTTTTTACTGAAAAAAGTCAAATAAAAACTACTAGATAAATCTGCTGAAAATATTAATATTGTCTAACACTAATAATGGGATTCACCATGTTGGTTGCTGGAGAAATATTTCATCTGAAGTGAGAGTGTGAACAGAGAAGCAACTTTCCATCAGTTTATTCTTCGCTGTCAACCCCTTGTTAGAAACACCATAAGATTTAATTGTTCCTCTGTCTTTTAAGGTTTGATGTGCTTTCTCATGGAATAAACTGTAATGCTAGCCAGGGTAACATGGTGGATGCTGCTCGTGTTTTTTAACGCATGACAGATGGCTACATTTTTACAAATATAAATAAGGCGCCAGACTGCGATCATTTCCTTGATAGACACTTGTCGCAACTGGAAAAATTGAAGACTAGAAACACAAAAGTTTATGTTAAAAATGTTATTTAAGGAGTAACAATAAATAGGAACGGCGGGCTCTTTAAGACGCTGCAGGATCGACGTAAACTCTGGTTGGTCAAGATTTTGTTGAGCGGAGCTTCCAATTGAATTAATTGGTCAGATTTCAAATTTAAAAAGCGGGAAAAATTTGACTGTGACGTTGGAAAATCTAAGCTGATATCAACATTACATCAGATTACAATGGGGAAGAAATCAGTTTTTTCCTCTAATCTTGCTGAAGTTTTTACATTTAACTGAATTGTTCTTTAAGGTCAGTGTTTAAGAATTGCGTTTACTCCAAACATCTGTTATTTCATTGTTGATGTAAAATAAGTGCACAATACATTATGGAGTAAAAGTTAAGGACGTGACACTTAGTTGGGTGGTCACTAATAACATATCTGTATCAGTTTTACTGATAGTTAGAAAAATATGGAGGAAAACCCTGAGAGGATTGGTGGCTCTTAAAAGAGCCTTTGGTGCGGTGAACGCTGGATGAAGTGATGGATCTACTTCTTTGCCTTCTTGGCTGCAGGTTTCTTGGCGGCAGCTTTCTTGACAGCGGGCTTCTTGGCGGCCTTCGGCTTCTTCGCAGCAGGCTTCTTGGGGCTCTTCTTGGCCACCTTCTTGGTCGCTGCTTTCTTTGCCGGGGCTTTCTTCGGGGACTTCTTGGCGGCGGGTTTCTTAGCTGCGGGCTTTTTGGCCGCGGCGGTCTTCTTGGCAGCGGGTTTCTTAGCTTTAGCGGGAGCCTTCTTCTTCACCACCTTCTTGGCTGGTTTGGCGGCTTTAGGTTCCTTCGCGAGCTTGAAGGACCCGGACGCTCCTGTCCCTTTGGTCTGACTCAGAGTTCCTTTAGTGACCAACTTGGTGACCGCGGTGTTGATGCGCTTGTTAGCCTTGGTCACGTCTACGCCTTTGCCGGCCAGGACTTTCTTGAGCGCCGCCAGGGACATGCCCTTGCGCTCCTTGGACTCCGCCACGGCGGCCACGATGAGCTTGGAGATGCTGGGTCCATCCTTCTTGGGCCGGGCGGCGGCCTTCTTCTTCTTCGGGGATTTGGCCGGGGCTTTCGCCGGTGCTGCTGCTGGAGCTTCTTCTGCCATGTCTGCGTGTGCCTCAGTGTTCAACTGAACGTATCGCAACTCAGTGCAGGAGGCGGGACTTATAACACACATGAGAACCGTGGAGAAACAACACTCCCCGCTGCTGTTCTGCTTCCTCAAACGCGAGCTCACTTGTGTTTTCTCCACGATCGTTTTCAAACAAAAAACCTTAAAAGTCTACATCTTCCAGCACAAAACTTAATAGAAAATGAAGAAAACTCTTTTTTCTCCCAACTGCGGTTGTATTTGAGCTTCATAACATGCTCTGTTCAATCCAGGAGGTTTCAAACCTCTTGGAAACGTCCTGATTTCTCTCAGCGATCAGCGAGTTTTCGCCACATTTTGTGTCTTAAAACACTAAAAAGAGATATATTTTAAATACAAAGGTAGTTATATCTACAGAAGACACATCTGTGGAGAGAATCGCGGTGAAACGGCTGCGATGATTTTATTGGTTTAGATTTAAAAGCCCGCTGTTTGCTGGAAGCAAACACACAGATGCTGCCAGTGAAAAACACAGCCAGTCTTCCATGGATCTGCTCGAATCAAGTTCCTGCTTCCAGCAAATGTTGGAAAAACATAAATCTGTGAAGATACTTCGATACTAAACTAATTAAGGGGTTTGCAAATGTAAAAACAGATGACATTTTTAAGATGAAATAAGACCAACACATTAGCATCTTTGTTAAATCAATGTCTTCATAGGAGGAAAAAATGTTCTGGTACATTCCACCAACTAAAATTTAGGGAAACATAAATTTAAACTTGATTTATTTTCTTGCTGTCGGTTCCTAACTGGCTTTCTGTGAATAAACAAAAAACTAATTGTGCTACTGAAATGAGAGATACTCACTGAGTGTTTTTTTTTTTTTTTTTTGAGTACTTCACAGCAGTATGGTGGTTTGCACATAAAAGGACAGTTAAGAATAATTTCGTTTGCTGACGCTGGATAATCTGTTCTTGTAGCCACTATGAAATACATTTACAGGGAATGTCTTACTGTAAAATAATAGAAACTAGTGGTGTAAAGCTTTACTGATACAGTTTGAGTAATATTTTACTTTACCAATGTTCTTCACACTAACTGCCCATTAACTAATCAAGGCAACAAGACCACATGGAATTTAAAAGAAAAATTACTTTTTTTTTAGTCAGTCACTAAGCTTTTATAATTTATTTCAAGTAAAAAAAAAAAAAAAAAAAAAACGTATTTTCAAATATGCTGTATTGTGGTGTTTCTTTTAATTGTATCTAGTTCTGTCCTTTTTGTCATCTTTCTGTCTCTACAAAATAAAAAAATAATCTTCAATTGCTCAATAAAACTCAATAAATGAGCTGATCTCCATAACACGAGAACAATATTGCCTTGTGTTTTATTAATATTAAGTTAATTTATTCAGTTAATGTGCCAAAACAGACATGGGTTAAAATGCAAAATAATCCTGATCATTTGACATTTAATGAAAAGTTTAATAAATAAAAAAGAAATGTTTGTATAACATTGCTAAATCAAACTTCATCAGCAGCGTGTCCATCATGTCCCAGTAGCAAGTTACAGAAATCATTACATATGGTGTTGGAAACAGATGGAAACAGTCAGTACTGCGTTGCCTTTGTCTAAATCCTCTGTACTGTCCTGGCAACTGTCAGTTTTTTCCTTCAACTACCAACAGATTTGTCCACTTCTGAACATGTCAAAAAAGTAAAAAAGATAAAATAAGTCAGCAAAATAAAAAACCGTTGGGTTAATGCAAACAGCATATAAATAAATAGTAATATAAAAGCATATATTTAAATATATGCTTTTGTATTACTATATTATATATAGCATATATTAAAAAATACCTAATTCTAAGATAAGTATTACAAACTAAGTGCTATCAATTTTGTTTTCTTAAAAGCTAACTTTTTACTTGGCTGCACGGACACGGATGAAAGATCACTTTTAGGGTTACGGTGGTGTGGGTCGCAGGCCTGTGCATCTTGGCCACACACACTTATTTTTATGTTAATTGCATGTGTAATTCAACAAAGACCACAATACTTTGCCTTTGTCATCTTTACTAATATAGAAAAGATATTGCCAGTGGCTTTAACAGTCTAAATGCAAGTTTAAATTAGTGTGCTCGTATAACTGCAGTCATAAAGCTATAAAGAATGTTTTTTGTAAACACCTGGCTCAGCAAAATATAAATAAGGGAGGGAACCTATATGAATGTGTGCTTCAGCGTCTTGAAAATTAAGATTAATAAGCATCACTGGGTATTAAAACAACTTTCATAGCTGACTAATGTAGAGCAGGGAAGAATCAACTGCACTGATTTGGAGAGTTGGTGGCTCTTAAAAGAGCCGTTGGTTTATAGTGAGAACGGTCAGGGGAGCTTAAGCTCTCTCTCCGCGGATGCGGCGGGCCAGCTGGATGTCTTTCGGCATGATGGTGACCCTCTTGGCGTGGATGGCGCACAGGTTGGTGTCTTCGAACAGACCGACCAGGTAAGCCTCGCTAGCCTCCTGCAGAGCCATGACGGCAGAACTCTGGAAGCGCAGATCCGTCTTGAAGTCTTGGGCGATTTCTCTCACCAGCCGCTGGAAGGGCAGTTTGCGGATCAGCAGTTCCGTGGATTTCTGGTAACGACGGATCTCTCTGAGAGCCACTGTGCCGGGCCTGTAGCGGTGAGGCTTCTTCACGCCGCCGGTGGCGGGGGCGCTCTTGCGGGCAGCTTTAGTGGCGAGCTGCTTCCTGGGAGCTTTACCCCCAGTGGATTTACGAGCGGTCTGCTTGGTCCTGGCCATTGCAAATTGACTTGCGGTGTCTTGATCTGAGTCGAAGAACGAATGTGAGACGACCACGCACAGCCGCTCTTTAAACACGCCGCCGGGTTGGAATCGACTCTGATTGGTCAAAATGAAGGGGGTGTAACTTATTTCACTGGTTGTGTTTCAAATTTCAAATTAAGGCGGGAGAGGAAAGCAACGCCCAAAATAGGCGTGGAACCAGGAAGTAAAGGTTGCTGATTCTCAAAAGAAATGAAGAAGTAGGCGTATTTGACATGAACCAGCTCCTCGCCTGGATTGTCAGCGAGACCAGGCGGCTGTGGGCCTGTTCACTTTCAGAAAAGAACTTTGAAACATGTCTGGTCGTAGGAAGTGAAGAAGTTTATCTGCTTGAGTGACTCTCCCATGGTGAAAGGGTGAGCCATGTAAGATGAACAAAGGAAGAGTTTCAGCTCCAGGAATGGCATCAACCACTTTTATGTCTTAGTCATCAAAATTCAGTCACTTGTGAGTGAGACTGAAATAAATCGGTGAAGGAGAGGCACGGGATTATGTGGCAAAAGAATTGATATTCCAGTCTGCCTTAATCAGCCCCTCTGACATTTATTCTCTCATTGCTCTGCCAAACCGAAAAGACTAGAATTGTGTTTCTGCCAAGAAGCTCCACTGAGACACTTCCTACAAGTTGCCTCCAGAACTGATGACCCATTATGGAGAGTTTGGGACATAGAATCATCTTTACAAATTGAAACAGTCATTGTTAAATTCTGGACTGGGCTTTTCCTGAAACAATATTGTGACTGATATTGTATTGGAAATACAAGAGATCATTGGAATAGATTAAATGGCAGAGCCAGATCAGTAATGCAAAATTTTCAATTACTCTACGCAGACCTTATGCATACATTTCAAAAACTCAACATAAATTTGACTAGTTCTCCAACAAAAATGATTTATAAAGTTTTAAATGAACAATTAAATTTAGGACAAGTACATTTTAAACATTGCAACATAGAAAAAAGTAAAATTGTTCCTGAAAATATGAGAGATTTTCTCTGGCTTATTGCACTGAACAGACTCGCAGTCAGAGCCATCGTCAAGTGGAGCTGTTTTGTTAAAACAAAAACATGGCCAATGATCTCCTGTAACAATAATGAAACTCTGGATCTAGATCTCGATAATCAGAACCAAAATGTACGATGTTGGATTTACTTAATATCAGCCCATGTTCTGTAATGTCTGTTCTTAGAGAAACTCTCGGATGTTAACAGACGATTGTTTTGGTTGATTATGTGTGTAATCAACACACACATTTGGAAGACGAGATCAAGTCATTTTAAACCAGGAAATGATTTATAGTGACTCTGTTTTTGAGAACATTATTGCAGATCTGAAGAGGCAAAAGACTGTCTCAATACGGAATGGAAGCTTTCTGCCTTGGGATGTTTTAAAAATATGATATTTATGATTTTGTTATTTGTTTGATTTGTTTATTTATGCATTTGCTTGATATTGTATATTTATTTGTTTAGCTATGTTTTGTATTTATTTATGTAAATATGAACTCTCTGTGTAATTTGTGATACAGTCGTGTCTTGAGTGTTTTAAATTTAATAAAGTTTCTTAAAAATCGGTATGGCGCCGAGATGAAGGCGAACGCTGCAGAACTGAACCAAAAGGTTGGACTGTAGTCAGGAGGGCTCTAAATTAACACCCTACCACCCGCCAAGTGCCGTTAAACCTTTATTTGGAGGGTAGAGAAACTGATTCACTAGACACTTTGGCAGGTGAGACATTGTTCATCATCCCTGACACGGGGCTCAAACTCACAACCATGACTTTGCTACTTCCATCCCTACTTGGCCACCATAAACATCCATCCAGAGTTGATTTAAACATTTAATTCTGACATTATTGCGCAGATTTAATCCTCACATTCGCCTCAGCAGCTGGTACATTCAAGGGTTGCATGGAATTTCCGCACTTATGTGCTTTCATTTAGAGCTCGCTATTGCTGCATTCAGGTCGCTGGGATCTTCTTGCATTTGCTCGCACTGATCTCAGCCAACATATCACACACTCACTTGTTGCTCCATGTCTACGGATCTATTTAAAATAACTAAGACTAACAACTACAACACACTGATCTGTAAGAACACACAAGACAAAACATTTTTTAATATATGCATGGTTTGCTATATATCACATAAAAAACTATTGCTAATCACTTTTTTTATCTTTAACTGCATTATATTATAAAAGTGTGGTCTATTTTTACATTGAATGCAGAATGCTTCCATAAAAAAATATATAAAAAAATCTTAAAATATAATCTTTATATATATATATCTTTAAAAAACTGACTGTAAGCAGCAAAGGTGACCACACCCACAATGTGAACACGCTGCAAGTCAAACACGGACTTTACTGCTTTGTGTCCAATATTCCGTTGGATTGACTAACAAAAGAAAAAAGTAAATATTGGTCAATATTTTATACGTTTTGCTGTGTAATGTTTGTAGATAGAGTTGATGATTTGAAGAAAGGTATGTGTTCATAAATAAGTCCAGAGATCAGAAGTGGAGTTTATTAAAATACCATTTTACATTTCTGTAATGTTATAAAACCTGACATAAGACGACACTTTCAATTATTAAATTTAATATTATTAAATTATTTTTAGTGGTGTTTTTTGTTTTTTTTTTGCGAGAGAATAATCATTAACTGAAATTTATAAATATAGGGAATAACTGTTTTCTTGTGCTTTGAAATACTCAAATTATTTTTTCTGAAAAATGTTTGGCCAGTAGAGACCAGATTTGGCTAGTAGACTTTGGATGTTACTGGCCACCTGGCTAATAACAAGAAATGTTGATTTACAGCCCTGGTTGTAGTTAACATTCAGTTGGATTTTAATATGCCTTTCTCCCTCTTAGTATGGTCTCTGTTTATATTAGTTTTATTGTTTTGTATTTTTAATCAGAAGTATTTTAATTGATTGTCTTACTTTTTTTTTTTTAATTATATATCTTTAGTTTTGTTGTAGACAATTTTAACATCTGTTTGGGGACAACAGATGACAACTAGCTACTGGGCGATGCTTTTATCTCATACAAGAGCTGGGCGATATGGCCAAAAATAAAATCTGTTTTTTCCTTTGCTTTCTTTAAAAATTAGATGACAGAACATATTCAACAAAACCATTTTTCATTTTAATTTCTCTTTAGAAAAAAAAAAATTCTTAATTATCTTATTGAAATCTCAATTTTACGTTACTTTAAAGGAAGTTAATGTGAGACTACAGCCCTATAAATTTTATAACGCATGCGAAGTTCACCCAATAACAGGTCTTTGCTTTAAGATCATGTGAGTGGTCCTTAAAAAGGACCGTTGTTGTTGTTGTTGTTGTTGTTGCCGCTGCAGCAACAACTTCAGGTGAAGCAGTTTAGCCTCCGAATCCGTACAGGTTCTGCCCTGTCTCTTCAGAGCGTAAACCACGTCCATGGCGGTCACGGTCTTTCTCTTGGCGTGCTCGGTGTAGGTGACAGCGTCACGGATGACATTCTCCAGGAACACCTTGAGTACGCCACGGGTCTCTTCGTAGATAAGACCAGAGATACGCTTCACTCCACCACGACGAGCCAAGCGGCGGATGGCGGGCTTGGTGATTCCCTGGATGTTATCACGAAGGACTTTACGGTGGCGCTTAGCGCCTCCTTTTCCCAGACCTTTGCCTCCCTTCCCTCTTCCACTCATGTTGATCAAGATACAAGTTCACTCGTAAATGTGAATAAGCATGGTGTAAGAACCAGTTTATGTTTCAGAACAGCGGACGTCAAAGAAGACGGGCAACTTGGGTGGAGCTAAATTTACAATTGCATAAACTCGTTTCTTCTTGAGCAAAATATACATGAACAAATCTAGAAACTTTAAAGAATACAAAACAAAATATTTTTTGTAAAAAAATTTCAACATTTTACGATAAATGTTACAAAGATGTCAAACGTATCTTAAAATGCACACACCATTCTTTTTCATAGTGTGCGCCTTTTCCATTCCCCACATGCCAGCTTTGCCCACCACTGACTGAATTAGGATGGCAGCAGCTGCAAATCTTAGGATTCAGCCATTTTTACTAATTAAAAAAGGCTGGAACCAATCAAAACTTTTAAACTAGGAAAACGGGCTCTTTTAGCTCAACTGGAGAACAGACATTTTTAGGGAAAGGCTGCACGAACAAACTGTCAGGTTGTGATTGATTAAAGGATAAATAAAGACGCACTTAAGTCACGTTTGAATGATTGAATAACGTGATTAATGACTAAAATCAAGTTTGATTGATTTGATTGCTTGTAAAGAAAAATAGGAAGACTTACGTCTTTTATAGTAGCTGCCTGCATTGCGTATTTATGTCTCATCCGATGTATGAGTGAATTGCTTGAAAGTTGTTTAAATGTTATGTCTATAACTTCTGTTCCCTAAAGAGAGGAACAAGGTGCAACATGTTTGTGCACCGCTGCACATTTAGAGAAGAGTGATCGCGCTGATTAGGCTATACGAGCTGGGATGGAACCAGTCATGGCATATCATCTGCCATAAAGATGTGGTACCCATTTCCTCTTCTTTAGGGACAGAAGTGATAGACTTTTTCTCAGAACAACCCTCCTTTTTTAACTTGTTGGAGCTCTGTGTAGCAATTTTAGGTGAAAGACAGCAGACTGAAGATGTGGCCCCTGGCTCACAGGACGCCTTCTTTGCACCCTGCAGTCTTTCCACTTTTGCAAGCAACATTGTTGTTCCCATCTAAAACCACTCAAATTTGCGCTCTGAAGTAAGACTGCTTGTTAAGCAACTCAGGGCCTAGGGCCTTTCATGATTATTTTTTTCCTTAAAGGCGAGTTGAAAGTGTTTCAGATCAGAAATTGTATGCAAAAATGTCAATCAAGTCGAATCATGGAATTGTCATTCCCGACCGCGTCTTCTATCTCACGAAGCATTTAAGACCGTCAATGAAGCATGATGATATGGGCCGTAACAGAGTGTGAGTAAGCTCGATCAACTGTTTGAGAATCCTAATTAAGGTGGATCCCTGCTCTTAGACCATGTGAGTGGTCCTTAAAAGGACCGTTGTTGTTGTTGCCGATGTAATTGCAGGTGAAGCAATTTAGCCTCCGAATCCGTACAGGGTTCTGCCCTGTCTCTTCAGAGCGTAAACCACATCCATGGCGGTCACGGTCTTTCTCTTGGCGTGCTCGGTGTAGGTGACAGCGTCACGGATGACGTTCTCCAGGAACACTTTGAGTACGCCACGTGTCTCTTCGTAGATAAGACCAGAGATGCGCTTCACTCCACCACGACGAGCCAAGCGGCGGATGGCGGGTTTGGTGATTCCCTGGATGTTATCACGAAGGACTTTACGGTGGCGCTTAGCGCCTCCTTTTCCCAGACCTTTGCCTCCCTTCCCTCTTCCACTCATGTTGATCAGTTAGCAGGCCGAGTCTGCAATGAAGTAATGCCTGGGTGAGAACCAGTTTATATGTCTGAACCGCGGACGTCAAAGAGCACAGATGTATTGGGTGGAGCTAGAGACAATGAA